>CM070540.1:24364918-24846815 GCA_036346415.1 Raddia guianensis
TACGCAGAAGGCCACTGGCCAGCCGGGACGAGCGTTGCAAGGCGGGTGCCATCAGTGAAGAAGAAGCTTGAGCCGGGCACTGGGTTGGTGATGAGGAGGAGGAACCAACGTCTTGGAGGATGAGCACAGACTTGAGTTGGGCTTGCTTACCAGGGAGGAAGTCCCATGGTGGCGGTAGCAGTGGCTTGGCTCGCCCTTGTTGCGGTAATGGTGGTCGCGTCCTTTGGATTGGGCGCGGGACGTCGCCGTGTTGTCGTGGCGGCGAGGCTAGGAGCGCAACCGATGTCGACGGCTAGTGTGGTCATCCTGGCGGTCGTCGTCCTCTCGGTCACGGTCATTGTGGCGGCGGTGGCGGCGTGAGGCGCCCGACGATAGAGAGCAGGGGCGGCTCGTCGATTTGCCAGCATCTAGTCAAACTTGATGATGCACATCCTGCCACCGTAGTTGAGTTGGCGGCGCGGATCCTCCAGTGTCTCCAGCACGTCGAGATGAATGATGACAAACGCTGAGCCAAACTCCATGGGGCGCAGTGCCACGGAGCTGGCATGGGGCGCGCTATGGAGAGGCGATGGGTCTTGGGGATGGTGACCGGATTGGCCGTCCACGCCCAGACGTTGAGGGTGGTGGTGTCGAGGAGGCGCGAGGACTCCTCCTCCACGCACTGGAGCACGCAGGCCGGCCCGATGATGTTCTCGATGATCCGCGGGCACCACGCATGCATGGGACTCCTTCCAGGCAGAGACTGACGTGGTGGCGAATGGGCACCGGCGTGGAGGTGAACCACAGCGTCCATGCCCTGAAGCGGATGTCGAAGGAGGCATGGCTAAAGCGGTCACGGTCAACATTCTGGTCGCGTTGCTGCTGGGTGTCGAAGCGCACGAGTGTTAGGATCTAACGCCAATGCAAGATCACAAATGACACCAGGAGACACGATGTTTGGTAACGCAGTTCAGCCTTCGCCTACATCTGCAGGGCAATAATTATGGGCGCTCCTCTCCATACCGGATGCCCATGTCACGGCCACAAGCCGGCCACGACCTCCTGCGAGCGTAAGCCGCTACATAGTTGTTATCATGGGTTACACCAGGCTGCCCCCTTTATGTAGTGAAGGTCTGGCTAGAGTCTGATTCCTACTCTAAACTAACCCTACCTATTACAACTCAGAGTCCAATTGTAACCCTCCTTGTACACAAATTCGACACAAAACCTAACAACGAGGAAGTCCTCCGGGCGTGGTTGGAGACGTGGACGCGTTAGAGCTTAGCAACGATCGGCCGCCCCATGGCCACGAAGTGTCGTTCGTCGATCTGCCGAGGGCTCGGCCGCAGTCGCCGTGGAAGGAGGCCATGGCCCAGGTTGAGGTAGCCGTCGCCCATTGTGATTCTAGGAGCCTGTTGGCGAGGACACAGCTCGCCCACTCCCTCGGGCGGTTCTCTGGTTCGCGCATGTTGGTCGACGAGGCGAGGCAGAGCTTGGGCCCCGAAACATGAGCTTATTTACTACATAGCTTAATAAATTAACATTAGTTGTCAAAGTGATTTTCCAAAATCATACACATGCTTCCCGTCATAGTACCAACACTTCAAGCATGTTCGGAGTGGAATGAATAAGCTGTGAGTTTAAGGGGGTTGAATGTTAAGCTGGACTTCGAGAGGTTCTTAAATATGTTTTTTGAAGCTGGTCCGCTTTATTTATGTTATTTTTAAGAGTTTTTAGCGGTGGCATCATGATGGGAAAAAAATTGGACAAATAAACCAAATTAGTTTTCTAGCCAAATAAGCCTAAGCCGCCCTGAACATTCTCTTAATTCCTGTTACTTGCGCATAAAAAGCTATATAACTTAAGCTCTAGATTTTTCTTAATTTCATGACCTTACGGTTCAGATTTCACCAAAAATATTAAAAAGATTACAAATTAACTGCAATCCCCATCACACAATTCAATGTTGTAGTATGAACGCAACAACCAATCACTGAATTTTGTCAGAAGGAACCAAGCAGAGGCTAATTAATAAAAAACAACCAACTCTCTCTCTAAAAAAAACAACTGGGCATGTTACTGATACTTAAATCTGAAAATTTTCTTAGCATGTACTGCATGTCTGGCCCATCATCATCAATTACAATGAGAGTACCTCCTGCAGGTGCTTCACCTACATAAATTTGAACTCTTCCACCAACTTGAGTACGTAGAAGAGCTCCCTCAACAGCAACTTGCAGTGGACTAGTTAAGTAGGCGGGCCCATGGCCCGCTGAGTTTGCATTACACTGAGTTATGTTTTTAGCAAATGCAAAGATCACCACAACATAATATAACGATGATCATTAAACCAAATAAAACAGGTCAACCATATGTTTGCAAGCGTTCAACAAAATCAATCAAATATGAAAACAAATACATGCAGATATTCCATCAAATTCAACCGACAGAAAATATAGTAGTCTAACTTTTCCAGCAAAATATGTGGTGCAAACCACGTTTTCGTGCAAACCCCGTGAAAACCATATATAAAAGTTTTGTAAATTCGTGAAAAAAATACTGGAGATAGGTATGTGCACGAACTACATCACCACCAAATTTGTCTTTTTTGTTTCTCCCAAACGATGTTGAGTTTAGACTTGAGATTTGGTGGTGACGTAGTTCGTGCACATACCTATCTCCAGTAATTTATTCACGAATTTATAAAACTTTTATATATGGTTTTCACGGGGTTTGCACGAAAACAGTGGTTTGCACCACATATTTTGCCAACTTTTCCTATCCATAAGAACAAAAAGTAATGGCATATATATAAACAATGTTAAACACAACCAATTATATATTTAGCCGGGTTTAGGTGACTATAGGTTGGAACAAACATGGAAACAAATACATGTAGATATCCCATCAAATTCAACCGACAAAAAATATAGTCATCTAACTTTTCCTATCCATAAGAACAAAAGGTAATGCCATATATGTAAACAATGTTAAACACAACCAATTACATATTTAGCCGGGTTTAGGTGACTATAGGTTGGATGCATTTAGCTATACACTATAGGTTGGATGCATTTAGCTATATGACACTTGGGTGTTCTACAAAATTGAAAACAAACAGCAAATAAAAAATAGTCTAAAAAATTGAGTTGGCAAAGACATTTGTATTCAACACCTCAATTTATAAATTCTACATTTGCTAAAATCAAATGGTTACCTAACAATCAACACAAATTAATTCAGAAAACATATCAAAATAATGAGAACAGATCCAATTTTTTTTGAGGTGCCAACTACACTGTATCCCCTTCAACTCCATGATTTAATGCCATATATGTAAACAATGCTAAACCCGGCTAAACACAACAAGATCACCAACCTGCACCAGAAACACTAATTCTAGCAATAAAACAGATCATACGATGTA
Organism: Raddia guianensis; assembly: GCA_036346415.1. Taxonomy (NCBI): domain Eukaryota; kingdom Viridiplantae; phylum Streptophyta; class Magnoliopsida; order Poales; family Poaceae; genus Raddia; species Raddia guianensis. The sequence continues at coordinate 24,368,325 of CM070540.1, forward strand.
CATCTACTTAGGAGATATAGAGAACAGCTCCAACCTGGTGCGTGTGGGCGCTGAAGGACAATCTCCTCAATGGAAACCATGGTGAGCCGCGAGCCGAAATCCTCGTGCACGGCATCTCCTATTGCGAGAGGGGCGAGAGGAGCCGCGGGGGAAGGGGCGGCGGCGTGTCCTGGGAGCTTTCGCGAGAGGAGCCGCGGGGAGAGGGGCGGCGGCCTGCCCTAGGAGAAGCAGTGGCGGCCGGCCGTGAGACAGGTGGAAGGAGCCAGGGGGATCGGCGGCATCCAGACGAGAGGAGGGTAGGAGGAGCCGTGGGAGGAGGGGCGGTGGCTTGCCCTAAGAGGAGAGGCGGCGGGCGGCGGTGGGAGAGGCGGAAGGAGCCGCGGGGGGAGGGGAGGCGGTGGAGGCGGCGAGAGGGCGGGAGGAGCCGCGGGAGGAGGGGTGGTGGCTTGCCCCAGGAGGAGAGGCGGCGGGCGGCGGTGGGAGAGGCGGAAGGAGCCACGGGAGGGGAGGTGGGCAAACTGATGAGAAGACGGGGGATTGGGGAAAGCCGACATGGGCAAACAAAGGCCACGGGAGCCGCCGCCTCCCTCAGAACGTTGGATGGAGATCGGACGGCTGGAAAAAATTCGGGTGACGTGGCCACAGCGGGGCAAAAAACCTACCACGTGGCGAGGTGGAGAGGGCCTGGTCGGACTTGTATCTATTACTAGCGATGGCTACACGCCGGTGGCGCGTGGCATTAGTTTCATAAGGCACAGGTGTATTCTCGTATTTTCTTGTTCTTTAATTTTTTTTAATTTATCTAAATTTTTCTTATTTCATCATGTAAAAATCAACATTTGTAATGCTCAAATGTATTTATGAACTCTCGCCATGTTTTTTGTTGCATTTATGGGCCGCTACCATATTTATTTTTTGGAAACTTGAAATTTTTTTTGGTGTGGCGCACCATAAATAAAACTGAGCAATGAAAAATTGATAAGAAATATGCCTTTCACTATAAAGAGCAAACTATTTGAAAAAAACTGAACAACATCAAGTTTTTTTATGAATGTTCTTTGTGCAGCCACGTTTTAATTTCTTTATACTTTCAATTTTTATGATGGACGGACCATAAATAAACTAAAAAGTGAAAAACAAGGAAAGAAACATGAACTTCATATGAAAGAGCAAACTATCTAAAAATTTTAATTATAACATGAATTTTTTTTTATGCATGTTCTTTATACTACGATAGTCTAATTGTTGGAAACTTTCAATTTGTTACGAGTGTTTGGCAATCTACAAAAAAAATGTTAGTTCCAAGTTTGCACTATGAAAACTTTAATTTATGAAACAATTAAATAAAATTGGAAATTGAAGAATCGAGAAGAAATATGCCCCTAATAGATCTCAGCAACAATAAATTTGTGTTGCATTTTTTATTTGTTTTTGTTTTTCCCTAAATGTTCTTTGTGCCGGCATGGTTCCAATTTTTTTTTTATGTTTTTCATTTTTTGGATTTTTTTGCGGCATACAAAAAAGAAATGGAAATGGGGGAGGATAACTTTAAATCTAAGATAAAAAAACGACTTTATACGTATATTATTTTTTGTATGATTACATTCTTCAAAGTTTGTTATTTCTATTATTTGTAAATTCATTTCATAGAATGCAACATTTGCAGTACTTAAATTTTTATATGGACCCTTATCTTTAATTTTTTATTTGTTTGGTTTTTTCCCTGTTCTTTGTGCAAACATTGTACCAATTTTTTATGACCAAAAAAAGGAATGGAAAATGTAGGGAAAGAAAATTCTGAATCTAAGATAAAAAATAACTTCGTGTGCATGTTATTTTTTCCAGAAATTCTAAACAACGGGATCCCGCAACGGACGGGATCCGTCCCCCATGCGACACGTGTCCAAGCCGCTGTGCAGAGGAGGAGGAGGAGGAGGAGCTGACCTCGCGCGCCACCGCTGTCGACCTCGCAATCTCCGCCGTCGCCCTCGGCGGCGCTGCCGCCGTTTCGGGTTAGGGTTAGGGAATATATGTGACCGGTGGGGTTTAGAGGAAGGTCGGGGAGGCGGCGGACCGGCGGTGGGTGGGGCTTGTCGGGGTCTGCGTCGGAGGCAGCGAGGCGCCCCAAGAAGGCTGAGGAGGCGGCGGCTGGGCGGCGGTGGAGGGGGGACCGCCCCTCACCCCCTCGGGTTAGGGGGGCGACGCCGGCCGAGACGGAGGAAGGAGTTTTATGGACATTGTAGTGTTTCCTACAAAATTCTTATGAATACTCAAGCTCCAAATATGACCTTAATATTGTGAAGGGTATGTAATAGTGTTCTTTCATTTCAGTTCAGTCAATATTATGTGGCCTTTGTGACTTGTGGTCTGTGGATTGATCTAGTGATCCAGCGTCTCCAATTAGTGGCCTATCTTATAGATTGCTAACTTCAATCATCTTCACTATGAGAAACAAATGCAGCAAGAAATAGTTCATAAAAGAAAATAAGAGTCACTAGGTGATAATTTATTAGTTTTTGTTTCTCCAAGTGTTAACTGAGTTTAAACATAAAAACCTCATCTGATCATAAAAACTGAAGAAGCTCCAGAATCAAAACTTCTGAAGTATCTTGACAGGACGTATAAAAGCAAAGTATTACCTAGCATTTTCATGTTGAAGAGGGGCCAGCCAAAGAGGTGGCATGGGCATTACCATGTCTTCCTTGCTAGAATTTAGAGGCAGCGTTGGATCAATATTTTGTGAATTATTCCCAGGTACTGATCCAAATTCTGATATGGTTCTTGAGGAATGTGGTGACCCCTGAATTTTTTGAGTGTTTCTTCTTTGTGTCTAACTATGTTTGCCTGTCAGATGACAAAGAAAATTAAGGTAAGGTTAAATAAGGCATATCAGTAGAAAATCAGCTAATTAATCTAACATGCCTTGTAGTGATATCTCAGTAAAAGGTATTGCTGTCCTGTGTGGTTGAGAATAGTGAAACAACAAAGAAAAACCTAGACAATGATTCAAGTTTGTTTGATCATGAACAGCCTAGAGGAAATGACAGATTGTGTTGCTTGAGTGAGATGTATACTAGGAGAGATGAGAGAGAGAGAGAGAGAGAGAGAGAGAGAGAGAGTACAGACTAGGAAAGTTTGGAATAGACTAGGAAAGTTGGTACTTTTTCTTTGCTTGCTTATGAAAAGGATAACAATGCGCTCCTTAATGTTGACTACTTGAAGTGCCATTATTCAAAAGAGAGAAACAATTCAAAAGGAAATATATAGGATAGCAAAAAAAAAGAAGAAACAACTAACACGGAAATTAATCATCCTGATGTTATGTGCAGATCTAATGTGGTGAGGCTTGAACACCTAGCCAGCTGGCCGGTGAGCGGTGATGTGTCTAGCGGCGTGAGGAAGAAGAAAAGACTTTCTTTTATTTTATTTTCTGAATCTCAAACTAACCAGCTAACCCCTGTACATTGGGTAGTCGCCCAACAACGAATAATATTTAACGAACAATTAACTAACATTTCATACTTTCCTAGCTAATGAAATCCTGGTAATCCCATAACCACTTGTGTCGCAACACCTGATCAATAAATTAATGCTATGGCGCAGAGTCCACACCCATGGCTGACACCCTACACCAATGTATAGTCTAGTCTAATTCTGGAAAAAGATGATGAGGTTAGGTTCCATTTTTTTGAAAAATCATAACTAGCCTAAAAACTTTTTTTTGTATCAACTAAACCATTTCCCCTCATTTGTTTCATAACAAATACATGAATGGGGTATGGTGGACATTCAATTGGCAACAGATATTCAATTAAATAAACAGGGACATTTAATTTTAAATAAATACACGAATGGGGATATTCGTTTTATATCCCTTAAAAACAGGGGATATTCAATTAAATAAATGATTTCCACTATTCTGATCAATTCAACTAGGAAGCTTACATAATAATGGAAATTGACCTTATTTATTGAGTAAACCTTTGAAGAGAGAAATAACATAAGAGTTTATGCTAAGGAAGTTCCTACACATCCTTGGGAAATTAAAATTAGACTATCATACTTGATATTCATTTGCAGCTTATTGCTTAGTACTTTCTAAATTTTCATGTTCCAAGCTGTGAAAGATATTTTGATATTTTCCATCGTGTGAATCGAACAACACACTTCTATTATTAGTCAACTACTTTTGAAATGACTATAACTAGTGGAGTTCAAGGCTTATGTAGGCCGAGCGGCCGTCTTTCATGGCACACAAACCGCGCATGGTTGGGAACACGCGCAGCACGCGGGGGAAGGAAAAACCAAAAAAATGGTGCGGACGGGATTCGACCTACGGCGAGCAGGGCGAAAGCTCGCGCAGCTAGCCAGCCGAGAGATGCGACCGCCGCGTTGATTCGTGTCCGTCAAAAATTATTTTATACATACGAATGGAACGGACGGTCGGATCTGTCAGGCTCGCGCAATCGGACGGCTGTGGCGACGCCGGCCGGATAGGCCAGCCACGTGGTGCGCGTGCGACGGCCGATGTCAGCTTTGTACTCTGAACATCTCAAAAATTTAGAAAAGATACATCACACCAATCAAGATATTGTGTACAACAATTTCAGGATTTTATTTGTCATAATAGAAAACTCTCTGCAAATAAGTTAAGATCCCTGCATTTGTAGTTAACCTCTTGAACTGAACCATTTTGAATGCCGTGTTGTCAATTCCTGGATGCAATCGACATGGTTCCTCAAAGATGATCTTCGGTTCCTTCAAATAAAAAGAAAATAAACAGAGATGACCTTTAGATCAATGTGCTCTTGCAGAGTTTAATGCAATTATAATGTCATAACGACAATTAGGTAGCAGCCTGACATTTGCAATTAGGTAGCAGCCTACACAGATGAAATATGACATTAATAGGTAGAGTCTAACTGCGCTTATTTCTCCAATTACTGACAAACAGTTTGGCTTTGCAGCAGCTAATATGGTTCTAATATGGAACCAGTGTATTGAAATGTAGATAAAGCACACAAACATCAGTCCTTTGACTACATGAGCAACCTGTGGCTGAAAGCAGGGGATTCCTAACACCTGCAGCAATAAATAAGATCCATGCATCTATTTGCCCAGTTCTAATCTTGGAGGAACAAATAATATTTTCATTCTGGACAATGGACCCTAAACCCTAAACCGTTGACCAAATAGCATGGACACTTCTCGTGCTTTGAAATGACATATTCTTGCTAACCGCAAAAAAGCAAATTCACCATCAACAACTGCTTCTGTTGTTCATTAGTTCCAGACATAAATTGGAAGTTGCAATTTTAGAATTTTGAACTAACGACGTCCGATGCAAATATCTATACAGAGAGCTACAATAAACTTATTTATTTAATCTGAGCACATCCTAAATAACCGGCAAAAGAATCTTTAGGCTTCACTTACACACAAAAGAGCCTTTTTTTCATACGCAGTACAGCTGTAGATAAATCTTCAGAAAATTCAAATAAGAAATGAGATGCAGACCTAGCATTACTATGTTCATATATCATATATATGTAAATACAAAAAACACACACATATGTCAGTACTATTTCAGCACCAAAGCTTTTGGCCATTAGGTAATACTGGACATCAAAATGTGATTTACTAAGACACCATGTAATTTGATCTCTCAAAACCTCTTGTTTTGCCAATTAGTTTCAACCAACGGTGACGGCAGCACATTTGACATTAAGAGTGTAGTTTTCATTTAGCACACCATGGACCAGGAAATCAAATGCTTTCGATGAAGTGGCGCATAGGAATAAATCGTTTATCACAAATAGCAATGACAAATTAACTCGGGGCCTATAAATAAAAAATTATACACTGATACCCGCTGCGGTGTGATTGGAACTTGATGTTTAAATCCTAGATTACCTATGAAAACTGATAGCAAGAGGAATTAGCCATCTGCAACAACCTGTGCGACTTCACATGGAAAACACTCGTGAATTGCAGGAAGCAAACACAGGCAAAAGAGCAAAATCCTAATCGAACACCATGAATCTCAGAAAGCAAACGCAACCAAACCTGTAATCAAACACGCATTGTCATAATGGAAGACGGAAATTTGGGGAGGCTACGCGGGCCGGTGTGGATGGAAGGAGAAGGGCCGATACGGGGACTGTCGTGGCTGGATCCATTCATCCTGGAGCCAGCGTGGCTGGATCTGTTAAGGGAGATGCGGTGGCGGCTCCTCCCGATCTGCCGAAAAGAAAGGGGTATGCGGGGGGCGGTGGAGCGTGACGCCGTGAGAGGAGGTTACGCGTGGTTGGCGCCGACCGGTAGGAGCCAAGGTAGGGGTGGCACCGAGAGAGAGAGAGAGAGAGAAGGCGCCGAGGCGAGAGAAAACGAGGATGGCGGAGACATGCTGTGTGTGGCGCCGGAGAGAGAGGGGAGGCATCGGCGACCTGGGAGCATGCCGGATCTGTTGAAAGTTGTGAGGCGCCGTGGTGGACAACGAAGGCGACGGCGGAAGGAGGAACAGTGCTGTTTACCGAGACGGCGGCGACGAAGATGAGGGGGACGGCGGTGCTCAGTCATGGAGGCGGGAGGCAAGTGGCGGGAGAGACGGAGACGGGAGGAGAAGAGACCACAAGAGGCAGGGTGGGGCGGGGTGGAAGGGAGGAAGAAGTGAAGGCGTGGGGGCCGGGATGAAGGGGGGCTGGCCATTATATCTAGTGGTAAAGCGGGTAATTACCTGTGAACTTCGGGTGTATCTACGAAGGCGAAAAGGACCGATTTGCGAGAGACGGAGAACTCCAATGTCCTGCAGGGAAAACTGGAACATTGCGTAGGGGCATCCTGGCAAATGGATAGGGACCCGAACAGGAATACGCGAACTCCGGGGTGTTTTGTGCAAAAGCGTCAGGCCGGATCGTGCGGCAGGGAGGGCGGTTGTGTGGGCATGAACGGATGGGCGACGTTTTTCGGGCGACGTGGCACGCTGAGGAGGCTCCGAATGTAGGGGAAATAAGTGGGAAATAAGTGTAGGGGAAATGTCACCTTAGTCAGATATACAGCTTCTTGAATCTGTTGCAATGCATCTTTCAAGTGATCACCTTGGATGAGAATATCTTCAACAATATCATAAGGGATCTGCAAATGAGGAAAACATAAGAACTACCAGGCAAATTGATGGTCCCAGGACCTATAAATCCTTTTGAAAAAGAACAATTAAAACCCATACATTAGAAGACCTCAACTTTCGTTGTATGACCTGATAGCATCTTCGCAAGAGCTCTTATATTAGAAAGGGGTCCTCGAATCTGCCAAAATATTTTCTAAGGATAAATTTATTTATATTTTTTTTGCAACCAACAAACTGGGAAAAAAAAACTTGCCTGTTCTACTAAGCCACTCATTCTGACATTGTTTTCCCAGGACGTTTGTTGAAGCAAATTTGCTTTCCGCAAAGAATGGTTCACAGAAATGGTTACTAGTATGCTATTTTCAAAGCTTATCATATATTAATACTGGGGGCTAATGAATTATACGGGAGTTGTCCTGTAATGATGAAACAATTGCTACAAATGCATGTAAATTGGGTGTAAAGGCTGCCGGATTTGTTAAAACTTAAAAGACTACCATAGGTAGGATTCACAACTTTTACACCTAATTTTCATGGAATTTTAAACTTCTGTTTCTTTTTCACATGATCTGCTACCATGAATTATGACCCATGCATACTGATAATAAAAATTTTAGGATATAATACTATCTGATGGAATGAAACACAACAAACTACCTGATCCATGACATATGCCATTGCCAAAGTTTTAGAAATAATAAGAGCACTGTTCTTCCATTAATTAACAAGCTGCGAATAACTATTCGCCAGATCTCCAGAAGTTTGTAGATGCTAGGCTTTCCCTTGTCCTGGAACTTGGCCTTGACGTTGTCCATGTTGTTCGAAGACTCCACCTCAACCTCACAGTAATATTACACCTCGTCTAAATCTTAAATAACACATCTAACAATAATTAATTAATATCATAACAATAGGTCTAAAAGTTAATATTACAACAAGAAGGCATGGTCTACAAGATAATTAATGGTTCTTGCGGCCTAGGTCCTGGTCCTTCTTCCCCCTTTTTGTCTTCCTTCTTCCCCTTCTCCTTTTTCTCCTTTTTTTTTTCCCTTTTTCTCCTCCTGGTCTTCTCCAACGACAGTGGAAGCGCTTGAAAAACAACAGCTAATATTCAAACTGGACATTTTCCGGGACGACTGGGAATTCCGCGGAAAATAACTAAAGGACATAATGCGGCGATTAATGCAAACACAATAACTGGTTTTCGGCGAGGAGTAGAGGATCCGCCGGTGGCTGGAATGTGGGGGTCGGCGAGGGGAGACGGGGGAAAAGAGGAGCTGGCCGGAGACGTCGGCGAGGGGAGAGAGTAAATCTGGGGGGAAGAGGAGCTGACCGGAGACGTCGGCGAGGGGAGGCTGACCGGAGACGTCGGCGAGGGGAGGGATTTGTGGGGAAGAGGCGGGGAGGCAGCGCGCAGCTGCATTCCCCATTCCTCGGGTCTGATATCTGGAGAGAGAAGAAGAAAGGGAAATAGGGAATACCATCTGCTTAGGTCTTCTCCAACGACAGTATCGAGCCGCATTCCTAACCCTCTCCTGTCCCCCCCGTGATCCCGTCAAGTCGAACATTGAGTATCGTGCCGCATTGAGGTCTTTGTCCGCAAGGAGAAACTCAAGCTTTAATTTTACTGTCTTGTCACGAAGATAAGTTGAAGCTCCATGTGTTTACTGTAAAAGGAAAAAGACAGGATATTCCCTGGCCAGCAGCAATTGTTGTAGGACCAGCCAAAGAAGATATCAAAAAAAAGCCTTCAGTAAGAAGACCCTTTTCGATGAAAATACAGTGGATAATTTATATGCTTACTGTTTGACAAAAAGAATAATGACAAAAAAAAAATGAACATTCAAGCATATCAACCTCATCAGCTACATTGGAGAGAGCTCTGTATAGACCAATCCAAACTGGTATTGTCACAAGAGTAGGCAAACATCCTAGTGTAGAAAATGACAAAAGGAAACTGCATGTGAACAATTAGTCCAAGGAAATAACTAAATACAAGAAGTGTCATAGACTAAGAAAATGGGAACGGTAATGACAAGATATTTATACTAAACCTTGCTATGAATTAGCATAGGAATTAGAGCTCACATTGGTAGGAAAAATACAAAGCATAGTATTCATAACTATCTGCAAGTGGGTCAACACTAGACAACTTATATAAACGAGCAGTTTCGAGTTGTATCCTTTCCTGGAAAAATAAATAAATTAACTTACAGGGTACAGAGAAAGTGATTCTAGCAGTACTAGCTCTAAACCATTGATATGATTTGCAATGTATTTTGTAACTTCATCCTTTGCATCTCAAGTCCCATGTGTGTTTTCAAAGTAAAACAATAGTTTATTTAACTGGAGTATATCTGAAATATGTACTCACATAATAAGTATTATATGTTTTTACAATATATTTTGAATAGCCGTGCCCCCATTTGTTGCATTTCTTTAAGTATTCGGTGCACCATTTCTTTTAATGAATGAAGAAGAAATGAAAGAAGGAAAGTTCACAATGGGACGATGTTCCTTTGGATTTGTTAAGATGACTTTTTAGCATTTATATAAGGGTAAAGAACAAATAAGTAAGAAAATATTGCTTCTAGTTTGTTTGTCGAATTAAGCTATATGGACCATACGTCCTTACATCAAAACTCAATCGCGTGGGTTTGCCACAAAGCTCTTAAAAGTTTCGTGAGGGAATATAAACTAATCTAAATGAGGAAACAAGTCTTTCACATTATGTTGACTTTAATTTAAATAGTTTTTATCCCTATCAATTGATAACAATAAGAATTGCAAGGTTTACCCTGTGATCAGTCCAACGGTGGATCCATGAACACATAACATTCTAGCCCATTAGCCTACATTATCATGTATCAGATCAACATGTAAAATATAACTACCTGACCGCCAGCATATTGTTCTTGAATAGCAATCACTTGAGGTTGCAGTGACCTCATTGCAAGTGCAAACTCAACCTAGATGGAATAAACAAATGGGCAATTTCAATATTGGATGCATAAATGTCAGAAACATTATATGCAGTGTTTTCAGCATAAAGCAACCAGAAGTGCAATATCCTGACCCCGACAGTAATGAAAAAGGAAGCATGTCAAACTCACATCCTAACTTTCCATCATTCGAAACCATCAAAGAACTTTAGGCTACCAAAATATTTGAAAGTATAAAAGAAATACAAGTAATACTTAGACAGGAGAGCAACCAGTAAACTTTAAGCATTATTGCCCATATGCATCTTTACGACATAGAGGGTGCATTCATAAATGATTGCAACTTACCAAAAGAAGAAACATGCGAATTTCAAATTAAACTTCTGTGCATCAACTGGAGGATGCGCTTTTACATCATCATTTAAGACTAGTAGGTAAAACTTGAATGCCAAATTAACTCAAAGACCTAATGCCATCAATTATTTTGGGTTAGAAGGAAGCAAAATCTTCACACCAGGCAAATAACATGTGGTTCATATTTTTCTAGTCAAACAGTTCCCACAATAAAGTTTCTGTGATAAAGTATTGGTACAACAGATCAGGCCACACATTAATTACTAGTTCAGCTAAGAAGGTCCCGCAAGGAATCACCATTTTGATATGCTTCAAGCTACAACTTATAAACAAAAGAAAGGAAACACTAGCCCAATATAGTGAGCAACCTTCACCACCTTCATTTGAATTACTCCACCGTAAATTTACACTCTATAGTCAATTATATCACAATCCATTACTTTAGCAACATGGCAGACAGGCCAACATGTTTCTTTGTAAGAGGAAAAGTGGCTGCCTTGACAAGAACTGTTAGGAGGATGATTGCGAAACCATATGGATAAGGAACATGGAGAGCTGATAGGCCATCTTTCAGAACCTGCCAATGGGGAAAAATATTGTGTATCACCTGTTTGAAGCATAATATAACCATATAACAAAAAAGACATGTGAAACACAGAAGCAGACACAAGATATCGCACACAAATGTGCAGGCATATGTTTATATTAGTAAGTACATGCATAAGCATATAGGCCACTCGTACAATCACATGCACAAAAAGATGCAGAAGAACAGGAAGTAAACACATATTGTCCTCATTTCCTTTCTCGACTCCCATTATCTTCCAAATCTATTATCATTTTTTTCTGTATGTAAATTACAAAAGAAAAATAAGGTACGTTGGTCCCTAAAATAGCTAAAATGAGCATATCTGTGCACCCATCTCAATTGCAAAAGATACATTTTCTTAGAAAAAAACTTCAGAAAAAGAATAAAAATTATACTAATTAGCAATTAATTCTCATTAACTGAACAGCAACTGCTGAATGTGGCCATTTATTTCCCTCTTTATCAGCATCCCTTCTCCTTCACTAGTTCGTTTTCCAGCAAAGCAGTGCCTGTGATAATTCAAACTTACCTAATCCCTTTGGACGCAGATGGCAGGGTTATATATTTTTTTAGAAAAGTCAGTAAGATTGTCGCGGCAGTTGCGTGAATCATTTCTTACAGATTACAAAATCTTTACAAGGCCTTAAATACAGCAGCAACTCCACATATCAGCATCAACACTCTATGTATCCACGTTCAAATCAAAGTTCTTCAAATAATGATTGCAATTTGTCACCATAATTAAATATATAAGTTAATGCTATTGGGATTGAATGTATCCATGTTGTACTAGCTCCTTTTGTAGGTGCTTTCTGCTTACTTGCCATGCCTGTGCATAACTATAATATACTGACCATTTGGTCCTTGGAAAAGAATCCAGTTACATTCCGACATAGCATACATAGATCGTGTTGTATTCCATATACAAGGACCCAATATAACATGACCACATATAGTTGTAACAAAACACAGCCAATTTCTAATTAGAACATCAGCTATACAGCTACATGATAAAACAAATGATCTCAAACCGCAAAGTTTATCCCATGAAAGTCGTCAAATTGCTATACTTAAAAGGCCTACTTAAAAAGCACATGGTACACATAAACTTTTTTATTCAGTATCCAGTTATATAGCGCTAAATTTCTGCTTCCTCAATTATTCTTTTTATAAGTTATGGCTTTGGCTCGGCACAATCTGAAAATTTGAAGTGTGGATGCTTATTTCTTTTCATAATATATAGCTAATGACTAAAAAACCATGACCTTATTAAGAAAGTATTTTGAAATACAAATCCAATGGTACGGCTTTTACCATTCTTATTTGTAAGTTTATTCAATGATGGAAAGCAAATCTAGTAGACCATTCCTGACATATGCAGTATGGATGCCAATGATATTTAACAATTTTCTAGAAGTTTAACTTCCATAGACAATACATATTACCTGAACATTTTGGGGACAAGAAAAAAAGGTAACATGTTTCTCAAGCTCCCTTGTCCGGGCTTCAGAATGTCTGAACTTAAATATGTGGCTTAAATAAATGTATCGAAATTCAAAATTGCCAGTTTTTTTCCAAAGCTACAGCTATAGCTAAAACAAAATGATGCCAGAAACTACAGGTCATTCAATTCATGAATGCTACACCCATGAAAATCGAACCACTGGCGCATACCTCGGTAAATAAGTATTTCCCATCTGTTGTTCCATACTCTCCCAATACCCAGCATATTATCTGAAAGGCAAATGAAACGATATGACTTAGCCTCCAAGAAGTTCATACAGGATAAAAAAGAAAGCGAAATATGCAAAATACCTATAAAAATGAAGAATGAAGCTTTGGCTCCCCCACAATAACGTACAGGTCGAACACCAAATATGCTATTCAATACATGAAATTTTCCAAAGTATTTAGCTAGCTTCAAACATGTATTTCAATGATCCTTGCTTCACCAAGAGGAAGGCAGCAATCATAAAACCAGATGCAACATCAAACCATATGCAGTTCATACGGATTACAACATTTTCCATACCGACATACATTCAGTTCAAAGGTTACAACATTAAAGAAAATGGATGGAAACACACAATAAAGTAAAGAAAATTGCTGGCAGCACACAGTTTGATGGGTTTTTGCACAAAGTAAAGAAAATAGATGAATCTTCTTGAACTCGTCGTCAGAACTGACCATGCTTTCCATCATTGATGCCTTCTTGTCAAACATTGCTTTCATTTCTGTTTTCAACTCAGACATAATTTCAACCATCGGACTGCTTATGGAAGAAGATGTACCGTTTCCCTTGCTTTGCTTCCTTCCTGGGGGCCTGCTTCATGCAGAATCGTCGTCAGTACGGGATATTGGATCTTGCGATGATCCTGGTGTCCCTCTCTCTGAAGTCTTTTGCTTCTTCCTGCTCTTAACTTCGCACTCATTGAGCCATTTTGATGTGGTACGCAAAATTGACCAGCACTTCTCTGAGTGGAAGAAGGATTTGTCCTGAGAATAATAAAGCTTCTGCGCATCGGCCCACTGCATAACACATTTACATAAAGCAAAGTGTGAGTAAATACCAAACAGGTCAGAAGTAACAAGCTGACAGAAGTAATAATCATGGTATACACAGTCAGCATCGGTCTTGCCACTCTCATGATTGCGAAGGACCGTTTGCCAACAAGCCTCAAACTTCGATACTTCACGTGACAGAATGCCCCACCGAGATTCTAAAGACTTTTTGGATCTAGTGAAGGCAGTAGTCTTGTGTTTGTTATAGTAATCTTCTATCCTCCCCTAGTAGTCTTTCCTGGTCTGTCCAGTGCCAATGATCGGATTGATCCTGACTCGTGTTTAGCCAAGTAGAACATAATACTACATCCTCCTCCTCAGTGAAGTTTGGGCCACGCTTGCTACATCCCCCAGTAGTTTGGTTGTCGACCTCCTCAATGTTGCCCCAGGGTTCCATAATCGGTGCAATGCCTGCTGAATTCCTACATGACAAGATGGTGCTGTACAGTCAATGCAAAATTGTGATATAAAAAATTTAGAGCCAAAGCATTGAGAAGCCACAGCAGAGCAAAAGCATTGAGAAGCCATAGATTTCCCGAGCCGGGATGCGGTGGTTGACGGCGACGTTAGGAAATCCGAAGACGCCGGCGGGGGCCTCGGGAAGAGTTATCTTTTCTGCTTAATGGCCCGCCAACCCTAGAAACGGTTCCGCCGGAGGTAGGGTCCAGCGGCCGGAAGAGCACCGCACGTCGCGCGGTGTCCGGTGTGCCCTCGGCGGCCCGTGAAAATCTTGAGGACCGAGTACCGTCCACGCCCAGTCGTACTCATAACCGCATCAGGTCTCCAATGTGAACAGCATATCTGGCCAATGGAACAATGTAGGTGTGGAGTACCCCCTAGTTTTCACTCGGCTTATTAGAGATATAGCTTGATCGTGGCATGCATGATTGAATACTAATATACAGGCCACCCCGAGGTGAGCCGAGTACTATAATACCCAATCCGACTGCTTCGCACAAGCAATCTCTATTAAAACGAGTGCGAACTCGGGTACCGGATATGTGCTTCAGTAACAGCTCCCAAGATTAGCTACCGTTACACATATATCCTCATTTGGATCGATAGCACAACACATAAACAAATGGTCATAACTTAATATTACAAAAAGGTATGGACTGCTGCCCATACAAATAAGTTTAACATAGTTCGGAGTGGTTCACAGCGGAATAGATAAATGTTTCACAAAAGCAGCGGAAGATCATTGTCTAAAAGAACAAAAGGCCAGCGTGGTATGCCTCCCAACCCAAGGGCAACCGGCTGGAAGTTAGAACTCGGCACCGTGCCCACTAGCGTCGTCGTTTCCTACTTGATAGTAGTACTCAAGCGTGAGATCACTATCACCTAAAATAATAGCAACTGTGGTTTGAGAACAGATGGTACTCAGCACTATAAGGTACTTATAGCCTTGTTCATGTATAATAGTTATCAAATGAAGAGTCAGCATGACAATTTCAGCATAAAAAGCATTTGCAAGACGTAAACATAAAAAGATTGTAAATGGCATTTGAGAAAACATGTAAAGACTTGTGAACCAACATTAACATCTGTAAGAGTAACAGTATCAATTCCATCAAGATCAAATCACAGGGACTCTGTCTGCCTAAGGTCTTTATCCGACCATAACATCACGGGACTCTATCCGTCCCCGGTCTCTATCCGACCGATTCCCACGAGCAACCCAGTGCTCGGAAACATAGCCCAACCCAAAAAACCATAAATCACCATCACAAAACCCGAGTGCTACCCGAAGTGTCTCGATTTAACGAGCTTTCATCCCTAACCAAAGGACGCGGCTGTTCGAACAGTTCATAATTCTACAGAGGTGTACGACTTTACCCACACGACACAGCAAGCCATGCCGAAGCCTCCTAGATGTACATGTCAGATCATTGGATCGCCCGGTAACTGTAGCTCAATGTTCCACGTGCCGTGTTGTGGTTCAAAGGAGTTAACTGTTGCTGTGAACGTTATTCAGGGCCTTGTATCCAGCCATCCCTGAACCCCCACGGAAGCTACCCATGGCTAATAAGCGGCCCCTGGGCGGTCCCCACCAACAAACACACAAGCGAATAAACAACAATAGCCCCAATGATCACCAACGATGCAAGCACGCACATAAAGTCGGCTAAGTGTCCCCATAATACACGTGTGGTCGTACGTATAGTAGCTCGAAATGATGGCACCATGCTCGGTCCTTAATCGCCCGAACGGGGCTACATGACCGAGTTCTTTCCTCCCGTCATCTCCTATCACCCGTTCCGGCACAACTCCAAATCCTCACATCCAATCATCATCAAGATATCATAATCAAGTACTGCTCTTAACCACGTGGACTCTAAGCAAGTCTAAACATTCGTGACACAATCATAGATAAATAGTACCTACTTAGGCTATCAAGGAATGGATGTATCAACTATTAATAAACTGACCACTAGTAGGACCAGAGGCGGACGCAGCAGTGGGGAGCAATGGGGCGCGCGCCCCCCTCCAAAAAAATTTGCGAACCCCCTACCCCCATCGAATCCGGCCAATGAGCTGCTGTCAAGCCCACCCAAGTTCGTTCCCATTCCTCCCAACCTCGATCCCTTTTCCTCCTCCCGCCCTCTGGTGAGCTCCCAGACCGGCTGCCCGGCCCGCCTCCCGAGTCGGCGAGCCCCGGCTGGCCGGCCACCGACTCCCCGAGAGCGAGGCGGGTGGCGGCGGCCATGGCGGTGACTCCTCGCCGCCCCGTCTGCAGTGGCTAGTGGCGACGAAGCAAGCAGCGGTGGCGGCCGCATGGCGTGAGGCTGCATGCCATCGGCAGGTAATGGCGGGTGGCGGCTCGGCGGCCTCGCGACTCACCTCACCTGACTCCGGCTCGCCTCCTAGCCCTCGGCTCCTCCTCGCCGGCTCGCCCAACTGAAGAACAGAAGAAGAATTGAAGAAGAAAGGTGAATCCCATTTGGTCATCCCCCAATTGCCATTCCCCATAAATGATAAATACATGCAAAATTATTGCCAGTGAGATGTTTGTTGCTTTGTAATTTGCAAAATCTAAAATGTTTTGTAATTTGCAAAATCTAAAATGCAATGAGTCAATGAAACGATTTTCCAGTGACCAGTGAGATGTTTGTTGAAATTGTTGCTATTTTATTTCATTAATTAGATGGAGAAGGAGAAGGGAACTTTGCATTCATATTATGCAAAAAATCCTGGTTCAAGTAGGCGTCCTTCGACGAATGAGAGCGGAAATGAACCCAAGAAGCCTCGAATGGAAGATTTCAATCCAAATGAAATTATGGATTGTTTTCAGAAGATGAAGACTCGAAGAATGGGTTTGCCTTCCGCTCCTAATTGTAGCTAGTCGATTTAAGGTATGTTACTATGTGACAAACTATTATATCATTGCACATGGCTATTTTGTACTAATTCGTATTGTATTAGGCGCTGAATTATATATTTTATATGGTTTTTCCATGCTATCGATGTTTAGCCTAGCCCCCCCTTAAATTTGGTCCTGCGTTCGCCACTGAGTAGGACATAACTACTTCTACCCATCAAATATCATATAGAAACTAGCATGCAACGTTGATAGAACATAATCAAAGTAATGCAAGTAAATAGAGTTCAACATGATTGAGTCAAATGAGGGGAGTAATAAATGCCTTGGTGCTGGTCGCCTAGGGGAAGAGCGGCTTGCTCAAGTCCGGGCTCCTCCAGAACATCGTTTCCTATTGTTTCGGTAACAAGCACATCAACTAAAATCCAAATAAAATACCAAAACACAGAGAAGCATGGAACAACATAATATCTCAGAAAGTTCATGAGCTAATGCAGGTTTTGCAAAAAGAATCACTCAAATCCGAGCTCGGATGAGTGAGATATGACTATTTGAAGTCAGGGTGCTATGGGTAGCTCGGGCTAGGAATAGGAATCTCGGGAATGCTCAAGGTAGCTCAGAACTGAGCGTACTTGCCGGGGGGGAGGTTGTCCTCTTGTCAAATAAGGGTTACCATAGGTCGGATGTGGCTTATCTTAGCTCGCTAAGCAAGGTCTTGGTCGGGCTCTAACAGGTTTAGCTCGGGTAAGTCACTCAGCATGTACATCTCTCAGTGCGGACTATTTTTGAGGCAGAGGACAAGCTCGGCTAAGCCTGGGGTCATCATGAAAGTTGTAGAGAATCTCCTGGCGAACAACTTTCATGTAAAACACTTCTCGATCCGGGCTACGGCTGATTTTATAGAAATTATTTACTAAGTGGCTGTTTCTAGATACGGACTAAAACTGAATAGTTTGAGACTGCTGTACTTAGGCTCGGTTTAGCTCAAAGATTGTAACATCCCAAATTTTAAAACCAATTTGGCACGTTAATAATTTTCTAAATTTCAGAATTTTAAAATCGCAAAATAATTATTTCATATTGCATCATCATTGCATGCATTGCATTTCAATTGGAAAATTAATTTAAACTTTTCAAACATGCACCATGGTGGAAAAATCTAATAATAATTTTAATATGTATATTTTATTTTCAAAGCCAATCTCAAATGAAGGTATTTGGAAGTGTATTAATAAAATGTTGGGAAAACAAAATTATATTTTCCTAAAGTATTAATATGTTAAAAAGGTTTTTGGGAAAATAAAAGTTTAGTTGAAAATCAGAAAATGCCTTAATTTCCCTCGGCCCAAGTTTCAGCCCATTTCCTCTCTTCCTCTTCTTTTCCTCCTCCCTCCTCCTTCCGGTTGGGCGAAGCTGGCCCCCACTGTTCCCTCTCCTTTTTCCGCCTCACCTCTCCTCCTCCGTTGGGCCGCGATCGCCGCTTGACCCATTTCGCCGCACCTCCTCCTTCCTTCGCCCAGTCGCAGTGGAGCCACCGACAGGTGGGTCCCATCCGTCAGCCCCCTCTTTCTCCCCTGTTCCTTCCTCCTCGGTGGCGGTCCTTTGCGCATTGTTTTCTCCTCTCTTCCGCCAGCGCGTGGGCTCGCTCTGCCACGCGATCGTGCATCTCGATCTTTCCCCGGACCCTCTTTACTCTCTCTGCCTCTCGGGTCTTGTCGCCGGCCAGCTCGCCTTGATGCCGCCGCGTCCGAAGCGATGTCGTCACGCCATCGGCCGGATGTAGTGCCGGTGATGGCCATATCTCGCGTCGCATTAAACCGCCGTGCGAAGCTTGCCTATAAAAGAGGAGCCGCTACCCTCTTACCTTTGTTTCACGCCGCCGCTGTGTTTTGCCAAGCTGAAGCCGTGCCATCGCCGCCGTTGCGCTTCCCCTCTCTGCCGACCCCTTCGTCCCCGGTGAGCTCAAGGTAGCACCTATACCCATCTTTGTTCATCCTCGGCCGAAGGGATTGGGCGCCGGTTAATCGCCCCGTCGCCACCGCGTGGTCAGCGAGGCATCGCCGCCGCGAATCGCCTTGCCGCCTGCCCCATCCACCTCTCGGGGTGTTTAAACCACCATTGGGTTCGCCTCGCTCGTAGCTTGCTCACCGCGTGGCCAATCGATGCCCGGTGACCGGAATCGCCGCCGTCGAGCGAGTCGTCGCCGCTGCCGACTGCTCCTCTGTTTTTGCCCTTTTGCTTCTGCGTGCCGCCGACATGTGGGACCAGAGGGAGGCCCACCTGTCAGCCGCCTTGCCCTCGCTCGCGCGGTGCCGAGCGCGAGTCGCTGCTGGGCCGAGTGTCAAGCCGGCCCGTTCCGAAAAGTTCCCGTTCCTTTATTTCCTTTTACAATTTCTGTTAAATCTTTTCTTGATATCCCTAAAACATTTAGTTAAAAATACTTGCTGTATGGTAAAAATTATGGAAACATTTCTGCAAAAACCCTAAGTGTTTCTGAACCCAATAAAATTATATATATGCATGTCATACATATAGAATTCACTTTTGATTAATTAATTAACCTAGAGGTGTCATCATTTCATGTGAGCATATTTTTGTTCTATTGCATTTTCTTAAAAAGCATTTGCATCAAAAATAATTTATTGATGTATGCTGTATTGCTTGGCATGTGCGTGTGCGCGTTTAGAAGGTCAAGTTCCCGAAGACCCGATCGTCGACGTCCCCTTCGCTTTCCCCGGAACCGATCAAGGCAAGTCCCCCTTTGATCATATTGTGAAGCCATTTTCGGTTATTTAGAAAATGTTTATTAGACTTCAAAATATGCATGCTAGTTTAAAAGATAAATGTCGTATTTGCTAGAATTAGTTATTATGCCAAATAGAAAAGGTAAGAAATATGGTAGGTTAAACCTAAGGTTAAAAATATGGATTGCTCATATTTCAATTCCTTGTTGAGGTAGGATAACTGCTTAAAAATCATTTATGCGGAATGATTCAATCATTTGTGTGAAATGAGATATTGTTGAGAAATGTTTGGGGAAGGATGATTTAAAGGATAGCGCATCAGGGGTGATGCTGGACAGGAAAAGATTTTCCTCTTACCCCCAAAATCTTTCCGACTAGGGAGATTTTGTATCGTTAGTGCGATATGGCACCGTGGTTTCTTGGGCTAAAATATAAACTCTCCCAAGTCTAAGGATCGCTCATCCTATAACCCTACGAACGGAGCCATTACTGATGACGACCTCGGCGCGGAATGGGACGGACCCGATCGTTGGCCCTCGTGGTTGATGGTCTTGTGGCGAAACATCGAATGGGTGCGTAGCCTCTCGAGGGTAAAGCGTACCACTCTGCAGAGTTAAAACTGTCATGATAGCCGTGCTTTCGCGGTTATGAGCGCTGATGGACCTGGTTATATGGTAGATTCTTCATTTAAAACCATTTTTGAAAAGGGTTTTGAGAAAGGATTTGAGTTGAGTAAAGGATTTGAGAAAGGTTTTGAGAAGGATTTAACGTGAGTGGCAACCACCGGTGATATTCGAAATGGGCGACGCCTATCGGAAAGTGTCATCGGAAAACCGAACCAACAAATTTGAGAAGAGAAGAGAAAAGAAAAGAAGAAAGAATTTTGAGCTAGGGGCCACGGCGATATTCGAATTAGGCGACGGCCTATCGGAAAGTGTTGTCGGAATGGACCTAGCCGGTTTGAGAAAAGAAAAGAAGAAAGAATTTTGTTCTCGCTATGGCACTGAGGCCAAGTGGCGAGAACCATTTGAGAAGAGCCCAAAGGAAATATTGAGAATTATTGTTTCTAAATGGCTTTGCCAAAACTAGGATAATAAATGCATTTCCGCAAAAGATCCCAAGCTTTCCTTGTACTAAACCTCATTTGCATAAATTCCGGACTTGCGGAGTACAATTTGTACTCACTCCCCTTTTCTCCTCTCCCCTTTTCAAAATTTCTGCAGCCGGTCCATCTGAGTATGGCCCGCCTTCTGAGGAGGAGGACCCGGATTACGTCGAGGAGGCGTTTTCCGATGAAGAGTTTGAAGGCTAGGGTTGCGCGTTCCTACAGCCCTCGTGCCTGTGGGATGGATAAGTATCTAGATGTTGTATTAAGCTTGTATCTCCGTGTACTCTGAATTGCGGCCTGCGAGCCGTTGTATGCGCTTGTATCGGACTATGTTCCCGTTGGTGTAATAATATCGTTGGCACTGTTCCGTTTCTGTATATCTGTGTGTACTAGCCATGATCCTTGGGACTAGTACGGATTTACGCAGGTGGAATCCGATTTTGTAAATCGGGTGCCGACAAAGATGAACTTATGAACGGGGCCTAGATGATGTAAGGAATGGAGAAGAGATTTTCTAAGGTTCTTACCAAGTAAGGGGTGCCTTGCTTAGGATTGGACGTCCCAAGGATGAAGAGATCGAAGAGCAAGAAGCTCGGTGGTGGTCTTCTCCTCCGTTGCTTGCTGCTGTACACGCTCGGTTCTTGCTACTGCCTTCTCCTTCCTTCTTGGTGTGTCTCCTACTGCTGTTCTACTCCTCTAGATGGTGGAGAAGCTTCCCATGCACTCCCCTAGGCTTGGGAACACAAGGGATGGCAATAAGAAGAAGAAATAGATGAGTTCTTGCTGCTGCAAGTTCAGAACATGCGGGGTGGTGAAAACAAGAGAGAACTCACCAAATCCTTTGTGCATGCGAATGTTTTCGAATGTGTAGGGAGCTCAGGTGATGGAGAGCTTAGAGGAAAACTCCGACCCCCTACCTACCTTCTCTCGAGTTCTCTCATGCTCTTCCTATTTCTCATCCCTTTCTGGCTTTCTCTTACAAATCTGTTCCAAATCCGTTACTGTTTCTAGTTATTTGTCAGCTATGACAAATATCTACGACCACATTCAATTTGTATTCATCATCAATATCATCTACATTAGCCATTATCCGTGCTCAAATCTAATATATATTATCTACGATGATGGGCTGTAGCGTTCTTTATCCGTACCCAATCTGGCCCAGAAAGCGTGTTACAATTCGCACTACCTGCATTGACTAGCATGCATGCTAGGTACTCGCTCCGGTGCCAATATAGATATGTTCTAAGTTTTAAAATTTTATTTGTAAAAATATAATACCTCCGTTTTTTTGTTTGACGCCTTTGACTTTTCGATATACCTTTCACCATTCGTCATATTTAAATTATTGTTTTGTAAATATCATTTATTTTGCTATGATTTGTTTTATCAATAGAGATACTTTAAATATGTCTTTTTTTTACATCTTTGCACTAAATTTTTAAATAAGATGAATGGTCAAAGAATGCCAAAAAGCCAAAGGCGTCAAACAAAAAAAAAACGGAGAGAGTATTACATTATTTTGATTGGGCATATAAAATCTACATGTCATGTCTCTCTACCACTGTTAGCTCACGTCCTCACACTCGCTGGCTTTCTATTCCCCTCTCTCTAGCCATAGTGAGGAGTGCAACAAGCCTCTACGCTCAAGGTTTTTGATACGTCAGCGGCTGGTTCTTCGACTGCTGTGTTTTGCTCATCTCTGCCGCTGTCTGTCATCCCATCCCTTGTGCAGTTGTGCCCTCTTGTCTCATTTGGCGAGCTTGTTGGTCATAAGCATAACATGCCAACGCTGGTTCGTCGGATCTAGAGAAGATAGACCCTTATTTTCACTATAAAACGTCACATATATGTGCATAGAATATTTAGGTTTGCTTGGCAAAATATTTCTTTTCTAAACATTTTACAAATTTTTTTAACTAGCGGTGGAATATAGGCCTTGTTTGTTTTGGCTTAAATTATACTAAATTAAATGAAAATTTGTTATTTTTTAAATCAAATGATGTATTGCTTTGTAGTAATTTTTGTGTGGTTTAAAATTGTTTTTCTTAGAGTTCGTAAAATAATTTTTTAATAATATTTTGAACTATTTAAGACATCTTACGAGGGGTCACAACTTTTCAGATTAAAGTTTCGAAAACACTTTTGTCTGGACTCCTGACACGCTGGACTCGCGGCCACATGATGCAGCTACAAGATGCAACACGCTGAACCTTAGCGCCTCAAGCATGCATGCGTCTTGCGCTTTATGATGCATGCAGCATGTGAACGCAAAGAAGGTGTGTGCGGCAACTGTAGCATGCAGGTGGGTCCCACGGTCTTTTTTTTTCTTTCGGCAACTATAATTTTTGACTGGATGCTCCAATCCACAAACCGTTTGCACCGACTTGTTCCTCGTATTTTTACGAACAAAACAAGATATATGTTGTCATATAACTCTTCAAACTTATATGGTGAAACTTGGGGTTCTCCTACTGAAACTTGGGTTTCGCCTAGTAAAATTTGGGTTTCATACTCGTAAAACTTTGCCGAACTGTCAAGTTTCATCAGGTTTCATCCAAGTTTTTTCAAGTTTCACCAAGTTTCATCAGGTCAATTCAAGTTTTATCAAGTTTCAACAGGTTTCACCTAAGTTTCATCAGGTTACATCGAAGTTTCATCCAAGTTTCATCACGTTTCATCAGCACACGGCCAAGTTTTATCAACACACGGCCAAGTTTCGCTAGTATAGATGTAAGTTTCATATGTATTTCTCCTAGTTCACATCAAAAAATTGAAAAAGTGAAAAAATTAAAAAATTTAAAAGTATTTAAAATGGGTTGCTCTCGATTTTAGAAGAATTATGAAATTTATTTCACGCATTTTGAACACTGTTTGAATTTTGTACAAAAATCAGAAGTTTAATTGGGAAATTGATCAACTGCACGCAATTATCTAGTCGATCGCGTACGCGCGCCATGCAACGGTAGGATTGGCTTTGTAGCCGGTGATCCGACGGCCGGGAAGGGCAGGGACGCGGGCGCACGGACGCAGCGTCGGATTGGCGCGGTAGCCGGCGATCCAACCCACGCGGTTGGTCCGGCGTGCGGGCGTCCGGACGGACGTCCAGATGCTGGCGCTCGCCTTAAAGTTTTCAGCAACTTTCAGCTCAAACAAACAAGGCCATAATGTGTTACCGGTTCTTTTGTCATGTTTCATCAGTTCTTTATTTATGTTCCATAATGGTCTATCACTGTTTAACCATGTTTTATTTATGTTTCTAATTTAGCATACTATGCACATCAATGTTATACTACAAAGCCCCTAACCCGCTGCCTCCCAGTTAGGCCACATCGTCGGCTCAACAGTGCGCCACGTCGCTGGTTGTTTACGCAGGCCACGTCACCTGAGAAACGCCGGCCGTCCGATCTTCTGACGAAATGGAATCCGACCGTCCATACTGAATCAACATTTAAAACAAAATGTTTCGGCATATCCACAACAACGCGGGTTGGTTGCCCTCTTGGCTAGCTGCGCTAGCTTTCACTTCGCTGGCCAGGGCTCGAGTCCTGCCTCCGCCGACGCCCGTATTTTCCTGGTTGAAATTAGCACAGCGCCCTCGCTCGTGGACGTTGCTCGCGTGTGCGCCTGTGTGGCTTGCTCTCTATACGAACTTTTTTTTCGAGTGCAAACTCTATGTCCACGGGCCACTGGCCCGTTTACTTTGCTAGTATTCAAAACAAGCGTCTGATTTTCTTAATCCATAGCACCGAAAAAATTCAAATCACGAATACACCAATAACTTCAAAGCGATCTAACTATATATCTTTCCGTCCCGAAGAGATCATGGTTCTCTTCGAAGTCCCAACGGATTCTCTTCAGGAAGAAATTCACCCTTTCATTACCTTCAAAACAATACTCGCTCTATTCTCTTCATGAATTTCTTAAAAAATATGTTGTTTGAGATGGAGGAAAATGAAGAGAAATAATATAGAGTATGTGAACAGAGAAGGTAATAGAACAAACAAAAATGGTCCAAGGTGATTTTAGACCATGTTAAAAATGAACTCGATGATGTTGGGTAAACAAAAAAAAAAAAACCAGACACAGCATTAAACCCGCCCTTCATGTCCCGAAAAATACAACCTGCGGTGTGATTGGGCGAACTCATTTGTCCATGAAAAAACTCAACACTGGCCCACAGGCCAGTGCCTCGCGCCTCCCATTCATGAGTGCTAATACCCGTCAAAATCTATCGCCTGCCTCCCGCCGCGTCGGAGAAAAAAAACTCGGGCGCACCGTCGAGCTGGAGGCGAGGCCACCCGCCGCGGATCGGAATCTCCCCGGTTGAGAGATCGACCGCCGCCTGAGGATCCCGATCTCGCCATGAACCCCGAGTAGTAAGCAACTCCGCCCTTCTCTGCCGGCTCCGCCCTCCGTTTCGCCCCGTCCGCGTGAGGAGATGTTTGGGGATTGGATCTGGCGCGCGAGGGAGCGCCCTTGTAGCGGCTTGTTCCTCCTGACCCCGGGAATTTCGTGGCATTTTGTTTAGATCGCGTCGGAGAGAAGGGAATGCACTGTTTCTTGGTTATATGTAAGGTGGACCTTTTTTATGCCTTTATCTTTTCTTTTTTGGGCATTAATATTCGGGTACATTTCATATGAAGTAGGAGTTTTAATGCAATTTGCATTTCCTTTTGCATTATAGGAATCTGTCGTCTGAAAATGGTCAATTTTCGGCTCGCTAGGCAGTCTAGAATGATTGACGTCGCCTCTATGATATTTACCCCTTAAATTGCATGACCAAATTGTGTGGAACTGGAATTGGGCTTCCATGGAACAAACTATGTGAATTGGAAGGGGCTGAGTGCATCAGTTTGCTTTGTTTCTTTCACAAACATGACCAAATGCGTGTTTGTTAGTGTGGTTTGAATGTGGCGCTCCTGGATTGGTTTTTGCTTGATTATGACCTTTAGTTTTGTGTTCTAAAGTATTGTCATGGTTGAAAAAAAATGTTATTTTGGTGGTTGTTGACTTGTCGTAGCCCCTGTTCAGCTTCACTATTGCATCTTATTGTTATGCATAAAAAAAAAGTAATAGAAACTTACTTTTCAACCTCGTCTTTCATATTTTGAGAAGAAATATTCTACTTTTTAATGTGCAACAATACTTATCATACAAGGGAAATACTATTATATAATAAGTGGATCAATCTTCTGAATTAAATACAAAACTCCAAAAGATTGGTCTATACATTGCTTTGCATATTCTTCTAATCCTCAACATATCAATCCTCTTACTGTCATATAATTGCTTTGCAATATATTGATCTGTGCATTTCTATCCAATCTTTGAAGCCTGACTATATCTGAATTTTCTCTATGGTTGTCTTGAAGATGTCATCATCACTTGTTTCTTTCCTATAGTACATTTGATAGAGACTAACATTCTGTTTATTTGATATGGCAGTGATTATCTTTTCAAGCTTTTGCTTATTGGAGACTCAGGTGTTGGCAAGTCATGCCTTCTTTTAAGATTTGCAGTAAGAACATTTATCTAAACTATGATTCATTTCATTTTTATGTAGTATGTCTTGCTTTCCTTTTCATCCATCCAGTTAAAATATAAGTAGACTAATGGATATCTAGGAACTAATTGTTTTACAAAAAATGCTCAATTAGCTGTGTGATTCCTCATAAGCGTCCAAAGCTTAAATTGTTCAATGAGAATGGTTCATTGTTGGTTACTATTCTTTGCATTTTACTGGACCCTTGAGTATTAATCAAGTAAAGTTAGTATATTAGTATATTTATTTGGCAACATATCCTGTGTACACAAGGGTATTCGTGTAAACCCGTGTACACCAACTAACAAAAGTAATGAAAAAAATCTGAAAACATTTATAGATGTTCTTCATTAGTTGCTCTATCTATGTATAAAGTTTGAATATCAAATTCACTATATATTAAGAGTTATAAAAAAGAGAAAATAACGACAAATTTGAATTGTTTAAAATTGATATAGTTTTCTCTTTTTTATATCTCTTAATATAGAATGAATTTGATCTTCAAACTTTACATATAAGTAGAGCAAGTTCATTAGGACATCTACAAATGTTTTCAGATTTTTTTATGACTTTTGTTAGTTGGTGTACACGGGGTTTACATGAGGACCTCTGTGTATACTGGATATGTTGCCTATTTATTTGTATTGTTTTCCACTTTATTAATCAAGTTTCCTTATCTCCTTAATATTCACTCTGTTGGCAGGATGACTCATACATGGAGAGTTACATCAGTACTATTGGAGTTGATTTTGTAAGTATATTTACAGTATTTTGCTGCTATTTTTGCTCCCCCTATTGAATTTAATCCCTTTCTCTTTTTTTTCTTGACAGAAAATACGTACTGTGGAGCAAGATGGAAAGACTATTAAGCTTCAAATCGTGAGTTTTGTTTGGTTGCGATTTATTTCATTTGCATGATGTGGCTAGTAGCCAAGCATGCCTCTTTTTAAAAACTTCTGTTTGCATGTACCATTGAGTTCAAATTTTCTTCACAGTGCTCTGTTCTGTTGTGTCGGATGGATTACAGTAATATGAATGTTAGTTGAAGTCATTGACAAGAATACACCACTTTTACTGAGTGTTTGCAGATTCTTGACCTTGTAGATTTTTTAGTTTCGTCCTTTAGGCTCTGTTTGGAAGCATGGTTTTTCAAAATCATGGTTTTGCAGTACCATGGCTTGTTAATTGTTTTACCATAAATACCATGATTTTAATAAACTCCATTGAAACCATGGTATTTCTTGGAACTATCAATTGTTTGGTTGAATGCTTTTTTAAGAGTCTATGACCAAAGAAGAGAAGCAAACCTTCAGATCAAACTGGAGTTTTTAAAACTCCAAAAATACCAAGGTGTTGACATATTTATGGTCCTTTCATGGTATAAAATACCAAGCTATCAAACACCTCATGGTATAAAATACCATGGTATTGCCTAGAAACTATGAAAATACTTTGCTTCCAAATAGCCCCTTAGTATTTCAGTTTATTAAATTTCTATATCAACTGTCTTTTATGTTGGTGTTACATGCTCTCCTTTTCTCAAAATTTGAAAGCCCTCTACTTTACTGCCTTTTTTTCTCTTTTTTCACCCCAACTTTATGATTTGTGTTACATGCTCTCCTCTCAAAATTTAAAGCCCACTTTTTTATCCGCTTTTCAGTGGGACACTGCTGGGCAAGAACGCTTCAGAACTATTACTAGCAGCTACTATCGAGGGGCCCATGGGATCATTGTAAGTTTGCTTATGCAAACACTTAACTTAATTTTGCTCATGCTATCCTATTGTGCATAAATGTTCCATTCTTGATTCTGTAAGTATACAAATGGAATTGCAGATTGTCTATGATGTGACAGACCAAGATAGCTTCAACAATGTGAAGCAGTGGTTGAACGAGATTGATCGCTATGCTAGTGATAATGTTAACAAGCTTCTTGTAGGGAACAAATGTGATCTTACTGACAAAAAAGTTGTATCTTATGAAACAGCAAAGGTATCTTCAAATCTCATGCAGCACTATTACTCTGGTAGTCTCGACTGGATTTACTGGAGAAATTCCCTTCTTTCATTTCTTGAAGGCATCCTTCAAGCTGTTTATGTTTATATTGATATTGATGCATACAGGCATTCGCTGATGAGATTGGAATCCCTTTCATGGAGACTAGTGCAAAGAATGCAACCAATGTTGAGCAGGCTTTCATGGCCATGGCTGCGTCTATCAAGGAAAGGTGTGGCCCCAAACAGCAACTCATGTTCCTGTAGTTAGATCATTTAATTGATGCTATCTATTCTACTTGTTTGGCTATTCATTATTTGCACTTTATTTACTGCTTATTGATACAACGCTCCTTTTCTCCTAACCAAAATTGTTGAACATTCTACTTGATGCTGTTAATACTTAATAGTTTTATGTTATTCTACTGAGCTACAACGCTTGTGCACTGAATTTCATTTTTCGTCCCAATCCAATGCAATGCTCATAGTGGTTAGTATAATTTTAGTGTGTTAGTTTGTTAACTTTGTAGGAATAGCACAATAAATAAAATCATCTTTGTTTTCAGGATGGCAAGCCAGCCAGCTGCAAACAATGCTCGCCCAGCTACAGTGCAGATCCGTGGGCAACCTGTCGACCAGAAGAATGGCTGCTGCTCTTCTTAGAAAAGAACGCGCTCAAGCTTGCTCTTTCCTTTAATCCATGTGTTTTAACTAGGTGTACTTGTTTGCTGGTTTCCATTCCTTCTAGTATACCTCTCTTGAATTATGGGATTTCTTACACCGGGATTTGGATACAGGGGATGGTGTCTGGTTCTTTTCCAATAGCCATGGCGCCACACAATTGCAATATACAATATTATGTTAGGGCCTGTTCCCAAAAAAAATATTATGTTAGTAGATGCAAACGGTCTTACCGAATCATTCAGACAATTATTTTGATTAATAAACACTTTCGCAATTTTTTATTGATGTGTAATTGTGGGTTCGGATCTTCAATTTTTTTCTCGTATAGTATGTGGTTTGTCAAAATGGATTATATCCGATTTCTCGTGAGGTTTGCCAGACACTGAGTCTCTGACAATCGTACGTTGTTTATTGACACTTTGTAAGTGTGGTAGTCTGATAATACATGTAATTTTTTTATGAAATATGCTGCTGTATTATCGTACAAATGTAAACATAGATTGATTACTAAAGTTTATTTTTCATATATCGTGTCTCCGTCTCTTGTTTGATTGGCCTATATGCTCCAAACAAATTAGGCTTCTCTCCCAACTCCCACCGCCTCATCCTCCCCTTCCAAGCACTTGATGCATATCGATCTTATGCATTCATGCTTGGATAGCGAATTTGATGCAACCAGCCAAACTGATCGATCAGGCGAAAGGACGCACATTGGTACGCATAATATGGATCGATGCCCACGCAATGCAAGGCTATAGACATTATTTGATGGCCTGACAACGCCCCCATCGATCTCCCTCCTTTCAATTTTCTCTCCTCTTTTCATTTTTCTCTTCTTCTCTTATCTCTCTCTCTCTGAAAGAAATGGATGTATCTGCGATCTTTAATTTCCATGCCTGGATTGCGTTGCATCGGGATTCGGGAAAGACTTGCTGCTGGGTTTACTTCATGGCCAGTAGCCAGTAGCCACCACACTAGCATCAAGTATATCAATCAAGCTGCTGTCTTGTTGCATTCCAACGCATGCATGCAGACGCAGACGCAGACGCAGACGCATGCAGGAGTGGAGGGCAGGGACGGACGCGAGCAATTCTCGGGGGCGATCTGACCTGATCTGACGACGGTGACGCCCCTCCCACTCCGATGGATGATGGATTGATGGGACGTGATCCGACAACGTGTCTCAGCTCGACAGGCCAGAAGGGTATCTAAAATATAGAATCTTCTGTACTCCCTCTGTCCTGATTTATAAGGAGTTTTAGGATGTTTGGGAGAGATTAAGAGGAAGAGAAAAGTACTAGAATGCCCCTCAATTAATGGTAGTATGTGGTGGGTGGAGAAGTGGTTGGGGGTAAGATGGAAAGAAATTTGAATGAATGATGGTTGGAGGGAAAACTTGAATGGTAGGAATTCTTATATTTCATGACAAGATTTGAATGCTTCGAATCCTTATATTTCAGGACAGAAGGAGTATATTTGAAAACTCAGGCCCTATTTGATAGCTGGCTTCTTTGATAGCTTGTTTAGTTATAGTTTAGTTTTTGTTGAGAAAATTTGACCACCTTTGAAAATGGTATGAAAAGGCTAAATAAATTATTAAAAATATTTTTGAGATTTTTGAGAAAAACCCTACAAAGTTATAAAAAATTATTTCCAAAAAATAAAGTGAATGGTGTATTAAAAATAACAAAAGTTGCAATTCCAATAAAAACTAAACTAAAACAAGCTATCAAAGAGGGCCTCAGTTATCACTCCGACGAAGTCTCTATGTTATTTTCTAAATTTAGATATCATTTTTTGAGTCTTTATACTTAGAGGTCCTTTATCTTGTCTATATCCTTTCGAGGATAGAGATTATCCTAGATAGAAAGAAAAGATATAGATAAGTACTTATTTGGAGAAAGGGGCAGAGCGATATAAATTTAGAGATACTACTAGTGACGCTCTTAGTGACACCGTATACAATACCAAATCCAATCACTGCTACAGAGCATGTCATCAATGCCAGTTTGAATAGGTTGTTAGTGCCATTTCTTAATCATCCTAGGTGTCGGTTTATGAAGAGAACAACAATTATATTTTAATTTTTATATATATATCCTAGCTAGTGGTGCTTGCTAAACTGCTATCGCTACCTATGTACCACTGTATGGCTCTTGTTTTTTAGGAAAAAGTCTACTTACCCCCTGAACTATGGCTTCGGGTACACTTAACCCCCTGATCTTCAAAACCGTCTAACCAGTCCCGCGAACTATTGGAACCAGTGTAAATAACCTCCCACAAACTGTTTTGAGGGTGGTTTTGCCATGCTGGACGGTGAGGTGGAGTGGTTTTGCTACATAGACATAAAATTTTCTTTTTAGACGTATTTTTTAGTGTTGGTCCCACATGTCAGTCCTCATACATCTTTCTCCCTGTGACATCCTCTATTTTGTCATATGTCACTTGTATTTTTGAAAAACCAAAAGTAAATTAAAAGGGAATCGTTATATACGAAACCCTGTTTTAAATTAATTTAAACTAGGTCTAAGCCAAAACCCTAGAAGACCTTTTTGAAAAATTCTGAAAAAATTCCCATAAATCCTAAATGCCATGATTTAGCCACCCTCTAAATTTCAAGTTCAAAGCCCAAGGCTAGCCTGTGTTTTTGCAATGTGACGCCGTTCCGCCGAGAGTTCGTCGGCCCAATGAAATAACGAGCAAACGTGCTAGACCCAAGCCCAAACTTGGTGGAGACCTATTTGAGGCCTAAACTTGCCCAAAGCCAGAAGCGGAAGTCCAAATTCATTTATTTGCAAAAATACCAAAAATAGGGGAGTTCTAAACCTATTAGGAATAGAATTGGAGCCCGATTCAACTTTTACCTATTGGAGGCCTGCCCTTGGTCGACCAGAGCAGTATATAAACACCCCAAGACCCTTCCCTCATAACCAAAACTCTAGAGCCACCCCAGAGCAAACCCTAGCCGTAGCAAAACCCTAGCCCGAGGTGAGTTTTGGGGTATATCTCCTTGTGCTTGCCGCAAACCAAGTTGTAGATCACACCATTGCGTAGATCTCGTCGAAACGGTCCAGTTGCATACTTGGATCGTTGGTTTTGGTGGAGAATCGAGGGAGAAAAAGCTCGTCGGAGTTTCGGCGCGCTGCCGCCGCCTTGCTTGCCACGGCGACCTCGCCCAGCCAGCGCCCGCCACCGCGATCCACCGGCGCCAACCAGCGGCCGCCACATCTGCCCCGCTTCGCCGCCGCGCCCGCCAGCAGCGTCAAGACGACGCTTCAACCCGCCGTTAGCCACCGCCGTCGCTTAATCGTCGTCGCCGCCTTTGTTCCACGTGCGTGCGCCGCCACATGTCACCGTGGCGTCCATTGCGTGTCGCCGCCGCGTCATCTCCCGCCGCGCATGCCACCCGTCGCTATCAGTGTCACCGCCGCCCGGCGTGTCGCCTCTATGCCGCCTACTGCAGAGCCGGCCTGGTTCGGTCGGTTCGTCGATTTTCTCTGGTTTAAACCGGTTTATTATTTTCAGCATTTTCTGATTTTCCTAAAACATCCCGAATTTGTTTAGGGAGCATCCGAACTCCAAATTGGATGATTCCAAGCCATTATTTTTCATAAATCCCCTAGAATTTTATATATTTAATTGGGATATATGTTCTGTGGTGAATGTTGCTGTTCTTATGTATTTGCATTATTCGTGTAAACCATCCGTGCTCCCGTTGCTCGGCGCTGTTCCCGGAGTTTCCAGAAGGAGGCCCGCAAGACGCTGAGTACTACCAAGGAAAGATAGTTGCATCTTGCTCCCTAGTTTGCAAAACTCACCCGTTTATTGTTTTTATTTATTTTTCTCATGCATTAAATGATGGGAAGGGTAGAAACCTATTATATTCACACTGCGTCGTTGACCCTATGAATTAGCCATTTATTGCTGCCTTATTTGTTATTCCTAGCATATCCTTATGCATAGATGCTAGTGCTCGTGGGTTATTGGTTGTTAGGTTATTCATCATTTATTAATCTTGTGACTTGGTATATTTGGAGGTGCTGAGTTGCTTAATAACCTAATCAACTAAAACCTGCGTGGCGTGTGTTGACTAAAGGTGGCAAGTCGGGTGGTTTTGTGGAATGAGAATTGTGGTGGAGGTAGTCACCTTGGTCTAAGGAGTCTTGACGTGTACTTATCCGATCAAACCATACAAGCGCAACCATAAGCGCTAGCTTAAGCATGTGTGCACTATGTGCTAGTCCTGGCTTAGTAGTTAGGGAAAACGGTCAACATACTTTACTTTGAAAAGATCGGGCTGCGGTCCGTTGGCTCAAGAGGGGGACCCGTAGTGTCTAAACCTTAGAGAGGGTATCGGTGTTGACAGAAGGAACTAATGAATCGCCTTGTATTGTTACTTCGTCTAGGCTCCTAAGGAAGAGGTAAGACGCAAAAGTACCACTCGGCTTATGGGTAAAGTGTGCTACACTCTGCAGAGTTAAAACTATCATGATAGCCGTTCCCACGGTTATGGAAGGAGAGAAAGGTCGTACATGGTAGTCTTATGTGTATCTAATAACTTGATGGGTTGGTTTTGGTTTTGAGTATTCGAGGCTTGTGCAGTTTTGCATAGGGGCTTTCGAAGCCGAGCTCTGTTTGTTACCTTGGGATTTCATTCGTCTTCATTAATTGTTCAACAAATGATTTTACAACACTTTAATTAATCTTGACTAGAATAGGTGCTTATGCAAATTCTGTTCTTGTCATACCCGTGCATTCATATATAAGGATTCTTGCTGGGTAGCCGTGTACTCACTATACAAACCATGGATATATTTGTTCAGGAGAAGACTCGGTTCCGATTTGCCCGCAGGATCAGGAGGATTCTGTGTCGGACTTTGCTGAAGATTAGCTATCGTCTCAAGGGTCGGATTAGAGAGCATCGGCATATTTATTCTTGCATATCATTTGGATTTTCGCTACTCTGAATATTATTATATGGATCTAAGCAAACTATTGTAATAAGTAGTTGTGGTACAATTACTTTTGCATTATTATAATATTTTCTTAGCTATGATGATTGTGTTGTGATGCTCGACCCAAGTCGCTCATGAGTTGCTAGCATTGATCGTTAGGACTAGCAATGGATCATGAGTAGATCCCGGTGAAGCCGAGGTTGTGACACTCCCCCTCTCTCCCTGTGCCTCTCTCTCTCTCTCTCTCTCTCTCTCTCTCTCTCTCTCTCTCTCTCTCCCCCTCTCTCCATCTCTCTCCCTCTCTCTCCCCAGGCCGGCGCCGCCACCTCACCCCCAAGTCGCC
Source organism: Raddia guianensis (assembly GCA_036346415.1). Taxonomy (NCBI): domain Eukaryota; kingdom Viridiplantae; phylum Streptophyta; class Magnoliopsida; order Poales; family Poaceae; genus Raddia; species Raddia guianensis. The sequence continues at coordinate 24,402,589 of CM070540.1, forward strand.
GGCGCCGTTGCCTCACCCCTAGGCCGAGCCGCCGCCACGGGAGCCAAGGGCCGCCGAGCGCCCGGCCCAGATCGCCGCCTTGCACCTGGGCCGTCACCACCACCAGCCATTGCCGGGCCAAGGCCTGGCTGCCGCCACTGCTTTCAGAGAGGAGAAAGGAGAGAGGGGAGAGGAAGAGATTTACATGGGGCCCCACTTTTTATTTTTTTTTGTTTATATGTGATTGTGCTGCCACGTCGGATGCCACGTGGGCAATACCACCCTGTGGGGCGCTGAAGTGACAAAACCACCCGTGAAACCACTCATGGGGGGTTATTTGCACTAGTTTCAATAGTTTGTGGGACAGAATACCTTGTTTTCGAAGTCAGGGGGTTATGTGCGTCCGACTCAATACTTCAGGGGGTAAGTAGACTTTTTCCTTTTTTTAACACAATCCTAGCTAAATAAAAAATAGAAATAACCACTAATGTCCTCGTCATGGCTCGCCACCTCCTTGTCATCCTCGAGGCCCAATCAATTTTTGTGGGAGGTGCCCTCCTCGTTGGACCCTTGGCCCTATCCAACAACCACCTTCATCTCTGACTCCTCGAATGAGCCTACGGGGTTGAGCTCTTCTCATCATTATTGACCTCTGGCAACTCCTCTTCCTCCCCAGTTGGGTCGTACGGATTCAGTAGCGATCGCGATGTGGTCCGTTGTCGCTTAGCGTCGCATCCTCGTCAGTTGTCGGTTCCTCATTGGGCATCGGATTGCTTATGGCCATGGTGACTGTGGCGATGCCAGACATGACGACAAGGTGGGTGGAGAGGGGTGCGGTGGGTGGAGTGGACATCGGTGACCAGGGATAGAAAGCTGATTATTGAGCCAGGGGGTAGGAAAAGGGAGAGAGATAGGAGTGAGCGGTGGAGAGATCGATCGGAATGAGAGGATGATCAATCAACTAGATAGACATATGAACAAATGTCTACGAAATGCCTAAGTAGATGAAACATTATATGTGTCGGTTGTAATTCTCAATTGACACTTATGAATACAAAACGACACGCCTCTTCAATTGATACACGGAAAATGTTTATATGTGCTAGTTCTAATTTCGAACCATCTCTACAACACACGAACACATATATACACACCTTTTATATGTTTTAGGTCATTATACGAACCGACACAGATTTTCTGTGCTTGTTCATAGTCAGACAAAACTCATGTAATATGTGTAAGGTGCAAAGACCTCGTTTCTATATTGATGAGTATTTGTGGTTTTGATGATGGCATATCTCTCTAGTCCAAGCTAAACATCAAGATGGATGACTTTGTGTTTTGACCCGGGCGTCAAGATTTGGAGTTCTTATAAAAAAAGATTTGGAGCAATGACATGATCGAGTTTGCTAACACCAATATTGAAGAATTTTGTGATGAGCTAGATGTTCAGCATGAGTTCTATGCGACATACACACCACGACAAAACGGAGTCGTGGAGAGGAAGAATCGAACTATTTTGAATATATTTATATTTATAGCGTATAAATGCATTTATATGCCACAGTTTAAGAAGTTAGAAGATAAAATATGCCACCTAAGAACCGTCTAGTTGCTACCTAGAATCACCTATGTGGACTAGCCGTCTAGGTCACCGCCTAAGCATAGGTATTTCCTAGGTTGGTTTATGCGCCTCTTGAGGAACCATGGTTGCAACTTGGGCTCAACGTGGGTCGTGACGCATCCCAATGGCTCGTAGAAGGTGATCATCGGTTGGTGGTTATCCATTGCTAAAGGGAAGAGGGGAAGAGAGACGAGGGGAGGGAGGAACATCAAGGAAAACTAGAGTTTTTCTGCAAAAGCACGTGAGAGGGAGGCACAGTGAAAACATAAATCAAGGCGAGAAAGCGTGCACAACTACCTGAGGAATTGGCATATTTGCCCTATAGTTAAATTGATCTTGCATATCTATTGAAGTACAAAGCTGAAGTGCGGCCATTTTGGCTGGACACGTGGCCTCCAAAACATGCCACGTCGCCTGAGAATCAACGACTGTTCGATTTTCGCGTGAATCAAAATCCAACCGTCCATACTAAATTAACATTGAAAAGAAAATATATCGCGCATTGCAGAACAAGGCGAGTTGCTTGCTCTGTTGGCTAGCTGAGCTAGCTGTCACTGCGCAGGCCAGGGTTTGAATCCCACCACCACCGCATATTTTTGCCTGGGCTTATAGAGTACTTTTAGGCATTTACCTGTGTTAAGTAGCAACCTGTTGCTTGCTCAGTTGGCTAGCTCACCGACCGGTTAGTCTGGAGACCAATGTTCGAATTGCTAGCACACAACGGTTGGCTGTGCTTTTTTTCCCTTTGCTATTTCTTACATTTTTTTGCACGTCGCAAAAAATTCGAAAAAAATTGAAAGCTTCCAAAAATTAAACCATGACTGCAAAAAGAATATCCATAAAAAATGATGTTATTCAAAGTTTATAAAGTCCAAATTTACAAATAATTTGCACTTTCTTATTAAGGGCATATTTCTCCTCGATTTTTCATTTCTCACCTTTTCTTAAATCGACAAATTGAAAGCTTCCAAAAATTAAACCATGACTGCAAAAAGAATATCCATAAAAATTTTGGTGTTATTCAAAGTTTATAAAGTCCAAATTTACAAATAATTTGCTCTGTCTTATTAAGGGCATATTTCTCCTCGATTTTTCATATCTCACCTTTTCTTTTTTTGCACGTTACAAAAAAATCGAAAAATGAAAGCTTCCAAAAATTAAACCATGACTGCAGAAAGAATATCCATAAAAAATTTGATGTTATTAAAAGTTTATAAATTCCAAATTTAAAAATAATTTACTGTTTCTTATTAAGGCATATTTCTCCTCGATTTTTCATTTCTCAACTTTACTTCCAAAAATTAAACCATGACTGCAAAAAGAATATCCATAAAAAATTTGATGTTATTCAGAGTTTATAAAGTCCAAATTTACAAATAATTTTCTCTTTCATATTAAGGGCATATTTCTCCTCGATTTTTCATTTCTCAACTTTACTTAAGGTAAGTCACCAGAAAAAAAAAGATTTGAAAGTTTTTTAAACAAATTTGCTAACTGACTCTTTTATTTTCATAGGTTGATTTTGTTTTATTGATTCGCCTCTCCTTGAAGAGTCATCAGGCAGTCGTCTGCAAGTTATTTACAATGTCGGCCAGTCGATAGGTAAGTACAACTTTATAATTAGCATCACTTTTGTGTTTACATGGACTTAGCATCACTTTTGTGTTTAAATGGACTTACAATTGCTATCGGTGAATATCGAAGCATTTCAACAGAAGCCTTGGAGACAACGTGGAGTGGATCTTTCTAAGTATTTCAATTTTGGTCTGGATGAAGAAGGCTGGACAAAATATTGTTTTGACAGGTTTTGGTGTCCTATTTTTTATTCTTGTAAATGTTAGGGCATCATAACCTGTGAAATGATACACTGTCGTTAATCTACACTCTACAAAGTGTAGGTAAAATGATATTTTTTTTTGTTGTATCTGCAGGCAAAATTAGGTGACTACTTAAATGGTTAGAAATAGTGAGATATTGTGATAGACATATAATGAATTTCTTAAATTCACGTGTTTATATACCTGTCAGCATAGTCCATGCTAAGCTACTCTTAATATGTTGCTGTTTTTTTGTTTTAATGTATGGTTCATTGGTCATGTACTAAATATAGTGTTCAGGAATTTCAAGCTCCTCTTCCGCCACCGCCGTCCCCTCATCCTCTTCCGTCCGTCCGTCCGTCGCCGTTGCCATCCTCTCCTCCGCGCCCTTCACTGCTGTTGTCTACTCTTTTGTGCCGCTGCCGCCATCTTCATGGCCGTGGATCCTCCCTCACCCTCTTCTTTTCTGGTCCCCAAGAGTGGCGGTGCTCTCTCCAAATCTACGTGCTACGGCCTCTGCCGGCAGACCCCTTCGTCGGATCTAGGCCGCTCCTCCCAGCTTGCTCAGCCCGACCGTGCCCCTCGTGTTCCTACATTCCGGCGGTCGCACCTCGCCTTCTCCCCGTACCACGCCGTTTCGTCCCTTCTCCGCTTCGATGCCACCGCAGCTTCCTCTCTCGCGTCGCCGCTCACCTTCTCCCACTGCAGCGTGGTATGAATGATTTTCTACGGTATAAACTAGACGTCGACGGGCCATAGACCCGTTTACCTTCCTAGTTTGCTCTAAAGCTGAGAGATGTTGTACATATTCTCCTTGATTGCTTGTCGTCTGTCAAATATGTTCATTTTAAATATTTAAGCAAGATTCTTTGGTTTATGGTTTAGATAGGTACTATAAAAAAACATTTATGTCCCTCCTATTTGATGGTGAAAAAGACCTGTGCGAGCGACGCCGCTGTCCATGCTTCCGGCCCAACGTTTCGTGAAACCACAGCCGCTGCGCTCGGCCAGACTCTCCGGTTCACGCAAAGAGCCCAAAGCCCCAAACGGCACCAAAAATCGCCCCCAGAAAAGAGAGAAAAAAAGAAGAAGCGGAAACGAACCAACGGAACCCCGAAAGCCACTCTTGAGAAGAACATTTCTTTTTTTCTCTCTTTCTCGAGCAGCGAATATGTCAAGAATGATTCGCGTATAAAACGAGGCCATCTCTTTCACACCCCACTCTCCGCTGCTTCCTCATCTCATCGTCATCTTCGTCTGCCCCTTCCGGGGTCTCTCACACTCTCCCCGCGCTTTCCCCGATCCGGCGCCGCCCGTTCTTGGAGAGATGGAGCAGAGTTTCATCATGATCAAGCCGGACGGCGTCCAGAGAGGCCTGGTGATCTCATCTTTCTCTTGGCTTTTTTTTTTCTGTTTCTTTCAGAGGAGATTATGTGGTTCGGGATTGTTCAATTGAATCGGTGTTTGTTTGCAAGATTTCGAATTGTTTTCCGAGGTTTTTTGTGTGGGTGTTTTATATAGGGAAATTTACTTTATGCAGATCGGAGACATCATCAGTCGATTTGAGAAGAAAGGATTCTACTTGAAAGGTAAAGTTTTTGTTCCTTCTCAATTTGATAGCAATATTTGTTTACTTCTTAGCTTTGTTCTGTTTCTCGATGTTATTTAGACAAAGGATTGTTCATGTTAAGCCTGGAAAGCACAGAATTATGACATCTTAAATCTAATTAATCTGCTATGTTTGGTTAAATTTTGTACTCTTTTGTGAGTACATAACGATGTACTAGCTGAAAAATTGGGTGGAATATGAATAGCATGATCCTTTTTTGTATACGTTGAAAATTGAACTCCTTTTTATTGGGGGGGCAACAGATAGTCATAGTAATATAAATTTTAGTTCATCTGCTCATCTATTGTAAATTTTAATCATGATCGTAAAAAATATACTAATTTCAAAGGCAATTTTTAAAAAACTTTTCTATGACCATCAAAGACTACAATCTTTAGATGAGAAATTTGATTCCTACTTGTGCACCTTCGTACTTTAATTAGACTTTGATTGTTAGTTCTTCTAGCATGCATTTAATAAACTCTTCCCCATCCTATATGAAGAAAAAATATTTGTTTTGAATAAAAAAATTGCAGTGTGTTTGTACGATACAATGAAAAACAGAAGGAATTCTTGGACTTCATTGAAATGCTGTAATTGTACACCTCGTTCAATAGCTTTGCTAAATATCTGTAGTACATGTACATATGTGTTGTTGCATATACATCAAGTTATAGATGAACAGTACAAAGACAGACTTGTTCTATACATGGATTCTGCATATGGTTTGTAGCCTAGTCAATTTGTGTTGTCAGATGAGAAACAGTAACGTGCAGTAGTACAAGAGATGTCCAATTTGGCCATGATACATGCAGGCCATGCTAAATACGAGAATGAGAAGATGATTAGTGTGAATGTAACAACCCATTTGTTACAGTTCTTGAAAATGGAAGTAAATTATCTTGCAATACTTCAGCTTACCTTTCATTCTGTTTTCCTTGAGCAAACATCTGTTAAATTTGCAGATACAAATATTTTCGATTGAGGGATGGTTGTATGTATGAATATGTCTGTGCTTTGTAATTCAGGGATGAAGTTTATGAATGTGGAGAGGTCCTTTGCACAGCAACACTATGCTGACCTTTCTGATAAGCCCTTCTTCCCTGGGTTGGTGGAGTACATCATTTCTGGTCCTGTAGTTGCAATGGTGTGGGAGGGGAAGGATGTCGTCTTGACTGGCCGTAAGATAATTGGTGCCACCAGGCCTTGGGAGGCATCCCCAGGCACCATCCGTGGCGACCTTGCTGTGGAAGTTGGCAGGTCAATAAAGCTATCTTGGTCACTACTTCTTGAATTTTGAATGTCTCATCAACTTTTATGATCTTTTACTTCATGTGGTTGGATATTCTTTATACTGAAACTCATCCGATAATACCACGTAAATCTGATGATGCTTTAGTGTGAAAATTGATTATTTGAGTCAAGATAAATGTGTAGATGTCTGGTTTTACAAAGCCGTGCATGTAACAGTAGGTGTCAGGTTTCCATAATTTACCAGTCAAAACATATGGTAGCAAGTATTCAATGTGATCTGATTGTAGCTTAATGCATTCAAATATACCATTCTTGCATTTAGGCATTTTTTGTAGGTAGATGATAGTTGTTTTTTCTTTAAATACAGGATTAACGACAGATGGTTCTTTTTGATCACTCAATGGTATTGATTGTGTGGTTTTGTTGAACAAATGGACAATGGTTCATGACTTCATTTTGTTGAATCTTGTAATCAAGTTTATTTCTTCTTGTGTAGGAATGTCGTTCATGGAAGTGATTCCGTGGAGAACGCAAAGAAGGAGATTGCTCTTTGGTTCCCCGAGGGTGTAGTTGAGTGGAGGAGCAACCTTCACCCTTGGATCTATGAGGCTTGAGCTTCATGGCTGCCTTCATTGTCTGGTTTCGTTCAAACTGAGTTTTGACTCAGAATTTTCCCTTCTCAGCTGGCTCAGACTGTGGAGCCATATACTTAATCGTGTTGTGTGGTATCGCAGTTAAAATTATGCCTGGACTTATTGGGCCGAAGAGTTTCCACCTTCTTTTCTGGTTTGTTGTACTATGATCGATTGATCGTCAATCGACTGATACCATCTCATAATAAGACAATCATATCAGTTTTTGTTACAAACTATGTTCTTTCCAATTTGATTTTGATTTGAGTACTTGAGAAATCTGCTGATGACCGATCATAAACTAAAAAGTCTCGACGGAATGTTTTGTTCATGAGCAAATTTACACCCACCAAGCATGGCCAATGGTTAGCATGACCTTTATAAGATTGAAAAAAAATCTTAGCCAATGCATTGGCCAACAAAAATGAACCAGAGTTGCCAAAAAATGGCTATAGGGTGGGAATCTTGCCATTTAAAGGTCACCGTTCAAACACACTCCAATTTTAGTCAACTCTATCAAACTTTTAATTGGCGAGCATTGATCACCAACCAAACACATCATAAATGGCCAAGCCGAGCACCTTGCCAGCTCGGTCTTGAGCCTCCCCACAACGCGTTGTGCGTGCACAAAGCCTGGTCGTGCGCCCTCGGAATGGTGGTCGCTGGCGGCAGCGCACGGTCGACTTAGGAGAGAGGAGCAAGAGGGGGAGAAGGAAAAAGGATCCAATTGCTTTTTTTTTAAAAAAAAAGACTTTTAGAGACCTTTTTGCAAAAATACAGCTTGAGGGTTGTGTGGAGCTGAGCACGGATCTTAACGCAAATCGAATGGTCCTAAAAGTATATGTACCCGCATGTATGGAAAATCTAGATCACAAGACGAATGTTGCGTACTTCACTTTCAATAAATTTTTGAAAGTTCACTTCAAAAAATAGAAAGTTAGCATGAGTATTTTTTTTAATTAAGGCTTTCTTTGATTTACAGTTTGGTTTGGTATTGTTTGTTTAGCCAAAATTTATAAAGTAACTTTTTTATTCTTTAGACTTTGCGATGGTTTTCTCAGTATCTTAAAAAAAAATTAATTTTTTTGTGCAATTTTTTTGGTGGCCCTAAACAAATAGCCAAATCAAATTACTCCTCCGTGACACACCAAGAAATACAATCGCACCATATGTCACCGGAGAAAAGTATTAATTAAGATTTAAACAGTGTTTAACTAGAATTGTCTATCCAGTCAAATAAATATATCAAATTAACTAACAGTATATGGCGCTTAATTCATGCGTCGACATGTGCTGTGCTTGCTCTCTGAATCTTCTTCAGGAACATGTGGCTCTAAATCCTCATCTTTCCAAACCTGAAAACCCAACACCACACACTAGTCGTACAGCGCCTATGGCGCCAAGTCACCAGCTCCAGCCCAAGAAACGCTCGCCACTGCCACTGCTACCGCCATGGCGCTGGTCGCCGCCGCCACCTCCATCCCCGTGCCCTCTCCTCCATTTCGCTCTCGCGCGCACCCTCGCCGCAGCGACGCGGTGGCCGCCGTCGCGGCCTCCGCGGCGTCATCGTCGGCGGCGGTGGCTCGGTCGGAGGAGGGCGTCGTCATCGTCGGAGCGGGCATTGCGGGGCTGGCCACCGCGCTCTCCCTGCGGCGGCTCGGCGTCGGCGCCGCCGTGCTGGAGCAGGGCGCGTCGCTGCGCGCCGGGGGCACCTCGCTGACGCTGTTCAAGAACGGGTGGCGCGTTCTGGACGCCGTCGGCGTCGCCGACGAGCTCCGGGCCAAGTTCCTGCGCATCGAGGGGTACGTGCCGGCTCAAGGCCAACACGCCATCGTCAAATCACATGGCAATCGCACGCCGCCGTCACGTCCATGGATTGTTTCAGCTGAGCTCGCCGGCGCCGCAGGATGAAGATGCGGTCGCCGTCGGCGGCGGCGGGCGGCGGCGGGCGGCTTCTGCGCGAGTTCTCCTTCGAGGAAGAAGCTCCAGGGTATCTCGCCATGATGCCATCCATCTTCCTCTTCTGTCTCGCAAGTCGCATCATCCATGGCCTCTCATGGAGAGATTGCTCTCATGCTCTGCTTCGGTTCTCGCAGGCAGGAGGTGCGGGCGGTGGAAAGGGGCGCTCTTCTCGAGGCCCTAGCCTCCAAGCTGCCGCCGGGCACCATATCCTTCTCGTCGAGGCTGAAATCGATCGCCGGGCAAGGGCCTGACGGCACCCTGCTCGAGCTGGAAGACGGGAGGCAGCTCCTTTCCAAGGTGACTGACTCACTGACCTCACCCAAAAAAAAATTTCACCTTTTTCACGTAGCAGCTGTGGAATTGCTGATTGAGTTCTTCTCGTGGCTCGTCAGATCGTGGTCGGCTGCGACGGCGTGAGGTCGCCGGTGGCGAGGTGGATGGGGTTCTCGGAGCCCCGATACGTCGGGCACATGGCGTTCCGGGGGCTTGCGATCTACGCCGGCGGCCAGCCGTTCGAGCCCAAGGTGAACTACATCTACGGCCGTGGCGTCCGCGCCGGCTTCGTCCCCGTCTCCCCGACCAAGGTCTACTGGTTCATCTGCTTCAACAGATCAACTCCAGGTGTGCCATTAATTTGCCATAACGACACATTTGGGTGAATCGGATACATGCCACCGCAGAGCGGCCATTTTTAAGACTAGAAATGTTAGCGCGCCAATGACACATATTTAAATATTTAGACTAGTAGGGTGCCCGTGCGTTGCAACGGGGGGCAAAAGAAATTCACGAGCTCAAGAATTCCGTCTAAAATTAGAAAAAGACATTATGCCTTCTTCTTCTTCAAGCTGTTAATCAAAGGTAAAAAAAATGATGGCATGCTGCTTACATAATCTGAATGGATAGATGGAACATGTTCCTCTTATCATTCAGAATCATTTTCTTCTCCTACATTAACTTGATCATATATTGTTTTCTATTTTGACAAAAAAAAAGAAATAGAATATTAGAATAGAAGAGGGAAAAACCATTACCCTTTCATAGGTGTCATTGAAGAAATCTACACTTTAATCTTACTGTTGGACCATAAGCAGATTGTGCCTAAAATTTGCACTTTAATCTAAAGCTAAATAGACTTGCTCAATCGCTCGCAAGAACACGCGCGCGCGCACGCACACACACACCTTCCATGCTTTAAAATATTTTCTTATCTCTGCTACTTTAAAAAGATGTAATATAATCTAAGCGAAAAATCCATCAACAAATCATCCTAGTGGCATTATTAGTTTCAGAAATTCAGAGTGCAGCAATGGGTTGAGCAGTGGCATTATTAACAGAATCAGATTAAGTTACCACTTGTCATATGCATCGAAGCTTCCAGAAGCACAAGGTGTTAATACATATATAAGACAAGCACAGGGTGTTAATAAATAAATAAGACATGGTATGTGTCCACATACATAAAACCAAAACAAAATAGTTAATTAAATAGAAAAAAGTAACGATTTTAAGCTCTCCATCCTTCAGAATTGCTACTTTGTGCTCCACTGCTTCAACATCTTCTTGAGCTTGCCGAGCTAGAATAGAAATATGTGAAACTAAAAGTTCCTAACCACTATATATATATTACTTACTTGTACTATTGTACCTGAAACTTCATATGACACACCTACTTTTAAAGCCAACAACCTTTGTATTAGCCTTGTAAGCTTGCTCCATGGTAGCTACATACCCTTTCCCTACACAACGATAAGAAAGAAGGGGTAATTATTTTTTATGGACACAAACTAATGTTTCAGAGGTATCTCAGAATGCTAGATTGAATACCTAGAGAAAAGCAAATCTCGTTACGCACAGAAGCAATCTTTTGTGAATTCTCCTAGATTGCCTTCTCTAACTTTGCGACGCCATCATTCTTTCTCTTCAATTTATGAGATCGCTATGATGACTAACTCTGTAACCTGAAAACAATCAGAGCTGTTTATGTTTAGGTAGTCAAGAGCAATTTCCCAACCTTCGGTCATACCATAGTTAGTATTACTTCCCACCCAAAACGTAATTTAAAGTACTACAAGTTCCTGAAAGCCATTTTAAGTTTACAGTCTCGTGAAACCTCAAGCTAAATTAACAATTATGGAAATCCAAACCGAAAACCTAATTCTTACTACCGCAAAAGCACAACAGAGTTATTATACCCTAGAACACTACAGTAAAAAGAACCCCTAGACATAATTGGTAAGCTTTTTTAAGTACCACAAAATTTCGAAAAAAATAATATTGCATTTTGCTGAAAAATAAACAGCTAATGGTAAAAGGCAACAACACACTCAACATTAAGTCATGCAATAGAGAGAGAGCACGGAATGGTCAGGTTAGGAAGCACGATGCACATGTATTTGTACCATTGTAGCATATTGATCAAATGAAAATAAATGCATGAAGGTTATTGTTGCACACAACTATAAATTATGGATTCATCTGAACTATAAACCTGAGATCATATTAGCTTAGTAAAAAAAAAGGCGAACAACAAAGCCTCCAGTGATCTGGACGCCAAATTAGTAATTAAATTCATCCAAGTAGCCAATCCATCTCATATTGAACCTTAATTAACCGAGTCCTACCGAGTATAGCAACTGATAGATCGGGCTGAAAAACATCATGCCACTCAAAGCAGTAGCCAGGCATTAGCCAACACGATCTCAATTTGGAAGATCTGCCATCACAAAACAAGGCTATAGCACAGCATTGCAACTCCACATTCAATCATTCATCATGGAATGAAGAAACACAAACAAAATGCTGAAATGAAGCGATGACCCTCACCTGCTTCCTGATGCACATATATAAGCCCCTAATCCATCATGTCCGGAAAGTGAACCTACAAGATCAACAAATTATAAAATGTCTAAGCTGACTTTAACCAAAACATTTCACATGCCTAAATTATAAAATGCCTCTCCAGTAAAGATACACACTTAGCTCTGTCAAACAACTTAGATACGCACTTAGCTCTGTCAAATAATTTCTGAGCAGCAAAGATTGAATTAAAGAACCTAAGTAATCAGTATGAGAACGGCGAGGAAGGGGGCGCCGGAGAGGGATAAGGCGCCGGGAGGAGGCGCTGCGGCAGGGAGGGGACGTGGAGGAGCGGCGGAGGCAGGGAGGGGGTGGCGGTACGGGGAGCGGCGGCGGCGGCAGGGAGGGAGGGCACGGCGGTGGGCAGGAGAGGGCGCCGACGCGGGGAGGTGGACGCGGCGGCAGCGGGGGGAGGACGCGGCGGCAGGGAGGAAGGGCGCGGCGGCGGGCAGGAGAGGGCGCCGACGCGGGGAGGTGGACGCGGCGGCAGCGGGGGGAGGACGCGGCTGCAGGGAGGGCGCGGTGGGAGGGCGTGCTGGGAGGGTGTGGTGCGGAGCGGCGATGGGAGGCGTGCGTGGGGAGGAGGCCATGGCGGTTGGTAAGGAGGTGGGGGTCGTGGGAGCCGAAGCAGAGGTGGGCGTGTGCGGGAGCCTGTGAACCGAGAGCGGCTCACAGCTCGGCTTGGGGGTGGGGGCGCGGGGGGAAGAGCCGACGCATGAACTACTGTCGCTTTATAAAGGAGTAGAGACTTAGTAAATACTGCATTACTATTTCATTAAATAAAAAATAGCATTGATATATAATCAGATTCTTTGAGGAGATAGCGTATGAGGCCCAAAAAAAAGAATGACTATGTAAAAACATGTGACGAAAACGAAAGCGTTCTGATCAAGAATTTAGGACACTGAAGTATGGATGTTCTCTGTGCAAACATGGTTTAATTTTTGGAAACTTTCTATTTTTATGAACAAAAATAAAATCCTTAGTTACAAGCCTTCATTATGTATAAACTCTTAACTATTAAAAACTTTTAATTTTGGATGTCCTTTGTGCAAACATGGTTAAAAAACATTCAATGTTTTGCGACCTACCATAAATAAACCGAAAAGCGAAAAATCAAGAAAAAAATATGCCCTTAATAAGAAAGAGCAAACTATTTTTAAATCTCGATTTCAAAATAATTTGAATAACATCAAACTTTTTATGGATGTTCTTTGGGCAACCACGGTTTATTTTTTTGGAAACTTTATATTTTATGAATCTTTTGCGACATAACAAAAAAAATCCTTAGTTCCAAGCCCTCGTTATGAAAACTTTTAATTTTGAATGTTCTTTGTGCAAACATGGTTAAACAACTTTCAATTTTTATGTTTTTTGGCGACCTACCATAAATAAAACTGGCAAGTGGGAAATCAAGAAAAAACTATGTCCTTAATAAGAAAGAGTAAACTATTTTTAAATTTAGACGTCAAAATTTTTTTATGGATGTTCTTTAAGCAACCACGATTTCATTTTGGAGAACTTTCAATTTTTTTGGGCTTAAGAAAATGCGGAAAACTTTCTCCTTTTTTGGGCTTAAAATTCTTTTTAGCCAGGCGCTAGAGAAGTGGAAGCCATCCAAGAAAGGCAGCCGGCGCATGCAGAAATCGAACTCTGGTCTCCGGATTGAGAGCTAGCTAGGCTAGCCAACCGAGCAAGACGCCCGCCTTGCTCAGGGATGTGCGAAAAAATCCTTTTATATGTTTGGATTGAATGGACGGTCGGATCTAGCTCTCTCTCGCGATCAAACGGCCTCGAATCAGTGGGGCGACATGGCCAACCTGACGGGCCAGTACTGTAGCAATGTCTAGCGCTTTGTTATATAGATAGATATACCATTATAAAACATCCACTCTGTCCCATACCGCTGCTACGTGAAGATTTTTAGAAAAGTTTTTTACTGGTTGCATGTGAACCCCTAAATGGGTTAAATCTTTAACTAATTTGAACCATTCATCTCAAATAGAGGATGGCCCGCACAAAAAGATCAATAATTCATTGATATATCATATGGAAGATGGGGTTCTTCAAATTTTGACTTTAAAATTTTGATTTTTGAATGTGATCGCTAGATTTTTAATTTGAATTTGGATCGAATCGTTCAAAATTTGAGTTTGTCGATCTCCCAGATCAGAGAATGAGATTTTTGAAAATTTAAATTTGAAAATTTTAGTTTGCAAATTTCATTTTTTTATTTTCAATTTGAATTTTGGACTGAATAGTTCAAAATTGAAATTTGAAAATTTTGAATTACTAGGCCATCTTTTATGGATTTATATTACCCAAATGGTCAGCAGATTCACCAATGTGTGGTAAAGTTTCCCATTTTTTAAAAATGCGATTACATTTTTTTTTCTTTCCTGGAATGCACTTACCATTTCTTTGATCTCCAACCATATCTAACTTCTTTTCCTTGATCTTCGTCGAACATCTTTCACCTTGCTGCCTCCTCCACTATCAACTTCGATCAACTTCACCATCACCATCTCCTCCCTTGCCAGCCCTCGTACAACTGCCTCCTCTCTCGACCAATGCTGACACTATCACTGCCAATCTGGTCTCAACGGCCAACCCCGACTCTGCCTAGATCCAATATCAATGGCCCTAACCTCAATCTGGAATGGGCAAGTCAATCCGAACTGGTGAAGACTATGGGAGGCGCGAGGTGTACAACGCACCCGCGGTGGCCGCAACCAACGGCCACGAGGACGTGCCCAAGTCCATCCGCAGAGGCATACTATTCGTACCTGGACCCATCCACTCCTATGGGGCGGTGACTGAGGCTCAACCACAACAATGTGGCTCCTCTCTTGGTGAACTCCTACCGGTGTAACATATGTTAATGAATCTTCATTTAGCAGTGGCATAGGACAAAGTTGACGTTTTATAATAGTATACATCAAAATTGGCCACTTTGTGGTGGCACGTGTTCAATTGACCCACAAATTTGCTTTTTGCCTTTTTTTAAAAAACAATTATGGAAATGACATTATAATTAGGGTATTGCCATAAATGGGGCTGATACACTCCTCCCAAGAGCGGGAAGGGGGAATACCACCCCCTAGAAGCGCCATGTACGTTCTGCTCCACATAGGAACGTCTAAGAGGGTTGCCGACCCTGCCGAGGGTGGCAAGACCCTAGCCGGTCCCAAGAGGGAGACAAGGGGGGTCCTCGCACAATGCCATGCAAACCCTTATACAAATATATTCACAAATTATAAAATGATTAACTAATAGGACATAAATGTGTTTAATCATAGAAATAATTATAGGGTGACATTGACAACATAGTAGATTGATAGATGATGGTAATGATATGAAGTTCAAATATTTGATTTCCAGTTTGCACGTTCGGCCTACATGGTAAAATTAATTAAATTGGCCAAAAATATCATGGAAAAACGGCAACGTGTGTCGCACCGAGTTCTACGTTGGTTGTCACTTTTGTGTTAGGATGTTCGGCTCCTGTCACCTAACACAAAAGTTGCAAAATAGTTAAAGGTCATAGTTGCAACCTCATTGATAATTACTAGACGGATTACACATGGGATTATGCGAGCACACGGATTACACACCGGATAATATGAACACACGGATTACGCGTTCCAGACAAACAATGGTATTTGCGGTACACAAAGCATATATCATACTAGATCACCTGATTTTAAACTAACATGACTTAGAAAAATTAAAAACATAGTAGTACTCTCTACAATTAATTGATTGGGTAGACCAGAGGTATTTCCTCTTTCAAAGCCTTTGGATCTTGCTGCCCTGACTCTAACAGCCCTCTCGTGCTTTTGCATGATCTGCTGCCTCACGCTTGAAGGTCTGCCGCCGTCGGTCGACCTCCCTCTGTGCTCATAACTCCTTTTGCCAACATTTGTTTTTCTCTTCCTCTCAGGCATCGTGCCACTTCTCATCCATCGTAGTTTTCGTTTTCGCACATACAATATCTTCTACCATAAATGTATGTCAAAAGACTTCACAAGAATGTAAAGGTCTCCGCAGAGACACGTCGGTGTCTGAATGTCTTTCAGCTTCTTTCAAACAATCGCTTGGAGCGAGGGAAACTCCATGACATTCTTAAGGATTTTTTTTGTTCAATTCTGTTTTTTGTTCTCTATTTTTACGTCTCTTCTTTCTCTTTCTACATTTTTTAAGATGGCATAAATATAAGGAAACATTGTCATTTTAGTCACTAAACTTTCACGAAAACACCAAATTGGTCCTTGTGGTGTAAAATCGGGCTGAAACAGTCCTCATGGTTTTGACAAAAGCACCATTGTCGTGCTTTGATCGGGTTTGAGGGTGGTTTTGTTGACGTGATAGTCCACGTGACAGATCCATGTAGATTGACATGTAATAAAAAACTACTTCCTCCTTTTTTTTATTTGACGCCTTTGACTTTTTGGTACGTCTTTAACCGTTCGTCTTATTCAAAATTTTAGTGCAAAGTTGTAAAAAAATAAGGCATATTTAAAATACCTCTATTGATAAAACAAATCACAACAAAATAAATAATATTTACAAAAATAATTTGAATAAGACGAATGGTCAAAGGCGTGTCGAAAAGTCAAAGGCGTCAAACAAAAAAAACGGAGGTAGTACCACATGTACTGCCACGTAATAAAACCACCCCAAAACCGGTCAAGGGATGAAATGATGATGTTGCAAAACCATGAGTATTGTTTTAACCTGGTTTTCCAGCACGGGACTAATTTGTGCTTTCGTGAAAGTTAAGAGACTAAAATGACACTTTTTTCTAATTAAAATGACAATTTTATAATTGAATTTTTTTTAAAGGAAAAAATCTATACTGGTATGTTCTTCTTCTTCTTTTATTCGTATTCTTGACCATAGATTTAATAGTTAATGATTCTTATTTTTTTTTTTCATTTAGTTTCGAACATTGTTTTGCAGTTATTTCATAACGGACTATAGGACTTTTTTGGCTATGTAGTATGTACATGCTGCAAAGTCCAACGGATGGTATTCCATTACCTAAAAAATGATTTGCCATAACTCGAGAAAATGCATCTGATTAATAAAGAAAAGATAAAAATTTTATGTGAGTTCTGGTCGTATGCGCTACGCCCTGGCACAGCTTTTTCTTTACGTGTTGGTGGTGGTGGTGTTGGCAGGGCCCAAGACCAGCGACCCGGCGGCGCTGAAGAGCGAGGCCCTGGGACTCGTGGACCGGTGGCCGGCCGACCTCCTCGCCGTGATGCGCAACACGCCGGACGACGCCGTCGTGAAGACGCCGCTCGTCGACCGGTGGCTCTGGCCGGGGCTGGCGCCTCCGGCGTCGAGGGGCGGCGTGGTGCTGGCCGGCGACGCGTGGCACCCCATGACGCCCAACCTCGGCCAGGGCGCCTGCTGCGCGCTCGAGGACGCCGTCGTCCTGGCGCGCCACCTCGCGCCTGCGGCCGCCGGCGCCGGCGCCGGCGCCGTCGGGGAGGCCCTGAGGAGGTACGAGAGGGAGCGGTGGGGGCGCGTGTTCCCGCTGACGGCGCGCGCGGGGCTCGTCGGCGCGCTGGTGCAGTGGGGCAACCCGGCGGTGTGCGCGGCGCGGGACGGTGTGGTGATCCCGAGGCTGGTCAGGCTGGGCCCTTTCCTGGAGCACACTAACTTCGAGTGCGGCCTGCTCGAGCCGGCGCCGCCGCCGCCGTGACGAGTGAAGATGCGCGGCGCGCTGGTACGCAAAGCGGCATCATCCATGTTCAGTGTAACGGTTGGATGGAAGATGATTCACCAGCTAAATTACAAACCAAAGTTGTTGACTCGTGCGGTTTGAACTATTGATTTACGCAATTGGAAGTAATCAATTAGGTTTACGACGAAACCTAGAAATCGATCACTAATTCAATTTGACTACCTCTACGGGATAGTCCTCAACTAATTTGTTTCGACCTAGGATATATAATAAGCTCATGAGCTTGGTCTTACTTCACCTTAAACGAAAAAAGACTTCCATATCCAAGTTTAGCTAAGACGTAGCTGCCTTCTTTTTAGGCGTAAAGCAGTGTCAAACCAAAATACCAAACAAGCATAAACATTGGCTCTCCTTGAAAAGGAGGTGATCCAGCCGCACCTTCCAGTACGGCTATCTTGTTACGATTTCACTCCAGTCGCAAGCCTAGCCTTAGACACCCCCCTCCTTACAGTTAAGGGTAATGACTTCAAACATGGCCAGCTCCTATAGTGTGACGGGCGGTGTGTACAAGGCTCGCTGACTAAATGCTTCACAATAGTATTTCCAGAGCTCCCCTCCTTCCAGCCGAGCGATTAGTGAAACAATGTAAGTTCAGGGGAAGGAGTAGCCTAAAAACTTTATTTTTGTATAATCCAAACGATGTAATATTTTGTATTTATTTTTGTAGTGTTTTAAATAGTTCTCCTTAGAGTTCGTAAAATAATTTTTTCATATTTTTTTGAATTTTTTAAACGTATTTCAAGGGCTCACAAATTTGCTAAAGTAAAACGCAACCCAACTTTAATCTGAAACAAACAAGGCCTTAACCATTGGTCCATCACTGTTGTCTGCTAGATCGTTGCCACCCATCCATGTCCTGCCGTGCATACGCCAGCCGCGACTGTCAGACCCGATCTAAATGACCGAACCCTATTGTTGTTTGTAATAAATACCGGGTACAAAGAGCCCTAGGAAGGCCGAGAGGCCCCACGCGTCAAAGTGAAGCGAGCAAGGCCCATGGCATGCTGGCGAGCCCCTCAGAGGCTAAGAGGGCCCCACGCGCTAGGCGGGCGTGAGGCGAGCCCCCTCGAAGGTCATGGGGCCCCACGCGTCAAAGCGGGCGAGCAAGGCCCCTGGCCATGCTGGCGAGCCCCTCGAAGGCCAAGAGGCCCCACGCGTCAAAGCGGGCGAGCAAGGCCCCGTGGCTGGCGAGCCCTCAGAGGCCAAGAGGGCCCCACGCGCCAAAGCGGGCGCGCGGGCGAGCCTCCTCGAAGGCCAAGAGGCCCCACGCGTCAAAGCGAGGCAAGCAAGGCCCAGCGTGGCGAGCCCTCAGAGGCCAAGAGGCCCCACGCGCGGCAGTGCGTGGGCGAGCCCCTCTGAGGCGAGGCGAGGGCCCCACGCGCCAGCGGGCGCGTGGGCGAGCCCCTGGACGGTGAGGCGAGGGCCCCACGCGCCAAAGGGCGCGCGGCGAGCCCCTCTGGAGACTAGGCGAGGGCCCGCGCCAGCGCGGGCCCACGCGGTAGGGCATTGCGTATGAGTCTTCGGACGAAGGCTCCCTCGCCGCGAAGGACGGCGCATTTAATGAGACATCACGCGGATAGACAATGGAAGAAATGATTACCGCATAAATGACCCTTGCAGTGTCCGGAAAATTGCCACCGTGGCGCAGAAGAATTGACCGGCAGAGAAGGTTTGCTTGAGGAGGCCGCCGTGTCGAGGAGGAGGTAGGCCCCACCCGCAGACTCACCGGCAGGATCTGGCGGTCGGGGCCACTTGCGGCACGCGCGCGGGCTTGCAGCATGGCGTGGGCGTGACGCGTTTGCGTCTCTTCGTCGTGTCTTGTCGAGTATCGAGAGCATCAGATCGCTTACCCTCGGCTCTCCGCCACCAAGCTTGTATAAAGGAGAGAGAGAGAGGAAGAGGAGGCACTAGCATTCGTGCATTGGAAAACACTCTGTAAAACACATTCCCATTCAACCACAATCAGAAAAGAGCTAAGGCTCAGCAGGAGTAGCACTATTACCCGCGAGGGGGTCCGAACCTGGGTAAATCTACGAGTCGCTACTTGTTGTGTCCGACGCTCAAATCGAATCGAGTTTGATCGAGTTGGCTAGCAGACTGAAAATCTGACCAGGGGTGTGATCCGCAGTGGTTGAGCGGAGAACACGCCGTCAATTGTGTTAACCAGTACTAGTCCCAGGAGATCATGGCTAGTACACACAAATAAACAGAACTGATACATTGCCTTCGAATTACATTATTACAATATAGGGGACTACGGGTCCCAAAAGGAGTCACAATTTAGTACATCAAGCACGACACGTAGGCCGAGATACAGAGTTACACAGACGGTCACACAGGGACCTAACATAGCGCGACTTTATTCTAGCTAGTAGGCTAATCCACAGGCAACGGCGGTAGGCGACACGCAACCCTATTCTTCGTCGTCGTAGTCCTCCTCCTCCTCGTAGTCCGAGTCCTCCTCGAAAGCAGAGTCGTAGGGGAGCTCCGCGGCTGTTGAAATTTTTAAAGAGGGGAAGGGGGAAACAGGGGTGAGTACAAAGGTACTCCGCAAGTCGGGAATATATGCGGATAAGGTTTAGTACAAATAGATAGCTTGGGAAATTTTGCGGAAATGCCTTTTTCATTTTTCCTAATTTTATAAAAGCAATACTCAGAAAGCTTTCAATATCAAAACTTTATCTTTTAGGGGCTCATTCTCAAATTCTCTCGTCAATTGGCCATAGCCATAGCGAATTTCTTCCTCAGTCTCTTCCCGTTACGGGGAATAACTCGGAACAAAGTGTTAGGTCCAACCGCGCAAGCAATCCATGATAGGCCGAACCCAATTCATGATACAAGCCGGTAGTACCTATCTCAAGATCAAAACTCTTTCTCAACAACTTTTACTCAACTCAAATCATTTTTAAAAATTCCCGGTTTTTGAAAAAGAAGAGCTACCATATGAACAGTCCCTTCGCATGCTCATAACCGCGAGCACGGCTACCATGATAGTTTTAACTCTGCCGAGTGGGTACGCTTTCCCCTCGAGAGGCTACGCACCCAGGAGTGTTTCGCCACAAAGCCGTTAGACTCAAACACTAACGGCGATCACGGAGTCTCCGTCGTGGTTTTCGCTAACAACTAGGCCCGCCCCATAACAGACTCGAGGTCGCATCTTGTATGGCTCGCCAAATAGGATCATAGGATGAACAGTCCTTAAACTAGAAGAGAGACGATATTTTAGCCCCGTTTTCTCAAAGTGGTGCCTTCTCGCACCGAACCGGCAAATGTCTCTCCCTAGTCGGAAGTGTTTTAGGGGAGAGATAAAAATCATTTTCCCATCCCGGCATCGCCCTCGATGCACGCACTTTCTCAAGCCGTTTCTCTAAACCTTTCTTAAACCATTTCTCACCACAACATTTATTTTCACACATCAGTGTTATAATGTCAACGCGATAAAATCATGTTTAGGCATTTTTCCTAATATCAATGGAATGTAGGTGTATATATACAAGATTAACAATAAGTCCTTATGGTTTAAGCCTATCACTAGTCTTACCATGATCATCTAGGTTGCTTAACTAATAACTAGAAAATACGACATTTTTTTTTCTTTTTAACTTAGCATGCAGGTTTTCAACCTCTAATAAATCATTTTCTCAAAACAAGCAAAATGGCTCACAGCATGGTCAAGGGGACTTGCCTTGGTCGGACGACGGGTAGGAACAACCAGCGACGTCGGACGGGTCTACAACACCTTGGCCTTCTACTCGAGCACGATCCAAACATACAAACGAAAATAACAGTTCATCAGGCATAGAATGTTTTTATGCATTTTATTTAAAGAGAATGATGTTAATTTATTTTACATGAAATAATGAAACCTAAACACTTGAACTATTAGAAATGTAGTGGTTACAAGGGTGCAAAATTGATTTAGTACTTTTATAAAATCCAGTTTGCTGCAAGGCATTTTTGAGAATTTTTATAGAATTTTGGGATGGCATTTAATATATTCTACAAAATCTTTTATGCTAGAACCTTTTAAATTCGGTTTCGAAAATGAAAAGGGACAACCCGGCTGAGCCGGTCGGCCTAGAACGGGACGAGGCCCACACGGCCCAGAGCTGACACGGGGCTTCCTCCCCAAATCCCCCCATTGTCTTCAACCTCTGGCCGTGGCGGCCACGAGTGAAGGGCAGGGCGAGACCGGCCACCGGCGACCGATTCCACGCGGGGAGAGGAAGAGGGAGCGACGGCGATGCTAATGAGGGTCTCGACGGCGACTGAGACTCACCCCAGCGGCGGCGCGACGGTGAGATGCGGCGGCGAACCGGGGCTCCGGCGGTGGCACGCTTCTTGACTCGGTGGCGCTCCGGGACCCCTGACACAGAGAGAGAGAGCGATGGTGAGGGAGAGACGACGGTGCTACACCGGATAGCCAAGAGGGGCTCACCGAGGAGAAGGCAAGTCACGGCACGGCGCTAGGCAAGAAGAAAATGGGAGCACAGGGCGGATTTTATAGGCGAAGGTGGCTCGGCGGGATCGGCTCGATCTTAAATGCCGCCGGTGAGCACAGCGAGCGGGGAGACACCGAAAGACTTTCGCTATTGATCAATAGCGGCGGCGAGGCGACGGCGCCGCAGAGACACTGGAGGTCGAGGGGATTGCGCCGCAGCGGTCAAGGGCGCGGTCTCCGGGGGAATAGGTGGCGCGAAGGCACGCAGCCTTGGCAGCGGGAGCGGGCGACGAGTAAAGAGCACGGCGACGCTGGTACGGAGCGATTTATTGCGAAAATGGGCGGCGCTCCGGCAGTGAGTGACGGCGAGGCAAAGTCGGGTCCGGACGAAGAAGCGGAGGCGACGGCGCGGCGGTCTGCCGGCGCAGACGACGACGCTGAATAGGGGAGAAGGAGGGAAGAGAGCAAATAGGAGAGCGAGAGCGAGCCGAGAAGAGAGACGCGCGCCATGAAATGAAACGACGGGAAGAGGATCGACCGGTGGGACCCGCCGGTCAGCGAGGGTGAGTGGGAGACAGGGCGCGGGCCCGCCGGTCAGTGAGGGAGCAGCTGGTGCGAGCTGGGCCGGGAGGATGGGCCGCGCGGGGAAGAATAGAGGCGGGAGGAGAGAGCTGGGCCGGGAAGACTCGGCCCAAGAGGAGAAGAAGAGGTTTTTAATTTTAAATATTGTTTTTCTCTTTTCTTCTTTCCAAAAGGTTTACAGTATTTAATTTAAATACTTTTAAATAACTGACACCCAAGACAAAGATTTCCATTTTAGGAATTAATGACCCAAACCATGCTATGATGATGTCATGACGTTTTTCAACACTCAAATGATTTAATATTTTAATTATGCATTTTAATGAAATTATTAACGTGCCAAATTTTGATTTGAAAATTTGGGATGTTATAGCGACATACGCTGCAATTGTCAAACCCTACCCCATAACTAGCTCTAGCGCGCCATGATCACGCCGCCCAGCGTGCTCGCCCTATCCCGTCACCACCGAGCCCATCCCATGCCTTCTCGTGTCCTCGTGCACCTCTCATTGCCCTCTTAAAACCAAGCCGAGCGCCCTTGTCTGCCATTCCCCCACCTTCCCCAAAATCCACCTCCATCGGCGAATCACCCTATTCGGTGAGTTTCACTTCAATTCCCATGAATTGTAGACTCGTTGTGGCCTCTCTAACCACCCCTCTCCTTCAATTTTGTAAGAACGACATTGAAGACCCTAGGTCCCGTGTCCCCTATTTCAACCGTCGCCTTCGTCTCCATTGCCAGCCGCCTCCAGCCCACTTGACATTCACCACCGCCTCAGGTAGACCGTAGATAGTTCCTAGACCCTCGTAAGCACATTAGATCTTGGGAAGCAAAACCGTAGCCTAGAAACCGTGCTCGCTGACGATTAATTTCGTCACTGCAAGCTACACTGACACGTCCGGATATCCCTAACCACGACAAGCGCATGAATAGGTATGCGACAACATGTGCGAGTTTAGCGTGCTTAAGAACACCCAAAATCGTCACCGGTAGGCTGAATAGCCATCGGTAGAGCCTCGGCCACACCTGGCCTAATGGGAAAACCCGACCCTAAAAAATCAGGTTGGGTCCCATGAACAGGTGTACATGCGATTGGCTAATTAAAGGGTTGCAATAGCACTAATCATATCATGTCTTCTAGTTTTGTTTGGAAGATCCATGAAAACTTGTAAAAGAGGGAGTATGAATCTTACAAAATCTACTTCCAATAGTTTTCTTGTTGATTTGCCTTTTATTGAAACTAACTTTTTGCAAAGCAATAATCATGAGTCGATTTGACAAAAATATATCAACTTGATTTTTATTACGATTATTATCAACTACATTCTCAACATGGTTGTCGTCGAGTTTTTTCTCGACTACATTGACATGGTCGTTGTCAAGCTTCTTATGGACTACCTTCTGTTCGACCACTACGTCTACTACAAGTTGGCAGCACTGTATGACATCCTCTGCTTCACCTATATCTACTACGAGGGTTGCGTCTATGTGGTATTATTGGCCACCACCTTGGTGTGGGATTAAATGCACAAGCATGTTTTATATCAGATCACTAAGTACATAGAAGTTGGGAGGGGTAGAAGCGTCGTTGCATTTAACTAAACCAACCAAATCTTGGCAAATATGAAATGAAACATATAATGAATTGAACAAATAACTTCAAAATATATTTTCAAGGGCAAGTGGGCAACCACTCAGGACGTCAAGATCATCACTAGAATGTTCCCTAAAAGGTTTTCTAAAATACTATTACGAACAGTCTTAGTCTCTAAAGCGATCCAACAGAGTCTCTATCCCAGTCTCTAAATATAGACACTCTAGGATTTCTACATATTTTCGATGATATAGACTCCGCTGGAGATGATGAAAATATAGAGAACGAATAGTGATTTGGAGAAAAGATATAGACAACGAAATATAGAGATCCTGTTGACGATGCTCTAATGTCTTATCATAAATTTTCACTCCTACTTAATGAATTCACACCATCAAGCCACGCATACATCTCGTCAAAATTTGAAATGTTGATAATATGTTAAGATAAACATTAGAGGCACATAGTCAATTTCCAGAAACTCAAATACAATAATGTCGTAAGAGAAAACAGAGGGGCGGCGGCCTCGGAGAAAAAAAATGAAGAGTTCCAAGACTCGGCGCGGGGAGTTTTCGGTCCCCTCACCCCTCTAACTCCGCGATTGCACCGGAGTTGGGGAGGTGACGGGGAACTCTTCTCGTCTTGAAATTTCATTTTTTTTTTATCAGATTTATTTTTTAGGGTTAGGGTTTAGTGTTTGTTTTGTTCTGTGCGACAATAGTTTGGATTTATAATAAGTTCATTTAAAGATTACGGCCGCGTAATGTTTGCCTTTGGCGATCTCCTCGAAGGTGTCTTTGGTAGGATTGGTACCATGGTACTCGATCTATTCGTTGGCTATTGAGTTTTGTGTCCCCTTGTGATGGGAGTTTTATGCTGGGCTGTCGGGTAGAGTTACTCTGCACGGCGATGCTGGATGCTTTTGTTGGTCTGGTGTTGCAGTCAATGAAAGCAGATCAGAGAAGAATGGCGGAGGAGTTGAATTGGGATGTTCGTGCATCATCTCTGGCAAAGAAAAAGTATGCCTTGGAAGATGTGCAAAAAATATTATAATAATAGTGCAAGCACCGTATCACGCATGCTACATATGCTTGATCGAGATGAGAGAAATACAAACCAATCTCAATAGTGCTTCTAGTAAATGTTGGTTCGATAGGTGGTGTTACGTAGTGTTGGGAATTGGTCGTCTTGCGGCCAGAAGCCGTCGAGCCGAACCCGGTGCAAAACGGTCGGCACGGCCCGATCAAGACTTTGGGCCATCTTTGTGCTGCGGAGTGTCAAAATTTAGGCCCGACATGGCTCAAAAGCATGTCGGGCCGGCTTCGGGCCGGGCTGGCCAGAGCACGTCACTGGTGAGAAAACAACAGGCAAAATTATTTTTTATAAATTCGTATGTTTTTATAAATGAAAGTTTTCTACATGAAAAAGATGCGTATCAAAATTCTCTACAACTGTTATTTTCAACTTAAATTCATCTGAGCATCATAATACCCTAAAAAGACGAATTACTGAGGACTGTGCCGTTTGTCCTAATACAGATAGCGAATAAAATAATATTTTATAAATTCATACGTTGCTCAAATGAAAAAGTCGTCTACATGAAAACGATGCAACTCAACATTATATACAACTTTTCTATTGAACCGAAATTTTTCTGAGTAGCAGAAGACCTCAAAAAAGGCGAATTACCTAGGACTGTGCCGTCCGCCCTAAAGCAGGTAGTGAAGAAAATAATTTTTATAAATTTATACATTGCTAAAATGCAAAGGTTGTCAACATGAAAAAAATGCGTATCAAAATTATCTACAACTTTCGTGTTGAATAGAAATCCATACAAAAAGCGAAAGATCACGAAAAAACAAATTATTGACTCGTGCTCTATTTTAGATCGTGTTGGCCCGAGCACGGCCCGAACAGTCGGGCCTGGCCAGGCATCCGTCGTGCCTTGTTTTTTGGCCCGGCCTGGCATGCTATTCGGCCCGTGCCGTCCCGGCCCATTTTTTCTCGTGTCATGCCGTGCTTCGGGCTGTCTTTTTCGGGTCGTGATCGGGCTGGTACATACGGCCTGGCCCAAACTCACAAAACTAATGTTATGTTGTAATATTTTTTTCAAAGACTGTACCATTTGGTGAATGATTAACGGAAATTCCACTGTTCTAAGAGGCACAATAATATCAATTCAATAAAATACAATAATGTCAGGGGCCTAACATACGAACCAGCAGCATGTACTCGTGTGGTCATGAAAAAACTCCTCACGCCTCCCACTTCCCGAGGGCTAAATAATCATCCGTCAAAATCTATTGCCTCCCACGTCGGAGAAAAACTCTGGGCAGACCCGTCGCGCCACCCGCCGCGAATCGAAATCCCCCCCGGGCAGAGAGGTCGGTCGCCGCCTGAGGATCCCGATCTCGCCATGAATCCCGAGTAGTAAGCATCCCTCCCCTTCTCTGTCGCCTCCGTTTCGCCTCGTCCGATCCGGGGCCTGTCGTCGGTCGGTCGGCGGGGGAAGGTTTGGGGATTGGGGTCGTGACTCGTGAGGTCGAGATCTCGCTGGATCTGGCGCCCGAGGGAGCGTTCCTGTAGCGCTTGTTCCTCCTGATACCTGAAATTTCGTGGCATTTAGTTCAGATCGCGTCCAAGAGAAGGGAAATGCACGGTTTCTTTGATGCTTTTATCTCTATGTGCGTTAATACTCGGGTTTTCTATTACTACATGGTAGTGAAAGAATTTACATTTCACATAAAGAAGGCGCTTTTCGATGCAATTTGCATTTTATAGGAATAGATCGTCTGAAACTGAAAGTGGTCAATTTTGGGTTATCTAGGCAGGCTAGAATGACTGACGTAGTCTTTATAAAATGCTATTTGTTAAATTTCATGAACAAATTATGTGAATTGGAATTGGGTTTTCAACAACGTTGAATTTCAAAGGGGGTTGGTGCATCAGTTGCTTTGTTTCTTTTACGGGCATGATCAAATGTATGTTTGCTAGTGTGGTATAAATGTTACAGTTCTGAATTGGAAGAAAAAAGCAAGGCGATTTTTGCTTGTTCATGATCTTTAGTATTGGGTTCTAAAGTGTTGTCATAGTGATCGAATCGTTCTATTGGTGGTTGTTGTAACTCCTGTTCATTTCAGTATTGCATCTTAATGCAATGCATTGACAATAGTAATATACACTTACTTTTCAACTCTCTTCCATATTGAGAAGAAATATTCTACTTTTTAATCTGCAACAATACTTATGATAAAAGGGAAGTAATAATATTATATAAGAAATGGATCAATCTGCTAAACTATTATAGAACATGAAAATATTGCTCTATGCATTGCTGCATATTCTTATAAGCCTCAACATCTCAGTTCTCTAATTGTGGTATAATTGTCTTGGAATATGTTGGTCCGTGCATTTTTGTTCAATCTTTGTAGCCTGGAGATTTGACCGTATCTGATTTTTTGCTATGATTGTGTTGAAGATGTCGTCACTTGTTTCTTTCATGTAGTACATTTGATGGATACTAACATCCTGTTTATTTGACATGGCAGTGATTACCTTTTCAAGCTTTTGCTTATTGGAGACTCAGGTGTTGGCAAGTCATGTCTTCTTCTAAGATTTGCGGTAAGAATATTTATCTAAATTGTGACTCATTTCGCTTTCTATGTAGTTGGTTTTCCTTTTCTTCTCTTTTCATGCATCTTACAGTTAAAATATAAGTAGTCTAATGCATATCACGGAATCAATTATTTTACTTTTAGTCTTAGTAAGCAATATGATTAGGGGTGCAAACATATTAAATATGGTCGGATAGTTTTAGATAATACAGATCCATAATTTTTATTGTATATGGATATGGATACGAATAGTGTCGGACTCAGATATTCGGATAATATGTTGAATTGGGTGTTGTCCAATGTAAAGTAGTGTCCTGTTGCCTTCCAATGAGTCGGATACTATCCAATATCCATTTTTTTTCCCGATATTATCAATCATCATCTGTATCTATATCCGCAAAATATTTAGATATTTCTAAAACTATTTAAATCAATTTGGTTGGTCGATTGGCAGAAAATATCTGTACCATTCACAACCCTATTTATGATTCCTTATAAGCTACCGAAGCTTAAATTGCGCAATGAGAATGGCCCATTGATGGTAGCTATTCTTTACAATTTACTACAGCCTTGAGTAGTAAACAAGTAAACTTAGTAATTTTACTCGTATTGTTTCCACTCTCAGGCATGTTAATCTTCTTAATTTTCACTATGTTGCCAGGATGACTCATACCTGGAGAGTTATATCAGCACAATTGGAGTTGATTTTGTAAGGACATTTATTTACATTTTCTTTTGCTGCTATTATGGCTCTCTGCATTGAATTTAATCCCTTCCAATTTTTTTTGGCAGAAAATACGTACTGTGGAGCAAGATGGAAAGACTATTAAGCTTCAAATTGTGAGTTTTGTTTTTCTTGTGATTTATTTCATTTGCATACTGTGGCTAGTAGCCCCACATGCCTTTTATTTAACTTCTGTCTCCATATACTATTCAATTCAAATTTTTTTCAGAGTGCTTTGTTTTGTTGTGCTGAGTAGGTTATATTAATACAAATGTTAGTTGAGATCGTTTTCCAATTATACACCTTTTTGCCTGAATGCTTGTAGATTCTTTTTTGTGTTGTAATTTTTTTCATCCTTTAATATTTTAGTCAACTTAATATCTATAATAACTGTCTTTCACGTTGAGAATGATTCTTTTTGGATGTATAGATATACCAAATAAATGTAGCTCATGTTAAATAAGGAGTACATAATAGATAGTAGGCTGGTTTGTCACATTAAATTTCATAGACTACAGCTCATCTTGCACCTGCTATTGGCACTTCTTTCTTTTCTCACCCCCACTTTATGATTTGTGTTACATGCTCTCCTCTGAAAACTGAAAACCCTCTTTGTTACCCCCTTTTCAGTGGGATACTGCTGGGCAAGAACGCTTCAGAACTATTACTAGCAGCTACTATCGAGGGGCACATGGGATCATCGTAATCTTGCTTATGCAAACACTCAACTAATTCTGTTCGTGCTATGTAATGTGCATAAACGTTCCATTCTTGACTCTGGAAATATACAAATGGAATTGCAGATTGTGTATGATGTGACAGACCAAGATAGCTTCAACAATGTGAAGCAGTGGTTGAACGAGATTGATCGCTATGCTAGTGATAATGTTAACAAGCTTCTTGTTGGAAACAAATGTGATCTTGCTGACAAAAAAGTTGTATCATATGAAACAGCAAAGGTATCTTCAAATCTCATGTAACACTGTTACTCTGGCAGTCTTGACTGGATTATTGGAGAAATTCTCTTATTTCATTTCTCGAAGGCGTCCTTAAAGCTGTTTGTGTTTATATTAATATTGATGCATACAGGCATTCGCTGATGAGATTGGAATCCCTTTCATGGAGACTAGTGCAAAGAATGCAACCAATGTTGAGCAGGCTTTCATGGCCATGGCTGCGTCAATCAAGGAAAGGTGTGGCCCCAAATAACATCTTGTGTTCCTGTAGTTAGATCATTTAATTGATGCTATCCATTCTAATTGTTCAGCTATTCGTTTTTTGCATTATATTTACTGCTCATTGTTGAAATGATCTTAGTGTCCTAACCAAAATGGCTGAACATTCTACTTGATGTTATTAACTACTGAGCTACAACACTTATGCGCTGAATTTGATCTGTCATCCCAATCCAAACTAATGCTCGTAGCGGTTTGTATGGATTTAGTGTGTTATTCCGTTAACTTTGTAGGAATAGCACAATAAATAAAACCATCTTTGTTTTCAGGATGGCCAGCCAGCCCGCTGCAAACAACGCGCGCCCAGCTACTGTCCAGATCCGCGGGCAACCTGTCAACCAGAAGAATGGCTGCTGCTCTTCTTAGAAAAGAATGCACAGGATGCATGGTCAATCTTTGCTCCATCCTTTCATCCATATGTTTTAACTAGGTGTACTTGTTATCGGTTTTTCATTCTTTCTAGTGTTTTACTTGAATTATGGATTTGGAGACAGTAGCTTCTAATTCTGTAACTTGACATTTGCAGCCGAGCTATGGCACCACAGACTGCCCTACAATAGTGTTAGGGGATGCAAACGATCTTACCGAATCATTTGGGCAGTTATTTTGATTAAAAATTACACATTAAGAAATATTTGGTTGATGTGGTTTCTTGGATTTAAGCTACTTTGACCCTCGGTTCGTTGGATACTATGATAAGCTTACGTAGTTTGTTTACCTTTTTTAATGTGATTGACTCATGTTATTATATGCTTATGTAGTTATCTGACTCTTTGTTGTGACAGTCTGGAAATATATGATGTAATTTTGTGTAAAATATGCATGTTATGACATGCTGTGTTTGATCTTAGCAACACGTAAATTAAGAAGTATTGAATTTTGTTTTTATCATTGATTTATTATCCATCTCTACTACTCGTCATCACTCACCAAGTGTGGGATAATAATATAATATGTATTGAGCGATATTCGTTATCTGATCAGATTCTCTCTCTAAATACACAAATCCGTTGTTGCTGATGCTATGTGACACAGTGACAGTGGCGACCCTAAAATTCGCTAAGCGGGTATTCAAGATAAAGAAACACATATTTGTGGGAGGCACTGAGCCAGCGGGGCGTGGAGGCCAGCGGCGACGCGGTCGGACAGCAAAAATGCATTCTTGCCGTCGTTGATGCGGGTTTGCAGCTGCAGAATTTTGTAAAATTTTATTTTTTATTTTTCCGTAATATATAATTTTTTGTTTAAATTAAATAAAATAGACCCCTCCACGGATCAAATGGGCGGAAGATGAAACCAAATAAATCCCGTCTAGTCAAATGGTGGTAAATAGGGCGCGTTGAAATCATGCAGAATCCTATGACGGGTATCAAGTCCCGTCGAATCGAATGGTGGACAATAGGGCCGATCTATATCCTGCCAATTGGACTTGCATCTAATAGGGCCGACTCATACCCTGCAATATTGACCGACGGTTAATAAGGTTGATCCAAATGACGCATGTTGAAATGGTGGATATTAAACCCACCTTGTTCAAAGATGTACAAATAAGCCTGTTTGAACATGGGTGAGGAGTGTGTTCCTTATTAGCGAAACATGATGCAGATTTCTAGTTTGAAGCGACGGGTACGACAATCTTATTATGGTCAGTTAACATGTTTGGCGTGTATGGAACTCCTCTGACTAATGCGTGTTCTTCTCTTCCTTGTCAGCAAAGCGCCGTCGCTCCATGGTCCTACCTCTTCAAGATGCCATCTCCCTCAACACATGCTGCTCCTGTTAGGGATTATGCTCGATGTCCATGTATTGCACGAACTCGCACAATGGAGGATACAAAAGGGTAACACAATGTAAATTAATTCGTGCGGTAATATATATTTGAAGTAAGTACAACTATGTTGATGAACTTATCGTGTTTTTGTCCTGCCTCTGCATCTCCTCGATCTGGTCGTAGGCGCAGTTTGCGCACATCCAATACCTCCTACCGTAAGCGTAGGAGATGTTAGCGAACCTCATGAAAAATGAAACAATTCCCGCAAAGACATATGGGTGTCGCAATGCTTTCCCAGAGGGATTCTTTTAAACAATCCTTTAGGGAGGGGAACCCCCATAATACTCTTGGGGGTTATTCTCATTTTTTGATTTTTTTGTTTTCTCTTTTGTTTTGACTTCCCTTCTTCTTTCCTCCCTTCATTGTGATTTTTTGAGTTACCTAGCTTGGACTTAAATAGGCAAACCTGTCGGCCAGGGGGGATCACCCTAACGATCGCAACAGCTACTGATGCCCCTTCAATGGCTATTGGTGCCCCCTAAGGGCTACTGGCGCACCCCCTAACGACTACATGTTACATCACGTCAATTAATACTTATGCATAGGGATATGTACCGGATGGATTAGCACGATGTTCGAGATAATATGCATGATAGACTAGCCAATAAACACATACATATGTTTGTCTATAGCACCCACCATAGGTTTGGAAAAATTATGTACAACTGCAACAACCACATATTGGCCACAAAAGGTAACTACACAATCAGACTAAGCATGAACCCTCTTCAAACGGATCCCTGAATGGCTCCCTCAACTTGTCACATGCATCCACGTCCCCATTCACGAGCAAGTTGAGGGCTAGGGAACATGAAGCGGTCAGGTGGGGTCACGCCGCGCTGAGCATGGTCCTATGCCTAAGGCGTCGCATAGTTCGGCTGGAACGACTATGTCTATGCAGGTGGTGCACCAATCAACTGTGTGATAACACGAATGCACTGCCGATAACCCTAATTACCATCCTCCTGTGCAAGTCTCTTGATAGCAACTGGATCGAAGATCTTGCTCTCCCTCCGCTAGGTGCACGTAGAGAGGAAGGTGACGAGGAATGAAGGTCGCGTGAGGACTCGACACAAAGGAGATGGAAACACAAGAGTAAGTGAGTTGGAAGTCTCCTGGATATCTCCAAGACTTTATCCTCGTACTCATAACTTCTCCCCATGCAAATTAAATAGACATACGTTGCGACTTGCGAGCTACATGCACACACGTTGTGATCCGTTCATGATCCACTAAAATCGAACGTGGTGGTTGTTGGCGATAGTTATGCTCAAAGAAATTAATCCGCAAGCGCACGGATATCGTTATAGCCTTTCACCCTAGAGTATTCCGGGGTATCGAATCCACAGGGAACAAGAAGCTACCAGCCTTGAATTAATCTTATCTAGATGGGAGAGAGAACAATTGAGAAGGTCGAGAGGGTCTTCTGGTTTAGGTCACACTGGCCTAAGAGTGAGTACTCAGTTCTATCTTTGGCTTTATTTACGTCGAACACGGCAGGCCGCTACCCGCCCACCTTCACTTAAGAAGCCTGGAGAGTTACGGTCACCCCCGAAGGGCCCTACGGAGCCAACCCTAACGTGGTGAAACGTTATTAAGGATAGACATGGCTGTCACCACCTGCTACCATCCACGAGTGTCCGTTGGGTCTGGGTGTCAACCAAGGTAATTACTAGTCTAAACACCGCGTCTACACTAGCAATTACTACTTTACTAGTGCACCGAGTAAAGTATTCACAAAAGGCAAAGTATATCTTACCGGTTGCAAACGGGGTTCTCAGTAAATAAATTAGCATTGAACTGAAAGTACTTTATAAATAAAAGAGCATGGCTACAGAGTTACTAGACTGAAGAGGAGAACTTTACTCAAAGCCGAGCTTTATTCCCGAGGTACAAGTAGGAGAGAGCCGGTGCCTCTGGTTCATCTCCAACACTCTCATCTCATCTCTTTTCCTACTCTAATTACAATGTGGAACTAAATCCTTCTCTTCACCATGATCACAAATGAGGGAGAGGACCTCTATTTATAGTGTGAAGGTGGAGTAGCTCTCAAGTAGAGTCCAAAGAATATTCTCCTTCATCTTTTCTCTTCTTGCCATGTGGCATGCTAAACCGACGTTTTAAGTCGGTTTTTTGACACCATGACCGACTTCCACGTGTTGCTTGAGCCTTACTCTACCTCTGAGCCAAAGGAGAATCCAAGGCGCCAAAAAAATGGGCCGGCCGACACAGTTTAGGCCGGCCGACCTGGTCTGGGTCGGCCGGCCTGGCTCGCGTTCTTCTGGAGCTCATTTCTCCCTTATCCGAGCTTCAAATATGGCAAATAATATATGTGTTTCGATCGTCTCGACGAGCTCTTCATCATGGTGCAGTCCATTTTATCATTTGATGACTTTTAAAATATGTTTAATTTAAACTCCATCTTTCGTCCGATTTGCATATAGCCGATAAATCGTCTTTTCTTGTGTATGCCTGCAAAACATAAGACTACATCAAAACTCGTGGAACTCATTAATGTTAGCCTCAATGTTGTTTGAATTTTTTTATTTTGTAGATATGTTGACGGTCAAAAGCATACAAAATATTACAAATAAGGACCGTCAACACACCCCACGCTAGATCTTTGCTCGTCCCAAGAAAAGGTTAGAATTTCGAACCACGGGTACAAGTCCAAAGTCAGGAATTTTTGAATAACAACTTTGTAATATATTTAACCGGCATGATTACTATTCTAAAATATTCCTCAAGACTTGCGGGTTTTTGATGTGTCTACAGGTCTTACCTTTAGTAGTTGACAAATGGAACAGTTTCACGAGAGAGAAAATCTCATTAATAGGCCTAGTCAGAGTTTTTTTATCCTCAGAGGCCTGTAGGAATATTTTATTAGTTGAGAGCGCGTCTGACGCCCAGGGCGTCCCCACGTCCTAGAGAGCTACCGGAGTTGATGCTAGTCATCCTGCAAGGTACATGGATAAAGAGAGGTGTAAAGAAACCAGATGGAGAGAGGTAAAGGAAAAAATGTATGGAATAAGAACGACCATGCGATGACGGCCATGACCAGCACCGACAAGGTGAGGCGTGTTTTGTTCGCGAACAAATTTTGTTTGTGATTTTGTTTCATTGATTTCTGTTATCATCGAAAAAATTTGGGGATGAAATTAAACTAGAAATGTTGGAAAGCTTGTTCCGTTAGCTTTCTATGAAAATTTCATCATCTTCCATGCTGAGGTTAAGATCCATATACATCCGCTCCCTAGGTCGAAACACAATCCAGCATACCTTCACAATAATGCTAGTCGTTGAGGATATCATGAGAAAGGATGGTCATATGTCGTAGCTAGGTCTCAAACTTCTTAATCTAGCGTTAGGTCGTGTACTCGTGTCCAGGAGAGACGACTTGGATTGCATCAGTACGTAGAAGAGGTCTTGATATTTGAAGTTACCCGCAAGCAAGAGTGCTCGTGGGACGTGAATGGGGTGGCTATCTTTATAGCTTAGCATCGTCGCGTGCTCATATGATGTGAGCTGGAGGTAGCACGTTATTTTTTTTTTACGAGAAACGTATCTAGGACGACATAATAAGATGGATCCACCTATCGGACGAATTACATGCAAATAATTACTTTGTTAAGAAAATTACATGTAAATAATTTACCTAAATGAGAGCTGAGCGTAGCTCAGTTGGTGGAGACGTGGTTGTACGCTCCACCGATCGGGAGTTCGATTCCCGGCTCTCACCTTTCGCAGGGTGCAAGAGAAGAAGAAAAAATCGTTGCTGTGGAGCAGGTACGCTAGTGACAATTCCCAGCACGAGCACACGAAGCAAGAAGAAGATGCATCAATCTCATGGATAACGTACGGACAAAAATCCTGAAGCACGAAGAAGACCCAGCACGAGCACACGAACAACAAGCCAAAGTGTTGAGCCGGAGAGCCGAGTCCAAGATAACGAAGGAGCCGAGCTAAAGTGATAAGCCGGAGAGCCGAGTCCAAATCAAGTCACCTAGAGGAGCCATGTGCGAGGGGACGCCGTGCAGAATAGAAGCCAAGTCCAAGATAAGGAAGGAGCCGAGCGGAAGTGATAAGCCAGAGAGCCACGTGCGAGAGGACACCATGTGGACGAGGGGAAGCCCAACACCATGCGGACGAGGAAGAGACCAAGAAGACCAGCGAGGGAAAGCCCGTGTACAGAAGTCGTCGGAGAAGAAGACTACCGACGAGGACGCCATGTGCAGAAAGCTGGAGCAAGAGAAGATGGAGAAGAACAAGCACGAACGAGGACGCCGTGCACAGAAGAAGATGAAGTTGCGAGAGGACAAGTCGCATGAAGCTGAATTAAAGTGGAGAAGGAGGAGAGAAAAAGAGAGTGCTATGAGAGTTTAAGAGAGAGATTGTAAAAGGAGTATAAGATGTAAACAAGTCAGTGAGATCACTGAAAAAAATGTAAGATGTAATTGTTGCTTTCGTTCAATGAATGGAAGTGGGGTGGTCACACCCTGTTGCAGAAAAAAATAATAATTTACCTAAATTCCATACATTTCATAGCGGACCGCGCGAACCCGTCGAGGAAAGAGGGTCCGAGAAATTCAGGACGAACACGCGGTTCTCCGGCGGCAGTTCGACGGGGACACGCCCTTCGAGCATGTCGACCACAGTTGGCATGCTGGGCCTCGCGTCCCGGTTATGCTGGATGCACCAGAGCGCCACCTTCACCACCACCTTCACCTCGTCCATGTCCATTCCAGCCTCGTCGTCGCGCTCCATGGTGGCGTCCACCACCTCCATCAGCCTCCCTTCCGTAAACCTGTCCCGGACGACGCACGGGAAGTAGTCCCTGGAGAAATCCGGCGTCGAGGAGGCGCCGTCCGCGAGCTCGAAGTTCCGGCGCCCGCCGACGAGCTCGAAGAGCGTCATGCCGTAGCTGTAGACGTCGGACTTGGCGGAGAGCGCGCGGACGAGCATCTCCGGGGCCATGTACCCCACGGTGCCCCTCCCGCGGGTGTCGACGCTGGACAGGTCCCTGCCGATGGACATGGAGATGCCGAAGTCCGACACGTGCGCCCGGAGGCCCTCGTCGAGGAGGATGTTGGCCGGCTTGATGTCCAGGTGCAGGATCTGCCATCGGCACTCGTGGTGGAGGTACGCGAGCGCCCTGGCGACATCGACGGCGATGCGGCGCCTCGTCGGCCACGGCAGGTGGCGCCGCCTCTCCTCGCCGCCGAAGAGCCATGAGTCCAGCGACCGGTTCTCGAAGAAGGGGTAGACGAGGTACCGGTCGCCGCCGCGCAGGAGGCAGTAGCCGAGCAGGCGCACCAGGCTGCGGTGCTGCACCCCGGCGACGATGTTCACCTCCGTGAGGAACTCGACCTCGCCGACGGACGACTGGTCGCGGGCGATCCGCTTGACGGCGACCGCCGTGCCGTCGTCGAGGCAGCCCATGTAGACGGTGGCGGAGCCGCCTCGCCCCACCATGCTACCGAAGTTCTTGGTCATGGCCTTGATCTCTTCGTACGAGTACTGCTGCGGCAGCACCTCGATGCGAAACGCTGTGTGCTGCAGGAGACGACGCGTTTCAAGCTCAGCAGCTTCCTTCTGCTCACTACACGGTACACGAGAACTTTATTGTCAACTCCTACAATGCCCGTCACATTACCAAATTCTATATTGAAACATTTAGATCACTGGGGGCTCTCTAAAATAAACAGTTATATAAAAAACAATCTCATTACTTATACAGCGATGCGCGATTCTATGGCTTGCAATAGCTAGAAAAACCTTGTGAAGAAGTTTTTTGCAGCAGTTCTATAGGCAATCCGTATGGAAAGAGGAAATTGTCAAGCCTTGGTTACTTAAGGAAAATACAATTGTTTAGTTGCAAGATTCTTTTCCGATCGTCTTATCTAAGTGCCTTTCATGGAAGTGCTGCACTTTATTCTTAAGAAGAGGAGTGTTTAGTATCAGCTGGTTTACTAATCCCAACATTCCTTGCCACTGTGGATCCAGTTCGTATGAGGCAATAACTCTGGTATGTTTTATCTATATTATAGTAATATGGGTTTGCCAAGAGTTGTGTTAGATCTTTGATTTTATTTGGTACTTGGTGGTAAAGGGGAATGTAAATGATTAGCAGAGACTCTCTAAATCTTAGTTGCTATCTTTGATGAAGTACCGTAGAAGCAGATTCTCTCTTCCTTTAAGGATCAGGATCAGCGCATAAGTAAGCGGGATGAGCCCCTGTTGTGATCAGGGAGGTAGGCACTGTTGATCAGCGAAGAGGGGCTAGGGAACCTGGAAGAAGGAATGGTAGATCTTATTGGTTGGGGAGAAATGCTGGTTGGATTGACTTAGGGGCTAACATTGTTCCGAATGGGGCTGAAACAGAAGTCTTAGTAGTCGGCAACATCGAATACCTTAGAACGCCCCCAGAAAGAAAGGGATAGAAAGGAAAGAAGAGGATTCTTGGGAAGGATAGAGTATATCAGCAGGTTCATCGCACAACTCACTCCCTTTTGCGAGCCCTCGATCGATAGGAAGCCAACACTCACCCGCGAGAACACATGCAAGAAGATTGGGGCAGAGGGAAAGGATTGATCACCTAAAGCTGGAACGCGATACACTCAGGAAATTAAGTTCCGGATAAGCTAATAACTCAAGAAACAGGGGTTGAGCTCCTATTGGTTGTTCATCACCCTCCGGGTTCACTATCTTTAGTTGTTTGTTACCCGGGTTGACTTTTATCGTATATAGACACAGTGCTTGTTTCATCTCTGGAATTCGAATTCTCGATAGTATATGTGTTTGTTCGGAACTCAAGTCAAGAAAAATGGAGGGACCAATGAGGCCTAGCCTAGAGTAGATCCAAGAAGTGGTCTCGCGAAGCCGGCAACCTAGTCCGTGTAGTATTGGCTGGTTTTCGTGCAAGACATATCCTATTCGCGAGATAGAATTCTTTGTCAAAACAATGCACTAGTCAAATCTCGATTGTGTGGGTGTTCAGTCTAGCGAAGATGTTTCCGTTCCGTTCTCTTTCGATATTATGATTCAGCCTACGGGCCCCTCTCTGATAAGGTGTGAAAGTTTTCAAAACGAAAAGCAAATGAGGGCAAGAAAGATGTGTTTTTTACCATACTTCTATTCCTTTTTATTTTCGTTTTATTGACCATTTCAAATGGGTTCATCCCCGAAAAACCCGGGGAGCTTTTCTCAAACCCGATAATATCCTTGGGAAAAGTCGCCGCGTTTATCGGGCTCTTCCATTCCAGCTCTGCTGATTGGCAGAAGGAGAAATCCATAAAAACTATTAGTGTTTTCGTAGTTCTCTTCAGCCTACTTTCCAGTTTATACTTGAGGGGGGCTGCGGATTCTTCCATTATATTTTCTCTTTTTTTTCTATTTTCCTTATTAGTTTACTTTATTCCCGCCACTAAAAGAGAGATTTCTATCTCTATATTATATTGTTTTTTGAGCCTATTGGACCCCCTTCTCTCCCGATTACTCGGCTTCTTCGTCTTCCAGCTATTGCTCTATGCATTTCTCAGATGCATCTTTAAAAGGGAATGGCCCAGCCCTATTCTGATAGGCCCTCTTATTCTAGTGGGAACAATGCTTTGGATTTTGAGTTGGCGGATCCTTAGAATTTCTTTTCCATGGCGAGCCCCTCTTAAGAGTCGCAGCGCTATTATCGGGCGCACCTTTTTACTTTTTTAGTTTCGAAAGGGCCCTGGCCCTGGAATGGAATGCCTGCCGCATTATTTTAATTGTATGCTGGCTTTTCAGCACTACCACTGCCCTTCTTCTCGCTACTACAAATTAAGAAGCAAGGGATCAAGGTCTTCCTCTTCGGCGGAGCCTTGAATAAGGTAAAGTACCAAGGCTTCCCTTCTTCGCTAGTGTAGGTGCTACTACGTAGGACTGTGCTCTCAGCAGACATATTCCCACTTGCATTCTTACAAGGATATAAGAAGCCACCTTTTGTGCCTTCATTCCCATTGTGCATTACTTTATCTTAGTCAGTCTTGTCCTTTGCTTCAAGCAGCATATGCGAGAAAGAATGTTGTTGCCATGCAGCAGGCAGTTACTTTTATTCTTCGCTTTTCTTACTTATTTCAGAAAGACCAACAACATCTTCATTTCGAAAAAGGCATATTCTTTTGATTCTCTTTTTATCTTTCCTAAGAAAACCTCTTTTCTTGCTTGACTATCCATTTATAAGGGCTGAAGAGGGAAGTACCAAGTCCCAGTAGGACTTGGTGCTTCCTAGCCTAAAACAAAAAGCATTTAAGTTGTCCAAGCAGCATTGTATTAAATCTGTCATAGGAAATTAGGAAATCATCCCACTTCGTTGTCTTTCTCTTTCTTTGAAGCTATAAAGATGCAATGCTTCACCCTTAAGATTTCTCGGTCTAAATGAAATGCCTTCGGCGTACCCCTTCCTTTCTCGCAAGCCAGCACTCATTCAACTCCCTGTTATATTCTTGGATCTTTACATGTATTTTATTTCAAGGGCAGAAGGATGCTTTTCATTCTGGTCTTCCCTCAGAGAGAATGCCCGATCATCCTTTGGTTGTGGCTACCTCATATCTCCGTCTTCTTTCGTGAGTTCAGTAGGTCAATATCTCATACGGGATTTCAACTAGGCACTTGCACATGCGATTAACGGCTGTTAGATCGAATTCCCACTTTCTTCCAGGGATCGAACAAGGGTTTGTTTTTACTTTTACAACAAGGAAATCGGAACGAACACCCCGAGAGGGAGACCCACAATTAGAGAATACCTGCAATATTAGTGCTTACTTTCTTCCTTATCTTTTCTTGTCCTTAATACTTCTCTTCGAGTAGGGGCAATAGCATACCATACTTCTTTCGCTGGACACTGTACTTTATGACGTTTCTTCGACACAGCATCGCATTCCTCCTCTCTCAGGCATTGAGGAGTTGGCTCATCCATGCTATGCTATCAATCGATAATACGTAAAGGATCTGGTATTACAGGTTATGTGATGATTGACTGCCCCTCTTGATCATTCACAATTCACCAAACTGTTGATATCCTGCTGGGCGATTTGGAGTGCAAGACGACGGGCTATTCACGAAGGAGAGTACCAAAGCCCTCTCTCTACGTTGGGATTTATTAACTCTTATCTGAATGAACTTGGTGAGGTGTCCATGGTGGCTAGGCCAGTGGGGGGTCGCTGTGTGACTGGTCCTTCGGGGGTGGACGCCGCCTCCACAGGGCGTGGTCAAAATTCATGTTGATGGTGCTGTTGCTCGGGCTGGGTTGGGCGCAGTGAGTGCGTTCTATTTCATTATAGTTCACATACTTGGCTGCTACCAGGCCTAACTATCAATAAGTATAACTCCCTTCTAGCTCTTCTCTCTCGACGAAAGTACGGGGAATTCTAGGGAAGAAGTTGGTACAATCTCTCTAGAAGTATTAGTCCCTCTAGAAGTATTAGTTAGTGGCTTCCCCCATCAAAGGGCAGCACCATACCTGCAGGAAGAAGAATCCACTTGCCTAGTTTCATAGACGAATCGAGCCTTCTTCGGCCTTTGGTTACCAGGAGAACGGGATGCATCACCAGCGTGCGAGATAGGAGTGGTGGGTACGATCTCAATCGAAGGAAGAAAACAGGTGTAGGTTGCGCTTTCGCAATAGTGTAGTACTTGAGGCAGAATCCACCACCTAAGAATTAGGCATGATTGATACAAAGCTTATCTGTAGACGGATAAGTGAGTCTCCAACCTTAGCTAGTTGTACAAGGCACACCGCCAAGGCGTATGTATTAGCCAGACCTAGAAATTAATTACCATGATTCCCCATCAAAGAAATCCGTTCCTTCTCTTCCTAAATTTCTAAACCAAAGCAAGTGGTGAACTTCCACAATGGTCGGCACTCTCTACTCTTTTCCCTCTATTGACTAGAGTCAAGAATTAATCCACATCTGCTGAGCCCTATTCTCTGGTATCTGCTGACCCTTCGTTTGTTGAATGAATTATACTTAGCGTACCACCATGGCATGGCTAATAGCACGACCATTGTCTATCTCT
This sequence comes from Raddia guianensis, assembly GCA_036346415.1. NCBI lineage: Eukaryota > Viridiplantae > Streptophyta > Magnoliopsida > Poales > Poaceae > Raddia > Raddia guianensis. Next base: position 24,444,146 of record CM070540.1, read on the forward strand.
ACCCTTGCATGAAAAACACTGTCTTGAAAAAACTACTTGCTTTTTTAAACTATACATCAGACTATCAGGCATTCAGGCTATCTGGCAAGCAGTCAAGTAGGAGGGTGCCCATGAAGAGGTTGTCTTACACCGCATCCAGGTGCAGTATCATTACCATGAAAATCTGCCAACGATGGAGGATGTTATCTTAATTAGAGGTTCACTTTCCTTGGATTGAATATTGGGGGTCTTTTGCATGATAGATCAGGTGCCTATTGATACACCGAAAGAGACTAACGCTATGCTCCACTTTCTTACTTTTATTCCTCAGCTCGCTTACAAAAACTACATATTTATTTATTTTAAAATATGGACCTGGGGTTCTCGCTTCTGCGCAAGCTATTTCCGAACCTGCCAGCCTTCGGGGAGATGGGTTGGGTCATACGCGGGACCTACCCCGAGGAAGGAGGCTTGAGGCGCGCTAAATACAATTGTTTTATCAACACGGGGTGGAGAAGGCATTGCAATTTCCTGCTTTTATGATTGCTTCGATTCCTCCTCTTCTTCTTCTGACAGGAATTACCAATCCTTTATTGGCTATGTCATCCTCTGTTTAGTAGATGTATGGTATGGTTTCCTTTGGTGCAAATCCAATCATCTAGAGGAAGAAGCAATTGCGATAAATATTTTATTATGTTCCACACTCCTTACACTAATTTGAAAGATTACTCCACCATGTATTTCACGGGTCAAGCTAAAAATGTGGTTACAATCTGTAGAAAATAAGGTAGAGAGTATGAATTGGGATGAGTTCTGTGACTTTGTGTGTCTTAGGTTTGGTAAAAAGATGCAGTATCAGGCACTGATCCGGCGCTTAACTCATTGGTAGACGCATCTAGCAATGCCTCAGAAAATCCTGGTACTTACATCAGCAAAGGACCTGTTACGCACTGCTTGTGCTAAGTCACCCAATCGTTCCCCACAACATTCTCAATGGCAACTGCTCAGGCACCGTGGGAATAGCTCAGAAGGAGGTGATAAGCATTAGAAAATTGATACGAAGGATATCCGTAGAATTCTTTCCATTCGTAGTAGTCTAGGACCCGGGCTTTGGGGATGAGGATTCGTATTCCTATTTCTTTCTTTGGATTGAGCGACAAAAACAAGAGTGAGAATGCAGGATTGAAGTTCAGTACTTGCTTACTAGCTTTCTACTTGGCAGGGACAGGGGTTCGTGGTAGACTTACTTGTCTATGCAGGCGTGAAACAATCTTCCTTTCCTCTGGACTTTATCATCATTATATACTTGCTCTACCACTTGAATTATATCTTCTTAGTAATACCTAACTACTATTGAATTCCTTTCATGCCTTTATTCAAAATACAATAATTCCAATCTCAATCATGTGCTTTGCCGAGGAGAGCGCTCGCTACCCGATCCCCTAAGCTAATGTAGTTCCCGGGTTGCCTACTAGATACCGTTTACGGCTATATCCGTGTAGGAAGCCGAGGAAAGAGATAATTGATAGTTGCCAAAACCACGTAAAAGAAATGAGATTGAACATATTTCAATTCAACAAATTCTGATTGTTGAATTATCAAATGCAAGGGATGTGGGACCAGGTTCTGTTATTGGAGTTAAGCGGTGTAGGAGCCGTGCCGTTCCTGTGTATTAGCTCGTTGTTAGCAGCCCCGAAGGGGGTAAAAGAAGAGAAATATTTCTCGGAAGCAGCTCTTCGCCTGTGGGAACTTGCTCTTTTCTTTTGTTTGAAAATGGATTGGATTGTAGCAAAGACCCGTTTTGAGCCCTTGGAAAGGGTATTATGGGTTGAGTAATAGTGTGAGTATATTTCCCTTGCCCGAGGTGGGTCCCTACTTCTCAAGAAAAGTCAACTATCGCTTTCCCTGCTTTCAGGAACTTCCAACTAGTCACTTCTCGCTTTTGATCTCTTCCGTTTCCCAAGTCCGGTAACCCGCTTTGCTTTCCTGTTTCCTTTTACGAAACCTTCATCACTACTTCTCCTTCACTGAAACATGCTTAAAATGAGTTCTCACGTTTAAACAATCAAATGTACAATCTATCTTCTTATCCCGGCTCGAGGTAAGGAGCCAATGGAGTTCTCTGTCAGCTAGTGGGAGTCCTGCTATTCTCATTGTAGGCGTAGTTGCTTCTTTCATCCAGCCCAGCACGCCATAAAATCCCTTTTCCATGCCCGTGCTTTGACCTCTTTCTACGCCTAAGTTAATGTCGATCCAAAGGAAGCCATTTAGATCTGAGTTAAGGAAGGAAGTGAATTTAAGCAAGAGAGCGATAGGATAGATATAAAGCTTAGACCAATAGGCATCTTAGGAAAGCCGGTTTTTAGGAAAAAAAGTATATTAGTATACTACCTCTTGGAGTTTCTGTTGCTATCCATTCTGTTTGAGTGCCATATAGCTTTTCCTATTCAGTTCTAGAACTAGTGGTTACAGCGAATGAGCAATCTTTCGGAAAAGGTCAAGGGCAAGAGACTCTGTCAATTCATCCAATGAGTAAGCAGGACAGTGAAGTTAGAAATCCTTTAAGTCCCTCTTGAATTTAAGTCAACTCCGCCCCTCAAAAGTCAACAATCAAGGGTAGGGGTAGCGTTTACTAGCCAGCAAGTAAGATAACAAAGCTCTTTTTTTTCAATAATCCAAAGTAGTAGTTTTCCACGGCGGTGGGGTCTCAATTACGGAGAACTTTCCTGTTCATCCTACACTACAGCATAGGCAAGATCTCATCCTTCGGCGAATCTAGGGGCTCAGAAGAGTGTCACCAACGACGGTAAATCGGTGGGCCAAAGAAAGACTGTCTCTTTGACGACGTGGTCACGGGGATACGATCCGACAAGAGAGATGCTGAAGAATATGCCCTCCTCAAGTTTTTTTTCGATCTGAACTAAATCATCCTGCGGCACTCACAGCATGAGCACATAGGGCAAGATGAAGAGAAGGATAAACGCTAAAGAGATCGTCAACTTCACCTTGGCATGCTTCCATCAGTGTCTCAAAACATTTGCTATTCTTATCTCTAGAAGGGTGCTTCTATTTAAGTAGTGTTTCTAGCGAAAGAGGACAGCGCTTTTTTCTCTCTACTAAAGGGGTCACACATTGGAGTGTGGATTTGTACCGGAACACAATAGACTGAGAGAGAAGATCAATTGATGATTCTGATGGATAAGGTCGAAAGCCTCTGTGAAAGATTCCCTTTTATCTTGAGTTCTTTTTTTGTCTTTAAATCATTTTTGAAACGCTCTACTTCACTAAGGAAGATACGTTTCACTTTTCCGATCGGAATTGGAACTCTGGCTGGTTCAGGTTACAGTCAGAGGAAATAATAAGTATGGTAAGATGAATGAAAGGCTGAAATATAGGACATACGCTTTATCGCATCACATCTATTTGCTTTCTATTCGACAAGAAGGACAAGGAAAAGATAATGGATATGGAACACTGGTCCTGGCACTATTGGAAAATGAAGCTCTCTCAGTTCTTTAATATGAGATTACTTATATTATGGAAGTCTTGAAGCAAGATGTCTTTCATCCTAATTCGCATTTTAGGCCTATTCCACTTGACTCACGACTGCTCAGAAACTAGTTCGTAGATTTCGCTTCAACAACTCGATCTTTTAAGTCGCTACTCTCACACTACATCCCAAGTTCGGGGCCTTCGTTCTTGTGAAGACATACCGCTTTGACAGTTGGGAGTCAACCATCCTTTACCCGACCAAATTGAATAGCCTTTTACCACTCAGCCCAATAAACCAGCTAAACCAACCCAACTAACGTATTTACTTTACAACAGTTGTTATCTTTCTCAAGATTCTTTTTTATACAACAAGCTTGCCCAGGGCTACCACATGCACCATCAACCACATGATCTGGGGACTAGTTTTCTTTTTTATTGTACCTTTGGCAATAGGAAGTCTGAACCGACACCCCCTGTCCCTCGGTGGGAGTTGCAGCAACACTCTGGTGGAAGTTATCCACCTATCGATGGTTAGAACCAGCTGAAGCCGATTGAAGCGTTCTTGATACATTATTGCACATCTCAAAAATGGGATTTCATTGAGGAAAGATTGCTCCACTGAGGCGCTCCGCGGACGCTTTTTATTTCACTTTTCTTCTATGGACGTTGAGGCTGAATTGCACAAATCATGATAGATATTTATTGGGCTTACTTTTGGAAAATTACGCTTTTTAGCAGATATGGATAAGACTTGGATCGGTCGGATAAGGCTGCTTCGGATATTCTTCAGTTACCAGTACGAATCGGATATTCCCAACAAAAGATATGGATACCAGTATGTTGCGGATAGAATGTAGGTGAGTCCCTTTGTTTGGAAAGCTGAATAACTGAACTAAGTAGAATTTCTGAGTCCCTTCGGATGTACCTGCTCTGACGTGAATTTTGAGTGGTTGATACTTTGACTCGGCATCGATTCCTGATCGGTGGCGGACGTTAGAGAAAAATATAGGTGAGGTAAGGACCTAGCTCCCAATATTGCAACGGACGGGAGGCCGTACAGTGTAGAGACGAAAAAAAAAAAGATAGACAAAATTGGTTGTAGAACGCCGTAAATTGCGACTCTTTGCTGAGTACTCTTTTGCTATATGGCACTCTAATTTTTCCCTCTCTTTGTTCGAAGCCACTTTGGTCAATAAAATAGTCTTTCAAACTCCATAGAAGAGAGAAACGTGGTAAAAAGTTTATTTTGCCCATGTGGTTAACAAAAGTAATTTGGGCTTCGAAAATAATAGAAAAATATCCAAAAAAATGCCACAAGTGCCCCTATGATATCATGCCAAGTTGCCAACTGCACCTGACACGATTTGGGCTTCAGAACGGCAGGGAAATGCAAAAGGAATAGAAAAAAATCCACAAGTGGCTATGATATTATCCCAGCTGCACCTGACATGATTTGGGCTTCAAAAATAACAGAAAAAATGCATAGAAAATAAAGAAAACCACACAAGTGCATCTTCCCTCGCTCGTTCCAGCATGTGCGCCTCCCCTCGCGCTTTTTCCCATGCTAGGAAGCTGCTAGTCATGCCACATGCCCACGTCCCCACGTCCTAGCCGTGAGGAAGAAAACCACACAAGCAGCAACTGCTTACTTCGCTGATAACGGAATGAATTTTTCTTTTTGAAATTAAAAACTTTAAATAGTTTGTGCATCAAAGGTACTAGATTAATTAAGGACCAGGGTGTATCAGATTTATTATTAGAGGTATCGTTGTTTATTAGATTGAATATTTAGGGTATCATGGTATCGTCGTATATCATGTGGAGTATCAAGTCAATACTAGTGGTCTTTGAGGGCATCTCCATTCTCCCATTAATATATAACTCACAGAGATAACTCAACTGCCCATTCTGTTGCGTTCAACTCTCCGAGTCCTGCGCATGCCTCATCTCCCTCAACGGCGTCTGCAACAGCTCCCTCAATGGCCACTGCAACAGCTCACTCAACAGCCACCTCTGGTTTCTCCGATCTGCATGCATCAGCGATGGCTTCTCCTTAATTCTCTCGTGCGTTAGTTACCTTCTGTACTGTTGGCGCATGGCCATACCCAGCGCATGTAAATGTTGCCGATTTAAAGGCTGCTGTGTATCAATACAGAGTGTGCTTTCTTTTATATTTGCAATAACAAATAGTGATAGGTAAGAAATGGGTAAATAGTGAGAATAGTAATAGGGCACTTGTTGGGGAGGTGAATAATGATGGAGCAACCTCATGGGGCGTCATACAAATAGTGATGAGAAAAGTCTGAAATGGTGCAGATTGCTGGAGATGTACTGGGGGTATCAAGGTCAAATGTATCGGTCTAGTATTAGGAGGGTATCGTCAAGTATCAAGCGATGTCGGTTGAGTATCATGAGTGTTTAGTCGGGAGTATCAGGTTGAGTAGGGGTTATCGTTATGTATCTGTTTGAGTATCAAAGGTATTGAGATGGAGTATCGTGTAAAATATCAGGTGTATTGCTATTTATCGGGTTGAGTATCTTGGGTATCGAGTTGGGGGTATTGGGGGACGGGTCATCGAGTATCAAGTTGAATATCGACCTTGGAGTATTCTCATGTCTCAGATTGATTATCGAATGTGGTATCATCTGAGTACTAGGAGGCATCGGCTGAGGGTATTAGCGAGTATCAGGGGTTTTGTCATCTATCAGATTGAGCATCAGAGTATTATTGGTTATCAAGTTGAGTATTGTTGAGGATCAAGTATGATAAACAAATCTCATGTAATTTGAGTGAGTATCCGGTATAGTAGATTTTTCTACAGTATGTGACATCCTAATAAATATTAGAATGTCCCAAATTTTATTTAAAAATAAAAACGAACTAAATAATTTCTATTATTTTTTCTATATGAAAATCCCTAAATTTTCAAACAATTATTTACATATAATATTTTTTATTAATTGTTTTTCATTATAATATACAAGTTATAAAATTCCAATGTTTACGATTTCAAATACAAAAGCTCTCTCCTTGCTTTTATTCGTTCCTCGATCGGAAACCCAGCCTTCTCTCTCTCGACTGAAAACCTAGCTCGGCCGAAACCCTGATCTCCTGGTCGAGCCAACCCTTGTCCCTTTCTCGGTCGAAACCCTAGCTTGACTTCCCCGACCAAAACTGTCGGCACTCGATTACGATATCGAATTCCACCTGCGTAAACACGTACTAGTCCCAAGGATCATGACTAGTACACACAGATATACAGAAACAGAACAGTGCCAACGATTTTATTATTACAAACGGAAACATAGTCTAGTACAAACACATACAACGGCTCGCAGGCCGCAAATCAGAGTACACGGAGATACAGGCCTAATACAACATCTAGATGCTTATCCATCCCACAGGCATGAGGGCTGTAGGAACGCGCAACCCTAGTCTTCATAGTCTTCCTCAGAAAACGCCTCCTCGTCGTAATCCGGATCCTTCTCTTCGGACGGCGGGCCATACTCGGATGGATCAGCTGTTAAAGTTTTGAAAAGGGAGAGGAGAAAAGGAGGGTGAGTACAAATTGTACTCGCAAGTCCAGAATTATACAAATTGTCCTCGAACTGTCACTGTGGCGCCGCAGAATTGACAAACAGTGAGAGAGTTTGCCATCATTAGGTTGGCCGCCCGCGTCAGGAGGAGCAAGCTGGGTCCCGCTCGTTATCTCACCGGCGTGTCCGCACGAGTCAGAGGCCACTTGCGGAGCTTGTGTGGGCGGCGCCTCTCGCAAGAGCAAGACGTTTGCTCTCTCTCGTCCGCCCTCACATCTTATCGTGTACTAAGCGTCTTTGTCTTGCCTACCCTCGCTCTCTCCGCCAGTTCGAGGCTTGTATAAAGGGAGAAGAGAGAGAAGAGACCGGGGGGGAGGGGGGTGGAACATTCTGTAATCGTTCGCACACAACCACAACACGAAAAGAGCTAAGGCTCGGCAGGAGTAGGACTATTACCCGCAGGGGGGTCCGAACCTGGGTAATCTCTGCGCGTCGCTCCTCGCCGCGTCCGACGCTCGAATCGGATCGAACTCGGGCTGGTCGGCTAGCAAGATAGAAAATCTGATAGGGGTGTGATTCGCCGTGGTTAAGTGAAGAACACGCCGTCAATTTTAAATTAGCATGCATATTTTCCAGTCTAGCAAATATTTTCTAAATAACCGAAAATGGCTTCACGATATGATCGAAGGGGGACTTGCCTTGATCGGTTCCGGGGAAAGCGAAGGGGACGTCGTCGATCGGGTCTTCAGAGGCTTCACCTCCTAAACGCGCACACGCATGCAAAGCAATACAACACACATAAGAAACATTTCATGACTTGCTGTATTTAAAGATAATGCAGAAATCTCATTTTTAATGCATTCTATTTAGGAGACAAATTATGAAAATTTGCCTATGCACACATGAAATGATGAAATGCCTAGACCATGCATTCAACTACCAAAAACCACTACTGCAAGGATGGCATGAAATCTAATATTTTCTAAGGTTCAAAAACATTCAAAGCATTTGTACAAATTTTTATAGAGCAGAAACTATCTTTTTACTACAATTTTTCTAGCAATTTTTCTAGTTCAAATTTGAATTAATATTCCCAGAATAATAGAAAGGGCCTCATCTCGGTGGGTGGGCCGTCCCAAAAATCGGCTCGGCCCATCCACGCGCCGAGAGAGAGGGAGAACAGGGCAATCCCCCCTTTTCTTCTTCCTCTGGCCAATGGTGCCGAGAGGAAGAGGGGCACGGCCGGGAGCTTCCGGCGACCATGGGCCGATTCGCCGGTAGGGGAGGTAGAGGGTGTTAAGGCGAGGCCGGCGACGGTCTCGGCGACACCGGAGACGCACCAGGTGAGCGGCGCGCCAGAGAGCGACGGAGACGGCACAGGAGCTACGACGGCGGCGCCGAGGCTTCAAACCTGCGCGCAAGCGAGGAGGAGACGGTGAACGCGAAGCCAAAGCGAGGCTCACGGGCAGGAGATACGGGTGGAACTCACCGGTGAGCTTCAAACCACAAGCGAGGCGCAACAGCGGGGTGAAATGAGGAACAGTGGCGGTATAAATAGAGCGGCGCGCCACGCGACGACACTCGGCATTGAATGCCCACCGGCGAGCACAGCGGCGCGAGGACGGGCGCCGTGGCGGCATGGAAACGTGGACACGACGGTGGCTATGGCGACAAGACTGATCTCCGGGAAAAGAAGAAAAGAGAGATAGAGATAGAGCGCGGCGCGTTGGCGTGCGGCGACGTGAACACAGCGCCGACGGGCAAGGACGAGCGTTGCTCACCACGCCGGGTTGCCGCGCAGCCCAGGGACACGGCCGCACGGAGGGAGCGTACGGCGCCTAGAAAAGAGGACACGGCTGCACCTAGGCACAAGGGTGCGGAAGGCTCGGCGCGCACGCTGCCTCGCCGGGTTCTCCGGCGCCGGGAGGAGCGCCTGACACGATGGAAGGGACAAGGGAAAAGAGGCCGTGGCGAGGGGGTGTCGGCACACGCACGCGAGGGAGGAGACAAAATGGGGAACGAGCAAGGGGTCAACGAGGAGGGCCGGGGTTAGGGACGAAACTGACAAGTGGGGTCCGAGGAGCGGGACCCACATGGCAGCGAAACGACAGTGGGAGTGAGAGGATGCGGCCGGGTAGCAAAATGGGCTAGGGCGCGGCCCACCAGGAGAGAGCCTTGCGGGGCGGTCTGGGCGGGGATGGGTCGCAAGGACCTGGGCCGGAACGGCGCTGGACGGCCCAAGAAGGGGAACCGAGAGGGGAAAAAGGGGAGGAAAATAGAACGGGCCGGAGGAGAGCCCACTGGTTCAGAACACAACCCAATTTAATAAACTTAGGAATTGGCTTTTAAGAAAATATAATACATGTATTAAACAAATTATTAAATTCTTCTAGCAAGGGTGCATGCTTGAGAAGCTTAAATCACTTTTCCAATTTAAATGCAAAGCATGCAATGATGATGCCATGATGCAATATAAATAAATGATTTTAAATTATGTTGTTTAAGAAATTAATTAACGTGCCAAATTGGTTTTAAAAATTTGGGATGTTACAAACCTCCCCCCCTTAGGGTGAATCTCGTCCTCGAGATTCCGATTCTTCTGGAAACAATTCTGGAAACTCAGCCTGAAGATCTGACTCACGCTCCCAAGTGGCCTCAGCCTCAGAATGGTTACTCCACTGAACCCGACAAAAACGCGTAGCTTTACTACGGGTTTTGCGAACTGCCACATCCACGATTCTGACTGGGTATTCTTTAAAAGACAGATCAGGCTGCAAATCCAACACCTTAGGAACCAACTGCTCTTCAGGAACTCGCAGGCATTTCTTCAACTGAGAAACATGGAACACATTGTGCACACCGGCCAGATACTTAGGAAGTTCCAACTGATATGCCACTTCACCTCTTCGGGCAAGAATTTTGAAAGGCCCAATAAACCTCGGGGCTAACTTGCCACTCACACGGAATCTACGCATGCCTTTGAGAGGAGACACGCGCAGATACACAAAATCTCCAATGGCAAATTTCAAATCCCTTCTACGGTTATCAGCATAACTCTTCTGTCGGGACTGGGCTGTTTTCAACCTCTGTTGGATCATTTTGACTTGCTCCTCAGCCTCTTGCAAAATGTCCAACCCAAATATCTTTGACTCACCGGTCTCTTGCCAATACAAGGGAGTCCTGCACTTCCGTCCATACAAAGCTTCAAACGGAGCCATTTGAATGCTGGACTGATAACTGTTGTTGTATGCAAAATCGGCATAGGGCAACTGCTTATCCCAATTGGTAGGTGCAGCTAGAGCGCAGGCTCTCAACATATCTTCTAAAATCTGATTCACTCTTTCAGTCTGCCCATCAGTCTGAGGGTGAAAAGCTGTACTGAAATTCAATCGAGTCCCAAGCAACTCATGGAGCTTGTCCCAAAACTTCGAAGTGAACTGAGTACCCCGATCGGACACGATCTTTTTAGGCACACCATGCAGACACACAATTCTACTCATGTACAATTCAGCCAACTTGCCTCCAGTGTAGGTGGTGCGAACTGGGACAAAATGGGCCACTTTGGTAAGCCTGTCAACAATGACCCAAATAGAGTCATGGCCCGCTTGGGTTCTCGGGAGACCAATAATGAAGTCCATTCCAACTTCTTTTCACTTCCACGCTGGTGCTCTGCCTTCACTCTTTGGCAAATATCACAACGGGCCACAAATTCTGCGACCTCTCTTTTTATGCCCATCCACCAATATGAACTTTTCAGATCCAAATACATCTTGGTGGTACCAGGGTGTATGGATATAGGGCTGTCATGAGCTTCCTTAAGAATAAGCTCCCTCGGTGCACTGACATTAGGTACAAAAATCATCTTCTTAAACCAAAGCACACCCTCGTCATCAACAGAAAAATTTGGTCCTTCAACATTCTGCCTTTGATCTTTTCAACTTCTTCATCACCCTTTTGGGCTTCTTTTATTTGATTCAACAAAGTGGGCTGCAATTCCATCGAGTTCAAGTGACCTACTTTCACCACTCCCAGATTTAGCTTAAGCAAATTTTCACACAAATCCAGTGAAATCTCCTCACTCCGGAGGTGATTACAGGCGGGACGGCGGCTTAGAGCATCAGCCACCACATTGGCCTTGCCAGGGTGATAGTGGATTCCCACATCATAATCCTTGATTAATTCCAACCAACGCCTTTGCCTTATATTCAGATCAGGCTGGATGAAAATGTACTTAAGACTCTTATGGTCAGTAAATATCTCAGTGCGATTCCTCATGAGATAATGCCTCCCAATTTTTAAGGCATGCACAACGGCAGCTAATTCCAAATCATGTGTAGGGTAGTTTTGTTCATGTGGATTAAGCTGACGAGATGCATAAGCCACCACTCTTCCTTCTTGCATTAGGACACAACCAAGACCTTGACGGGATGCATCACAGTAAATCTCGAAGTCTTTGCGAATATCAGGTAAAGTCAGCACCGGGGCTGAAGTCAGACGCTTTTTCAATTCTTGGAAACTGTCCTCACAGTTGGCGGTCCATTCAAACTTCTTTTCTTTCTTCAACAAATTGGTCATCGGTCGGGCTATTTTGGAGAACCCCTTGATGAACCGGCGGTAATATCCCGCCAAACCCAGAAAACTTCTGACTTGAGTCACAGATTTCGGTTGCTTCCAGTCAACCACAGATGCCACCTTCTCAGGATCCACAGCAACACCTTTAGCAGAAATGAAGTGACCGAGGAAAGACACTTCCTTCATCCAAAACTCATACTTACTCAGCTTGGCAAACAACTGGTGCTCCCTTAACCTCTTTAGAACCATCCTCAGGTGAATTTCATGCTCTTCTTCAGACTTGGAATAGATCAGAATGTCATCAATGAACACAACCACAAATTTATTGAAAATCCATGAACACTTTGTTCATCAAGTTCATGAAATAAGCAGGAGCATTGGTAAGACCAAAGGACATGACGGTGAATTCATACTGGCCATACCGAGTTGTAAAAGCTGACTTAGGAATATCAGACTCCTTGATTCTGATTTGGTGGTAGCCAGACCTTAAGTCAATCTTTGAGAAAATGGAGGCTCCTTTCAATTGATCAAATAGATCATCAATACGAGGTAGAGAATATTTGTTTTTAATGGTCACCTCATTAAGTGACCTATAATCCACACACATTCTTAGTGATCCATCCTTCTTTTCACAAAAATAACTGGAGCACCCCAAGGTGACGTACTAGGACGTATAAATCCCTTCTCTTGCAACTCTTCGATCTGCTTCTTTAACTCAGCCATTAGGTTAGCGGAGAGACGGTACGGCCTTTGGGAGATAGGCGCAGTACCAGGGGCTAAGTCGATAACAAACTCAACATCTCTCTCAGGCACCATACCTGGCAACTCATCGAAAAACACATCAGGAAATTTCCGTAAAATAGGCATCTTCTTAAGATCAGACCCTTCCAACTTATTTAGGGCAATCATGTTTTCAGTGCAGGAGTTAGCAACGAACTGAATTTCCTTGCCATCATCACTAGTCAACTTGACTGTTTTAGAGGCACAGTCAATATGACCTTTATAATTGGCTAACCAATCCATGCCTAATATCACCTCGATTCCCTTGGAATCAATGACCACCAGGTCTGCTAAAAATCCCACACCCTCTATTTTTATGCAAACATCAGGGCACATCAATGAGGTATGAATAACTTTTCCAGGAGATTTAATCAGCATTGGTTTCTTTAGTGCAGTTGATTCGAGACCATGATTTTTAACAAAGGATGCAGCAATGAATGAATGTGTTGCACCAGAATCAAATAATGCAGTAGCGGGTATGGAGTTGATGTGAAACTTACCCATCACTGCATGGGGATCAGCGTGGGCGTCCTCAACACTGACGTGGTTCACCCGACCACGTCCAACAGAAGCAGCAGTCCTGCCATGCGGAAAGTTCCCACGAGCTGGCACTGAATTCACGGGCCTCGGCAAGACAACTTTGGCCTGACCCTGAGCAGACACGGCACCTTTATTGGGACAAGAACTGGCGTAGTGTCCCATCTGCTGGCATGCAAAACATTTGATGTTTGACAGGTCCTTCTTGGGAGTGCTGACATCTGAGTGCGGACCGGCGTGAGTGGATCTTTGACAGAGAGGCATCACCCATCGAGCGTGGGTGTGGAGGAGCAAAGAAAGACGCCCGCAGTGCGGTGTCCCTTGGAACGAGAGCTAGGATGAACATCCTGCTGGGCTCTCTTCCTCTTCCTAGCAGCAAGGCACTGACGACGATTCTCCTCCTGCTTGACAGCACTAGCAAACAATTGCTTGAAGGTGGTGAACTCAGTGGAATCGATCAAAGCACGAATCTCGGGGTCCATGCCCTTCTTGAAAATGTATATCTTGTCAGCATCACTTCTCACGTCACGGGGGACGTAGCGAGCCAACAGAGTAAACTGAGTGAGGTATTCATGCATGGTCATGCTCCCTTGAACTAAGACATGAAACTCACGCCTCTTTGCTTCCTTTGAACTGTCGGGAACATAGTTTTCCTCAAAAGCCTCAACAAACTCATCCCAAGTGATCGTCTCAGGATCCTCATGAGACTCAGAAAATGTATCCCACCAAGCTGACGCAACACCGGTGAGCTGGTACGCTGCGAGCTGGACACTCTCCAAGTCTCCACACTAGAACATAATCAGGCACTTCTCAATTGCTTTCAACCAGTCTGCTGCCTCCATGGCATCAGTAGAACCACCAAACTTGGGAGGGTTGGCTCTCAGGAAATCATTGACACGGGAACGGATAGGAGGTGGAGCTGGTGAATGGGTTGGCGCTGGTGGAGGATTTGGAGCATTGTTTCTCTCTCTCATTAGATCTCGGAACATCTGAAACTGCATCTCCAGAATCTCTCTCGCAGTGGGATCTCTAGGAGGAGGTGGTGGAAGGTGGGTAGAGGATTCAGCATGGTTTTCTTGTGGGTTTTCTTGTGGATTTTGGGAAGGTCTTCTTTGTGGCGCTGGAGAGGGAAAAAGTCGGAGCTCACGGGGTGGCCCTCCAACGGAAGAACCAGCTAGGTTAGGGACTGACTGGGCTTGCCTCCCAAGTCGGCGAGATCCACTAGCTCTACTTGCAGCACCACCACGAACTCGACCACGGGCGATATCCCCACGCCTAGCACGGCGCGAAATCACCATCTGCTTGACTAGAGGACGAGAGACAATAAGGGGAAAGAGCTAAAAACCCAGATTTTCCAAAATATGAGTTTAAATATGCAAATTTGGCACGATGCACACTCACATACATAAAATAATAGTTTTTAGAGTACAGATAGGGGCGCAATACCACAACAGCCGGTACGTCAGCCCAAAACACGAGCTAACTACCTACGGGTTACACGAACAGACGTCGAGACGACTAGAGGGTCTGGATCCATGACCAACAGAGAAGCACAAGATAGACCGGGAGGGTCACACCATAGATCCAAAGCGGGAAGCGCCTCATCTCCTCGAGGAAGAGCTGGAACTCGCTCAGCTCGGGCTGAGGGCGAGGACTCGGGGAACGACGAGGGATTGGGGAGCGACGAGGACTGGCGGAGCGGCGAGGGCTCGGCGAACGGTGGGGACTCGGAGGACGGCGGGCAAGACTCGCGGAGCGGCGAGGGCTCGGCGAACGGATCTCCGACCTCCTCCTCATCGCGGCTGGAGAAGCGGCGGCACGGGCAAGGCAGCAAGGCGGGGCAACGAACACTCATGGGACGGCCCTCTTAAAGAGGCGGACCGATTATTGGCGCTCGGCGGCAAAGCGGCGGACAAAAGAAAAAGAAAAAGAAAAGGGCGACATTGACCCATGCAAAGGATACAAGGGGCTACGAGCTAGTCCTGCTCGTAGTCGGACTCGGAGACCAACTCCACGGGGACTTCCTCGTCATCATCATCATCATCGGCATCAACAGCGGGCTGCCAACCAGGCGGTGGCGAACGGACCATCAGGGGTATGCCCTGAAGCTCGACAAGAGTGGGAGGTGGAGCTCTCACTCCGGAAGGACCCAGATCCAACTTAAGATCCTTGGGGGTGAGCTCGGAGGAGCACAAGGGAAGATCAGTAAGATCCTTAGGCTGCGACGCGAGGCTGGCGCCGACCTCCTTCTTCTTTTGGCGGGAGGACGAAGCGGCATTCCCACGGAGACGCTGGTTCTCGCGAACCAACTGACGGATCCTCTTGCGAAGGTGGACGTTCTCCACCAAGTGGAATGATTCGCGCTTTTTAAGGTCGCGGCTCTCCTTCTTGACCGAGTCCGGTGGCGGGGTGGCCTCGTGGCGAGTTCAACTCCCTTGGTCGATGGTGTCTGCGTCGTCCGAGATTGGGCGATCTCGGCAAGGTGGTACACCGTCGGTCGCTCTCACCTCGGCCGTCTGGCGTGGTGAACAGCTCGTTAAGCGACGAGAGGAAAGTAGCGGAAGCGAGGAGACATCTCACGCGTGAATGATGCGGAGTTGATGTAGAGCAAGTCTGGACACATCTTGGATGGCGTCGGAACAGCTGACGCGAGTGGCGTAGTAGCGAAACGGTCCATGGGTAGGCGGCGGACCCGCTGCAAAGATAGTGACGCACACCCCCCAGCATGTGCGTCCCTTGCGTGGAGCAGTGGCACCATGGTACATGGGGTCACCGAACCCAAGCGTGCTCAGCATCAGCAGCAGCTGGCGCACGAAACCTCCGTAGCCAACACCAAGGCTGGAAGCGAACGATGGCATCTACAAGTTTCCAAAAGATCATCAGTCAAAGATGGATTGCGAAGAATAAGAATTTATTTAACAATTATTCTTTTTAGAAATTATACGGTCTTTATTTCTAGGGCTACGTCCTAGGGCCAATAGAAAACCTGGCTCTGATACCAATTCTGTCGGCACCCGATTTACGATATGAATTCCACCTGCGTAAACACGTACTAGTCCCAAGGATCATGGCTAGTACACACAGATATACAGAAACGGAACAGTGCCAACGATTTTATTATTACAAACGGGAACATAGTCTAGTACAAACACATACAACGGCTCGCAGGCCACAAATCAGAGTACACGGAGATACAGGCCTAATACAACATCTATATGCTTATCCATCCCACAGGCATGAGGGCTGTAGGAACGCGCAACCCTAGTCTTCATAGCCTTCCTCAGAAAACGCCTCCTCGTCGTAATCCGGATCCTCCTCTTCGGAAGGCGGGCCATACTCGGATGGACCAGCTGTTGAAGTTTTGAAAAGGGAGAGGAGAAAAGGAGGGTGAGTACAAATTGTACTCGCAAGTCCGGAATTATGCATATGTGGTTTAGTACAAGGAGAGCTTGGGATAATTTGCAGAAATTGCAGTTATTAGCCTAGTTTTGGCAAAGCAATTTAGAAACATTAAATCTCAATATTTTCTTTGGGCTCTTCTCAAACGGTTCTCGCCACTTGGCCTCAGTGCCATAGCGAGAACAAACTCCTTTCTCATTTTCCTGTTCTCAAACCAACTAGGTCCATTCTGCGCGACACTTTCCGGTAGGCCGTCACCCAATTCGGAATATCGCCGGTGGCACCTAGCTCAAACGAAATCCTTCTCAAATCCTTACTCATCTCAAATCCTTTGCTTAAAACCCCTTTTTAAATTGGTTTTTAAATGAAGAATCTACCATATAATCAGTTCCTTCGCACGCTCATAACCGCGAGCACGGCTATCATGACAGTTTTAACTCTGCAGAGTGGGTACGCCTTACCCTCGAGAGGCTACGCACCCAGACGATGTTTCGCCACAAGACCGCCAACCACGAGGGCCAACGATCGGGCCCGTCCCATACTGGGGCTCGAGGTCGTACTGTAATGGTCAGTTTATAGGATCATAGGATGAGCAGTCCTTAGACTAGGAGAGGTTTGATATTTTAGCCCAATTTTCAAAACGGTGCCGTACTGCACCGATCGACAAAATATCTCTCCCTAGTCAGAAGATTTTTGGGGTAAGAGGAAAATCATTTCGTACTGAACATCACCCTTGATGTGCTACCTTTAAATCACCATTTCCCAAACATTTCTCAACAATATCCTCATTTCACACAAATGGTTGAATCATTCCGCATAAATGATTTTTAAGCATTTATCCTACCACAACAGAGTATAAATATGAGCAATTTGTATATACTTTAGCCTTAGGTTTAATCCTACCATATCTCTTACCTTTCTATTCGGCATGATATCTGTGTCTAGGAAATACGGCATTCATAAGCACACGTCCGATTCCCAGCTTCGAAGCATCGCAATACACCTCAAAGGCCTTATGAATATCCGGCAAGACCAATACCGGTGGTGAGGTTAGCTTCTTCTTCAACAACTCGATGCTGTCCTGGCATTGAGCTGTCCACTTGAACTTGACATCCTTCTTTAACAAATAAGTGAGCGGCGAGAAATCTTAGAAAATCCCTCGATGAACCGACGATAATAACCAGCTATTCCAAGAAAACCTCTGACCTTGGTAACCGACTTCGGCACCTTCCATTCCAAAATCTCACTGACCTTAGACGGATCCACGGACACTCCATCCTCCGAGATAACATGACCAAGGAATGCTACCTCTTTGACCCAGAAGTCGCACATCGAATACTTGGCATACAACTGATGCTCTCTCAACTTCTCCAACACCAGTCTTAAATGCTAGGCATGCTCCTCCTCATTCTTAGAATAAATGAGAATGTCATCGATGAACACCACGACGAACTTGTCCCGATACTCCGTCAGGACCTTATTCATAAGAATCATAAAATGTGCCGGAGCATTAGTGAGTCCGAACGACATCACAGTATATTCATATAATCCATATCGAGTAGTGAAAGCTGTCTTTGGAAAATCCTCTGATCTCAACTTGATCTGATGATAAATAGACCTCAAATCGATCTTGGAAAACACCTTGGCTCCCTTCAGCTGATCGAACGAATCATCCACACACATCCTTCGGGTCTTATCACGCTTCTTCTCCACGAACAACACAAGCGATCCCCATGGAGAAACACTTGGTCTGGTAAAACCCTTGGCTTTCAAATCTTCAAGCTGCGTCTTCATCTCAGCGAGCTCCTTAGGATTCACACGGTACGGATGCTGAGAAATAAGTTCCGTACACGGATACAAATCAATACTAAACTCAACTTCCCGATCTGGCAGAATTCCAGGCAAATCTTCAGGAAAGACATCCATGAACAAATTCACTATCGGAGTCTCTTCCAATGACAGACTCTCTTCTCCAACTCCACTCATCATCTTTAGGTGATACAGCTTGACAACTGAGCTTTCTCTAAGCAAAGACACATACTTGATGATCTCTCCACTTAAAGTGGTAAGGGTTACCGATCTATCAGCACAATTTATCTTACCCTTATACTTACTCAACCAATCCATTCCCAAAATCACTTGAATACCTTTGGAATCGATCATAACCAAATTAGTGGGAAACTTATAACCTCCAATGTCCATATCCACATTCGGACATCCCACATTCGCATTCATAGCCCCACCAGGCGATTGAACGAGCAAAGACTGCTTAAGGAGTACTACCCTCCAACCATTATCAACAACAACCTCTCTTGCAATAAAAGAATGCGAAGCTCCCGAATCAAACCAAAATAGGGATTGAGTTTGCCAAGAACGTATCGAGAATGACGTCTTGCACATTCTGCACTTCTTCAGCCGTGACGTGGTTCACACGTCCACTTCCTTGGGGTGTCTTGAATGCACTCCCACGATTCTTCCCTTGCTGCGGCTAGCGAGCAGGTGTACCTCCTTGGTTCTGCTACGGTTGGCCTCCCTTATTCAACGGACAATCATACGATAAGTGGCCCTGCTGATGACATTTGAAACAGGTCACACCGGCAATAGGAGTCTTGGCCTGATTTTGCACTTGGACTCCAACTTGCTGCGGCTGCCGAACTTGCTGAAATTACCCCCTTGCTGAGGAGTAAATGACTGCTTGAAACCTGAATTCTGAAACTGCCTCGGCTGACTCTGATTCTTCCCGAAACTTGGAGCTTGATGATTCCGGGGCCTTGAATTGCTACTAGACTGCTGAGAAGTGAACTTCCTCTTCTTCTCATCATTGTGCTTGCGCTGGGTTCTCTCCAGGATACAAGCCCTTTCAGTGACATCATCAAACGTCTCGCAACGAAACGGCTTCAGCTGAACACCATACCAACTGTCAAGCCCTTCAGTGAACCTTCAGACCTTAGCCTTTTCGGTAGCCACTAAGTCTGGTGCATATCGAGACAACTCGATAAACTTGCTGATATACTGATCAATGGATCAGTTATTCTGGCGCAGTCCCTCGAACTCGCACTTCTTCTCCTCTAGGATGCTCATCGGAACATGGTGGTTCTTGAAGACCTCAACAAAGTGATCCCATCCCATGTTCACATTGTTTGGGTTGGTGGCACAATAATTCTCCCACAAATGAGCAGCATTTCCCTTCAACAAATGAGCGGCGTACTGCACGCTCTCATAGTCATCACAATTGGCCAAGTAGAGCTTATTCTCTACATTCTTTATCCAATCTTCAGCTTCTATTGGGTTCCCACGGCCTGAAAACTCCGGTGGCCGAGTCCCCATGAACTTCCTGAACTTTGAATGCGGCAACGCTGGCATTGGCATCGGCTGTGGCGGCGGTTGGTTCAGACGATCCACAATTAGATGCAAAGCTTGGAGAATCATTGCATCATGCGCAGGCCCTGCTGGCGGTGGAGGTGGCGGGGGCGACGGCTGCTGCTGAGGCTGCGGCTGAGGATCTTGGGCAGCAACATTGATCGGTCCTTCTTGGTTGACTTGCCCTTGGTCATTGGCTTGACCTCCCTGGGCTGCTGCATTCTCTTGATTGGCCTGCTGATCCAACTCCTCTTGCAAATTGATGGGTAACGACTAAACTCCACGTCCACGACCTCGACCCCTTCCATGGCATGTTCCACTGTTACGAGCTTCACTTCCACGACCTCTGGCCATCTACTGGGACAGAAAGAATAGGAAAGAAGACTAACCGGTATGCGACATCCTTAGAATATAATAGTTTTATAAACGCCTTTATCACTCCATTCATAGATCCAAATAAGAAGCAACACTTCACATGCTAAAGAGAGCATGATCCAAATAAATCCAACTCAAGCATAGGTTACAACCACAGACAATAAATTTAGTTGTTATATTATCGCTGTTATTATCAGCTATTTATTCTCCATACATAGGAAGTATTAAAGTTCACTTAGTGAAGAACTCTCTCTTTTTCAAAAACCAATTAGAACATTTTTTTTTTGAAAGTGTATGGACTGTATGAAAAGAAAAGATAATGTACCGCACATTTTTTTTTTTTGTAAATTCCTTCTTCTTCTTCTTCTTTTTTTTTTTGCAAAAACATTTTTCAACTTACCTCGATCCTCGTACATCGTCTTCCTTCAGTTTTTGCTTGTAGTGGCGGGTCTTGCGTCATCTTCCTTCGATCTTCTTGTCATTACATAAATTAAAGGCAAAGCAATACACCAAACAATTTGCTAATAAATAACTAGATACTACTTGACGGCGTGTTCTCCGCTCAACCACCACGGATCACACCCCTGGTCAGATTTTTAGTCTGCTAGCCAACTCGATCAAGCTCGGTTCGATTTGAGCGTCGGGCACAACAAGGAGCGACTCAGATTTACGAGTTCGGACCCCTCGCGGGTAATAGTCCTACTCTGCTGAGCCTTAGCTCTTTTCTGATTGTGGTTGAATGGGAATGTGTTTACAGGGTGCTTGTGAACTGCGTGTGTTCGAAACCTATGCTTGTGCAACGTTTGCCCCTCACGTGCCTCCTTCCCTCTCTCTCCTCCCTTTTATACAAGCTTTGGGTGGCGGAGAGAGCAGAGGGGTAGGCGATCTGATACTCTCGATGCTCGACACGACACGACCGAAGAGATTAAAACGCGTCATTGCCCACCGCCTGGGCGCCGCCTCTCGCGTGCCGCAGTGGCCTCGACCGCCTGATCACTGCCGGTGAGTCTGCGGGTGGGGCCTACTGCTCCTCCCGAGGCGGCCTCCTCAAGCAAACCTTCTCTCTGCGGTCAATTCTTCTGCGCCACAGTGGTACCTTTCGGACACGCAAGGGTCATTTGTGTAATCATTTCTTCATTGCCTATCTATCGCGTGATGTCTCATTAAATGCGCCGTCCTTCGCAGCAGGGGAGCCTTCGTCTGAAGAGTCCTTCGAACGCGCTCCGCCTTGTGGGCCCCACCGACGCGTGGGACCTCGCTGGTCTTCGGAGGGGCTCGCCACCGCGCCTTTGGCGCGTGGGTCTCGCTGGTCTTGGAGGGCTCGCCCACGCTTTGCCTGGCGTGGGGCCCTTTTGGCCTCGAGGGGCTCGCCCACGCCTGGGGCCTTGCTCGCCCGCTTGACGCGTGGGGCCTCTTGGCCTCCCGAGGGGCTCGCCCGCTCAGCTGGGGCCTTGCTCTCCCGCTGACGCTGGGCCCTCTTGGCCTCCCGAGGGGCTCGCCACGCTGGGGCCTTACTTGCCCGCTCGACGCTGGGGCCCTCTTGGCCTTCTCGGGACTCTTTGTACCCCAGTATTTATTACACCGACAGAGCCCCGGGTCCACCATGATACGCGAACCGTCAAGAGACACTTTTTCCGTTTCTCGTGTGGCGGAGACGAATCGTGGGGACCCACCTGCCGCGACGTCGCCTGATTTTCCATCGCACACGATCTTCCTTGGGGAACTACGCGCGCTGCGGAAACCAAAAGCGCTGGGCAATGATGGAGCGCAGCGCGTGAGGCGGAATCAAACCGTCGTGCTCGCGCCCACGCCTATAAATACTTCTCGCCGCTGCGGTTAATCCTTCAAATGACGCTAAGTCTTCATAAAGCGCCAATTGCCTCCTTCGCCGCCACCACAGAGCCTTCTTTCTCTCCGCCAACTTCTCCACCGCTTTCAATGGCGCCCAAACGCAGCAAGGATCGCCGTGAGAAGCGCGCCGTCGGCCGGGCCAGTTTTCCTACCTCCGCCACGACGAAGACTCGATGAGGCGGCTTCAAGTGTTCGTGGCCGCCAACGCGGCCGGTTCCGCCCAGCACTATAGCGCCGAGCCCTCGCGACGGAAGATTATCACCTTCGTCGGGCGGGCCAAGGGCTGATCCCACCGTACTCTGAATTTTTCTTGGGGTGCTTTCGCTTTTACGAGATCGGCGGTGCACCTTCCCCTAACTCCATCATTCGCTGCCATCTTCGCCCACCTCTGCGAGATGTTCGTGGGGACGATGCCAAGCCTCCCACTCTGGCGCCGGCTCTTCGTCGGCTTGCACGCGAGGCCGCGCCCGTCGGGGCCGCCGGGGCTGCTACTTCACGCCCGTGAAACCGCCGCCTTCATCTCTGTCGCGCCCAAGTCCAAGCTGGAAGGATCGGCACCGATAATGGTCAGACGTGGAGGACTCCGGTGGCCGCGACGATCTTTCTCTTCTGAGGGTCCGCGGAGCCCACCGCCAACCGGGGCTTTCGTCCGAGCGATTCAGCCGAGTTGGGTTGATCTTGGCGCGCATCATCGATCTTCGCCGCCTTGGCTCACCGTAACCCTCGTCGCGGCGGATTTTTTGCGGCGCCGCTCGCCCGCTCGCGATGAGGACTTCGCCCTACCGATGTACTACGGCGACAACGATGGAGTCCGCGTCGCCCTCGGCGGTGAGTGCTCTTTCGATCTTTTGGGTCTCGTCTTTCTTGGAATCTTTTTGCTTGCCGACCTTACGGCTTCCTTTCTTGCTTTCGCCGGCCGCTTAGAACGTGCGGACGGCGTGCTCGAGATCTGGTGGCGGGGTTATCGGCCCCACCGGATCGGCGACACTCATTTCTGCGAGCATCCTCCCTCTGCGATCGGGATCCACGGAGTGCAACCAACACTTGCGTCGCTGCCCCTATGGAGGTCTCTAGTCCTGCGGTCCAAGTGGCACGGGCCACTACAGATCCGCGATCCGCCTCCCGCGACCGCCCAAGCTTCGCGGCGCCGCTACCTCGCCGTGGCGGCCGACTCGACAGCGCTTCGGAAGCGCCGCCTTATCCTCGCCGTGGACGGCAGCGAAGAGGAGGCGGCGAGTCCAAAGAGGGCTCGCCCTCCGATCTGAAGCTTCATGCCCCCTCAGTGAGGCCCGCCGTTACCGCCGCCGCTCGCCCCGGCGAGGCTGGCGACTCTTCAGCTGGCGCCGCTGCTGCTTCTTCCATCCTTCTATGCCGGCGCTTCTGCGCTGCACCACTAACGCAATACGGCTGACGGCGGTGACCGCGATCAGCGCCACCACCGCCGCCGCAATCAGCGACACAGAGCTCCCCTTGACTTTCGCTTTCGGTAGCGCGTCACTTGAGTTGGCTTTCCTGCGCCACGCACATTTCGCATTAGGTTAGTATGCTACGCTTTTGCATACCGAACCCCGTTGTCCTTCTTGGAACAGAGCGGATATTTGGGGCATCGAGGTCCGCTCGCGCATTCGCCTTCTCACTGCCCGCCGCTCCTTCGACGGAGGCTTAAAATGGCGGCGGAGAGTTCGTCGGCCGCCGCCGGAGAACCTCTCTGGCCACCGCGTCCGCTGGTGCCGCCGCCATCTCGGCCGTGACCGCCGACGTAGGGCGCTCCTTCGAGGCGCTGCACCTCTCCGCACTGGGCAGCGGGAGGAAGCCCTTAGTTTGGCGGAGCGATCCGCGGCGAATGGCGGGCCTTGGCCAAGAAACCGCCCAAGGAGGCGATGACCCATGGCTGCGGCAGCGTAAGCCGCCGCCTCGTATAAGCGGTCAAGACCTCGCCGAACACTTCGGCGCGCCCGAACCCTCGCCGACATCTGCGCGACCGCCTACCACGCTTCCGGACGCCCGCATCCAGGGTGTTACCTTGTATTCCCATGGAGGAGACGGCAGGCTGCGCGACGCTGGGCGCCAGTGGAGCCGCCAAGCCCTCGTGACGGTCTTCGGTGGCGGCTGCGGACGCGAAGCGATCGAAGACGGTCGCCAAAGGCGCTCTTGAAGCAGCAGCGGTTCATCTTGAGCAACTATCTTGCTCGAGACGCGCGTTTGATCTCAACACCGCCATCGGGAACCTTCGCGCCAATTTGGACCGGATCGGCGGTAGCGGGTTGACACCGCCGCCGCCACGTGTCCATGATGGCGGCGCCGCTCGGCGGAAGATTTAAGACGAGGAGGAGTAGCGAAACTCCCTGTCTATTTTGCCTTGTAAGCGTTGCCTATTAATGCAAACAAACTTTTACTCTTTTGTTGTGAGTCTCACTTGAACTTCGCACAATTTTAACTTGCCGAATTGAGTAGGGGCACTGACCGCCAAAGGCTTTAGATGAGCGTCGCCGCAAGTGGCGCTGTTTTTCTTAGGCATCTGGTTACTTCAACCCTTATGGCCTCTCGCAACCCGACTTAAACATTACGTGGCGGCGCTTAGCTTCGGAAGTGGTCTAGTCGCGGTGCATTGTTGGCGCATGCCTAGACCGAGCCGACACACCGGGCTAGAACTCCGCCTTCGTCTCGCTTCGCCGCACCAACGTAAGTTATAAGCGTTGCCTTTGCAACTAAGGGCCATTAGCCATAAGTACTTTCGCTACCGACTTTCGGCGAGAATGTTTTCTATGAGACCTTTTAAGGCTAAACCACCGATCGCCAAAAAGCTTTAGAGCGAGCTTTCGCTGAAAGTGGCGCTTTTCTTGAGCATTTGGTTACTTCAACCCTTATGGCCTCTTTGCGAACCGACCCTAGACATCGCGTGGCGAGAACTTAGCTTCCGGAAGTGGTCTAGTCGCCGGTGCCGCTGTTGCCGCATTGCCTAGACCGAGCCGACACACCAAAGCTAGAACCCGCCTCCGTCCGCTTCGCCGCCCAACCGCAAGTCGAGGCGTTAGTCCTTACAACTAAGGGCCATCGCCTTAAGTACTTTTTCGCTACCGACTTTCAATGTAATGCTTTCTAACAGACTTGAGGCTAAAAAGAAGCAGATGCCCACGAGAGACAGATCTTATCTCTTATTGAAGATGGCTTTGTACAATCATTCGAGGCGAAGCGCGGTGAAGGAAGAAGACTCGCCGCTCGGCTCCAAAGGAAGGCCAAAAAAGCATCTCGAACTGCTACCCACGGTAGAACTTCCTCACTCGCCGACGTTCCAAGTGTTCGCCACTTCGCGACCATCCTCGAATGCGAGCCTGACTGAGCCTGGGCGGGAGACTGAGACCACCTTGAAGGGGCCCTCCCACAGGGGAGACAGTTTGTTGCGTCCCGCCTGCGCTTGAATTTTGCGCAGAACGAGGTCGCCCACGTCCGCATCACCACCGGCAGATCGTTCAGGGCCTCGGCGGCGCGCCCCATCATACGGGCCAGTATTACCTGACCGTCTCCTCGGTAGGCATCTGTGGTGACCCAGTGGGTACAAGACGTCAGCAAAGCCGCGGTAGGTGGTCCGCAGCATAGCGGTGAGAACCCGGAGGTGCTCAGAATGCGCCGCGCGGAGGTTCGCGGTTTCCTTGGTGGCAGAAGCAGCGGCGGCTTGCGCCGCCGCAACCTCGCGCGCCACCGTCTCCCTCGCAGTAATCTCCCGGTCAAGGGCTTGCCGCAGCTTGGCAATAGCTCGCGTCGCCGAAGCAAGCGCGCCTTCCCGCGCTGCCCAAGCGTTGGCAAGGGCACGGAGCGCTTCGAAGGAGCGCCCGACATCGGCGGCGATGGCAGAGACGGCATCGGTGTCGGCTGTGGCGGCGGCCGGAAGGCCCTCCAGCCTCGACATCGGCGCGCTCTCCGCGGCGGGAAGCGCCGTCTCCGTTAAAGGAGGCGCGGGCAAGCTGGGGGCTGGTGGATCGCGCAGGACGGAGCTTGAAGCCCCAGAATCCGTCCTGTCCCACGAAGAAAAACCAAGAAAGGGTTCAGGTATGCGAAAAAAGTCTACAGCATGCTAACCCTAATGCAAAATTTACATGAGCGCAGAGAGAGCTACAGGCGGCGCGCCAAGGGCGAAGGAGAAGGGGAAGGCCAGCCGCTTGGTCATGCGAAGTAGGCGCAGCCGCCCCTCCTCCCGTTGTAGGAGGCAGAGGAGGCGGCGGAATCACCGCAGCTGGCGCTGTCGAAGCAAGCGCCGGCACATGAGGTGCCAGCACAGGAGGAGCCGGCGAGACTGCGGGTGCCGGCACAGGAGGCGCCGGTTCCGGAAGGGTCGCCACACTCTCACCAGGCAGCGGAGCAGCGGCGTCAGCAGCAGGGCCCCCGCTCGGGGGGGCCGAAGGAGGTGGAGTCGGCTCAAGACTCGAAGGGCGAAACCTTTTCGGGCTCGCCTCTCCTCCTAAATCATCGTCATCCTGGAGAGGACGAGCCGACGCTTCCCAAGAGCACGGCCGAGTCGGCCGGCACGGCAGAAAGCGACGGCCACAGAAGAGCGGGCGCCGCAGAGCTTCATGATCGTTGGCATGAGGATCGCGGATTTGCTGTGGGTCCCAGTGCCACCGGACCGCGGACCGTAAACCTCTATGGGAGGCAAGACATGCAAGTCTGAGTTGCGCTCCCGTGGGTCCCAGTCGCAGAGGGGCGGATGCTCGTGGGCGAAGATGTCGCCGCCCGGGCGCGGCAGAGTCCCGCCACCATTGCCGAGCACCTCCTTCGACACGTTTCATGTGGGCGCAGGAAAAGAAGAAGCCGCAAGTTGGCAAGGAAAGAAACAAAAGAAGAGGAAAAGACGTTCCACGAAGTCAGAAGACCCGAAAGAATGCAAGGGTACTTACCTCCAGGGGCAATGCGGGTCCCATCATCGTCGCCATAGTATCGCCGGCGGGCGCTACCATGCGAAGCGAATGTAGGCGCGCGCCAAAAGTCCGCCGCCACACGGTTCCGGTGAGCCCGTTCTATGGCGAGCTCGCGAATGCGCGCCAAAGATCGCTTCCATCTCCGCAGAGTCGCTCGGCCGAGACTCACCGGCGAGGATTCCGCAGGACCCTCGGGGAAGGCAAGATCATCGCAGCTGCTGGAATCCTCCACGTACATCCACTGTCACGCCCAGTCCTTCCAGTTGGACTTAAGCGCAACCGGGATGAAGGCGACGGCGTCGCGAAGCGTGAAGTAGCAACTCCCAACCCCGCTCGGGCGCGAGCTCGTGTGCAGGGTGAAGAGCCGGCGCCAGAGTGGGAGGCTTGGCATCGCCCCCACGAACATTTCTTTGACGTGGGCGAAGATGGCCAGCATCACGATGGAGTTGGGGGGAAGGTGCGCCGCCTGAATCTCGTAGAAGGCAAGCACTCCCAGGAAGAATTCAGAGTACGGCGGGACGAGGCCCGCCAGCACGGCCCAAGTGAAAGTGATGATCTCCCCGTTGCGGGGGCTTGGTGCCATGGTGCGGCGCGAACCGGCGGCGGCGCGACGCGTCGCCGAGCCGCCGCCACCGCTCTCGTCGGCTACGGAGGCGGGCAAAGCTGAATCAAGCGTTGGAGCGGCCGGAGTGGCGTCCCCACGACGACCCTTGCTACGCTTCGGGGACATAGGAAGACGGTGGCGGCGTTGGCGGAAAAGCTCTGCATCGGCGGCGAAGAAGGTGGATGGCAGCTTGAAAACTTGGCGTGCGAAAGAACTCATCGCGGTGCACAGAAGTGGAGCATTTGTAGGGGGAAGAAGTGAGTGCGACGGTTTGGATTCCGTCCCTCCGCGCGCTTCAGTTTCCCGCGAAAAGCGGCGCGATTCCCCAAGGAAGATCGCGCGCAGGTGGAGAATCGGGTGTACGGCCACTGCAGGGGGTGGGCCCCCCACGATTTGTCTCCCATCGCGCGAGAAGCGGTGAGAAATCGGTGCGACGATTAGCGTATCATGGTGGACCCGGGGGCTACTGTCGGTATAATAAATACCGGGGTACGAAGAGTCCGAAAAAAGGAGAGGGCCCCACACGCCAAAGTGGCGACTGTGCCCCAACAGGCGGGCGAGCCCTCAGTATGCGTCGGCGAGGCCCACACATCGCGGGCGATTAGGCCCCGGCAGGTGGGCGAGCCCCTGGCGTAGAGGCGAAAGTAATCGAGGGCCCCTAAGCGTCGAGTGGGGCCCGCGTGGGTGAAGCGTTTGAAGGAGTCTTCGGGCGAAGGCTCCTCGCATGGCGACAGCGATTCAATGCGACATTACGGGCGGATGAACCGATGAAGAGATGATTACCGCCACAAGAAACCTCTTCGGTCGACCAATCATCCACCGTGGCGCCGCTGGAATTGTGAACGGTGAGAGAGTTTGCCATCATCGTTGGCGCCCGCGTCGAGGAGCAAGCTGGTCTCGCTCGTTAGAGCACCCAAGGTCATCAAGACGAGTCGAGGCCACTTGCGGAGCTTCGCGTGGCGGCGCCTCTCAAGCAAAGAGCAAGACGCTGCGTCTCCCGCCCCGCCCTCACATCTTATCTGTACTAAGCGCATCAGATCGCTTACCCTCGCTCTCTCCGCCAGTTCGAGGCTTGTATAAAGGGAGACGAGAGAGAAGAGACGGGGGGTGGAACATTCTGTAATTGTTCGCACACAACCACAACACGAAAAGAACTAATGCTCGGCAGGAGTAGGACTATTACCCGCAGGGGGTCCGAACCTGGGTAATCTCTGCGCGTCGCTCCTCGCCGCGTCCGACGCTCGAATCGGATCGAACTCGGGCTGGTCGGCTAGCAAGATAGAAAATCTGATAGGGGTGTGATTCGCCGTGGTTAAGTGAAGAACAAGCCGTCAATTTTAAATTAGCATGCATATTTTTCAGTCTAGCAAATATTTTCTAAATAACTGAAAATGGCTTCACGATATGATCGAAGGGGGACTTGCCTTGATCGGTTCCGAGGAAAGCGAAGGGGACATCGTCGATCAGGTCTTCGGGGGCTTGACCTCCTAAACGTCCACACGCATGCAAAGCAATACAACACACATAAAAAACATTTCATGACTTGCTGTTTTTAAAGATAATGCAGAAATCTCATTTTTAATGCATTCTATTTAGGAGACAAATTATGAAAATTTGCCTATGCACACATGAAATGATGAAATGCCTAGACCATGCATTCAACTACCAAAAACCACTACTGCAAGGATGGCATGAAATCTAATATTTTCTAAGGTTCAAAAACATTCAAAGCATTTGTACAAATTTTTATAGAGCAGAAACTATCTTTTTACTACAATTTTTCTAGCAATTTTTCTAGTTCAAATTTGAATTAATATTCCCAGAATAATAGAAAGGGCCTCATCTCGGTGGGTGGGCCGTCCCAAAAATCGGCTCGGCCCATCCACGCGCCGAGAGAGAGGGAGAACAGGGCAATCCCCCCTTTTCTTCTTCCTCTGGCCAATGGTGCCGAGAGGAAGAGGGGCACGGCCGGGAGCTTCCGGCGACCATGGGCCGATTCGCCGGTAGGGGAGGTAGAGGGTGTTAAGGCGAGGCCGGCGACGGTCTCGGCGACACCGGAGACGCACCAGGTGAGCGGCGCGCCAGAGAGCGACGGAGACGGCACAGGAGCTACGACGGCGGCGCCGAGGCTTCAAACCTGCGCGCAAGCGAGGAGGAGACGGTGAACGCGAAGCCAAAGCGAGGCTCACGGGCAGGAGATACGGGTGGAACTCACCGGTGAGCTTCAAACCACAAGCGAGGCGCAACAGCGGGGTGAAATGAGGAACAGTGGCGGTATAAATAGAGCGGCGCGCCACGCGACGACACTCGGCATTGAATGCCCACCGGCGAGCACAGCGGCGCGAGGACGGGCGCCGTGGCGGCATGGAAACGAGGAGGGCCGGGGTTAGGGACGAAACTGACAGGTGGGGTCTGAGGAGCGGGACCCACATGGCAGCGAAACGACAGAGGGAGTGAGAGGGCCGGGCAGCAAAATGGGCCAGGGCGCGGCCCACCAGGAGAGAGCCTTGCGGGCCGGTCTGGGCGGGGATGGGTCGCAAGGACCTGGGCCGGAACGGCGCTGGACGGCCCAAGAAGGGGAACCGAGAGGGGAAAAAGGGGAGGAAAATAGAACGGGCCGGAGGAGAACCCACTGGTTCAGAACACAACCCAATTTAATAAACTTAGGAATTGGCTTTTAAGAAAATATAATACATGCATTAAACAAATTATTAAATTCTTCTAGCAAGGGTGCATGCTTGAGAAGCTTAAATCAATTTTCCAATTTAAATGCAAAGCATGCAATGATGATGCCATGATGCAATATAAATAAATGATTTTAAATTATGCTGTTTAAGAAATTAATTAACGTGCCAAATTGGTTTTAAAAATTTAGGATGTTACAGAAACCCTAAAACCCCTAATTAAGCCGGTTGTCAATCCCCTTCCTTGACCGAAACCCTAATATTCCTCGGCCACGTCCGAACTTGTGTTCCGATTAAAACCCTAGCATCCTCCAAGTCAGATTCATCTCCCCTCCTCTCCTCGATCTAAACCCAAATCGATCAACCTTTCCCCGCAGGCTGGCCGAGCCATGCCCATCGTTTTCCGACTATTATCTATCAACTTGAAACCCTATTTTTGGCTAACCTCCGTCAAAACCCTAGCAGGTCAAATGTCGTTTCACTCGATCGAGACCAGCCCATGGTCTAACCTCTTTCCTTGCACCTGGGTCGGTCGCAAGCAAACCACTCCATCCTTCCACTACCTTTTCCCTTTTATCTCCATTGACCGAAACCCCAAACCCAATCGACCTCTCTAAAAACCCTCACCGGTTGGACTTCCGCCCCTTTCGGTTGACATCCTTCGAAACTCACCTCTGATACGCATCGGGCGCCGCTGCTGTCGTCGATCCCTTGTCATATCGCCTCATCCCTTTGTTGCGGACCTCAACTCGAGAAAACCTAGTATATTCTTATACCGTCTGATACAATATCAACGGTAAATTGTAGCCATTTTCCGTTATTTTTTGTAAGGGGTAATAATAAAGATAAAATAAGACTGTTGCCTTCTAAACTTGCAACAAATATCACTTAGCCTTCTAGGCATTAATTTTACTCTCTCCTTTTCTAAACTTGTCTCTGTTTGCACGATAGCCCCGAAACTGTTAAGACAACCGTTAGAAGTCGACGTGACTACTATGTGGTTGATAAATGCCAAAATGGCATCTACGCGTCTGTTAAACGATGAGGTGGCCTTCATGTCATCATCCCATCATCTCTCTCTCTCTCTCTCTCTCTCTCTCTCCCCCTCCCTCCCTCCCTCTCCCCATCTCCAGGGCTCTCCCCCGACCACCTCTCTCTAATGGCAAGATGTGACTAAAGAGAAAATCGACTAAGAAAGCTTGAATTCCCCACAATCATAGCGGGAACATCGAGCATGCTTAGATTGGACAAAAACCCAACGAGTTTGATCAAGTTGATGATAGTCTATTTGATGCCAATAGTAAGGTAGCCAAGAGCAAGGTGATTGTAATCGTAGTTATGGAGAGAGTCGTGGAGGGGTAGCCATTGTTGAGGTAAATATACATAGAGTCATCGATATAAAGATGCATCAAGGAGAAGATGATGACATGATCGGGCAGTTGTCAAGGTGTGCGATGCAGAGGATGATGCAATCCAAGCTATCATAGAGTTACGTTGTTCGTTGATGTCAACACTAAACACCCAACGGGGACAAAGCTGGTTGTGCCAAAACTAGGTACACCAGAAAATTAACCAACACAAAATGGTCACTACTGTCTTGAGGGGTACAGTAGCAACATGAAAGAGACACTAGCGGTGGCGGTGCAT
This sequence comes from Raddia guianensis, assembly GCA_036346415.1. NCBI lineage: Eukaryota > Viridiplantae > Streptophyta > Magnoliopsida > Poales > Poaceae > Raddia > Raddia guianensis. The sequence continues at coordinate 24,475,876 of CM070540.1, forward strand.
GACATAAGAACGATGCACAGCACAACATAGCCACTCAGAGTAGATAAATGAGGAAACATAAAATAGATTACAGTTTGATGTTATAGTTGTGGTGGACAAGATGAAAAACAACCGTATAGACTCAATGGTGGTGGCTACATGCGGAGCAAAAGGAGCACACAACATTGCAGCCGCACAAAATACACGAGACTAGGCTCCCCGACACCGTAGGTCCGCCCAATGAACTCATGGAGGATCAAAGCACCTTGCAGTAGGATGGCTCACCCTCCGCCCCCCTCTCTGCGCTCCCCCCGCGCGTCCGGCTCCTCCTCGCCGGTGCTCGCCGCCTCCCCCACAGATCCAGCCTTACCACGTGCAGCTCTCTCTCAAGACTCCTTTTCCCTTTTCGGCCCAAAGCGTAGTAGCAGCAATACTCGTTGGCTCTCGCCTTGCTCGGGCGGCCAGCTCCCCAGATCTAGGTTCTTTCAATCGTTGGGATCCAGTCAGGTCTTCCTCGCCCAGCCCAAATCCTCGCTTCCCGGTTGCAGATCTGGACATCTATGTCTCGTCAGGCTCGGTCGATTCGGTTGGCGCACAGGACGACGCTACGGATGGCCACGGTCTGCGGTCCGAAAAGCAGGTTGCTTCGCAGGTCCATTTTGCTCAGGGAGCAGGTGGCCAGCCCTTCGGTGGCATTCAAGGCGCAGACGAAGATCGTTGGCAGCTGGTCACTCGGCGAAAGAAGCAAGCAGGTAACAATGCCGCCTTCAATGCGGGTAGCTCGCCGAGCGATTTATCAGCTTTGCTCAAGAGGGAGTCCAGAGGTAAGTGCTTTCGCTGTCTTTCCCCTGCTCACTTTGTTGCTGCCTGCGTTGCTCCGCCCCGCTGCCTCATCTGCAAGAAGTCCGGTCACCGCACTCGGGCCTGCCCACTCCGTGTGGTCCAGACCTCCCTTGTCGTTATGCCTCAGCAGCGAAACAGGACACCTCCGGAGCCTACCCCCCTCGCTGGCTCCCCGGTAGGCAGACCGTGCTTCGCTTTCAGGTATGCTGCTCAATCCGCAACTGCCTCCGATCTGGAGGCCATCTACAGGGATCAGGCGCTTGTCGCCTTTGTGCTGGGTGATAGCAATGTGTCCACTAAGCAGGTGCAGGCCTCCTTTGAGGATTTCTTCCGCGTTGACATCAAAAGGCTCTGCGTTCAGAGGAACTCACCTCGGAGTTTCTTTGTAATGACCGATTCAGTTGAGCTGCGTGATTATGTTATCCGCCGCCCCAATGTCTCGATTGCAGGGATTGGTTTTAGGTTACGTCCGTGGACTAGGTTCCTTGATGCCGGTGCGAAAGCGTCTCGATTTAAGGTCCGCTTGTGCATTGAGGGAGTTCCTCATCACGCTTGGTCGGAGCAGGCCATTGCCCCCCTCATTGCCCCTTCCGGCTACCTCCTGCATGAGCTCGACTATCCTCGCTCGGAGGGTGAAGAAGCCTGTGCTTGCGCATGGGTCTGGACTGACGACGCCAACAGCTTCCCCAAAGAAGCCTCATTCTTCCTGGAAGAGCCGAGGGTTGTAGGTGTCGGTGAGCATTCTCCTCCGAGGATGCTCGTCCATAAGATCATCATCCATGTCGACACGGTGATGGATTTTGATTGGCCGACCAGGGAGCATAGAGGTGGAGTCCCGAGCCCCCCCAGCTACGTCAGTGGGTTGCTCACCCCCATTTCGATTTCTTCCTCAGATGATGACTCCACCGCTACCACGTACTCCTTCGATTGGATCCTGGGAGTGGTTGATGGTCCGCCTGGGCAGAAGGCGCCTGTTCACGCAAGGCTCGGACAAGGTCCGGGGCCGAACGACGATGATATGACGCCGCCGCCGCCTCCTCCTCCGCACGCTGGGGGTCGTCGACAATCCAAGTGGGATGTCCGGCCACCCGCGGCATCGGGGGCGCAGGGCGCCTCCTCTTCCACCTCTCAGCGCCACTCAAAAATCCAGGGAGGAGGCCGCCGCCGTGGCCTCGGCGTCCATGCTCTTTGCCCGTCCGGCACTGCGAAGCCGATGGGGGCGGCATCCGAGCATCCCACTGTGCAAACCCAGGAACAGGTCGATCTTGCACTGCACCTGTGTTCACCGCCGCTGGTTCCGGTGCAGCCCTCTAACATCGTGCATCCGGTCTCCAGTGGTGATCCGATGGAGCTTGAATTTGCCGTCTCCATGTTGCAGGCCCCTGCTTTCCCTGTCGCTGCTCAGGCTTCCCAGTTGGACCTGCCCCTGACGATTCAAAGCCACGACGATTGTCGCCCCAAGTGGACCGAGAGAGCATGAGGACTCGGCCGCCGTCACCGCTCAAGAAGTTGTTCCCTGAAGTGGTCCGTGCTCTGCCTTAGCCGCTGCTCAAGCACCCGTCTGGCGATCTGCAGCCTTCTCCTCGTAGAAGCTTCCGCTTGGCGAAGAAGTCCAACGCTCCAAAGCTCTCGGCGACAGCAAAGGCTCAGAAGGTTCTGGCCTCAAAGCTCGGCGTGCTGGATGTGAACCGCCTCTGGGATGAGGACGCCCTGCGCCGCTACAAGTCCATTTTCAAGGATAAACTAGATGCTAATGCGATCGACGCGATCCAGGACCTTGCAGATTTGAAGGGAGACGTAGACCTGGCTGCTGACTTGGGGGTTGCCGCCTGGGCTGTTCAGGCGGCTTGACGGCTCCTAGTCTCTTTACTCCGTCGGTGCTGTAGGTCTCTTTCCAATGCTTTCCTTAGGACTTTTGAGTTCCCGGTCTACGTACTGTCGTCTTATTTTGGCTAAGCAGTGCTTGTTAAAACTGCGTATTTTGTCCCGCTTAAGGCGGTGTTGCTACTCATCAGTGATGTGTTCTTGGTGCCAGCAATGTTTGCTGACTGCTGTTATCTCGCTTGGGCTTTCGGGCCGGTGTTTCCTCGGTTGCTATGAATAAGTTCCGTTTGTTGAATTGGAATGTTAGAGGGTTGAATTCCCCAGCGCGCAGAGACGTCGTGCGTTTGCTTGTTCAGGAGACCAGGGCGGGTTTGTTTGCCTGCAGGAGACAAAACTGGCACAGGTGGATGACTCCATCGTCAGGGATACCATCGGCCCAAGGTTCGTTCGGAATTACTGTTCACTGCCGGCGCAGGGGACGAGAGGAGGGATCATCTTGGCGATTGCGGAAGGTTCTTTCAGCATGGTGAATGTGAGGTCTTCCGAGTTCACAATAACATGTGATGTCCGGCACAGTCAAAGCCAGCACGATTGGTCTTGGACAGGGGTGTATGGGCCTCAAGCCGTCGTTGATAAAAGAAGGTTCCTGCATGATCTTCGTTCTTTAAAGGTTGGCGTCAAACAGGCGTGGCTCGTTGTAGGTGACTTCAACTTGGTTAGAGCACCGTATGAAAAAAGCTCGGGGTTGAATCTCAATGGTCCGCTAATGAGAGAATCCAATATGGCACTCGATGCCATAGAGTTAAGGGAGATCGACCTTAGGGGAAAGCGGTTCACTTGGAAAGGAAACGGGCAAGGAAATTCGGTAACCATGACTAGGATTGACAGGTGTTTCGCAACTTTGGATTGGGATGTCCTTCTCCCATCCAGGGAGCTTCGGGCGCTGTCGTCGCTGACCTCGGATCACTCCCCTCTTTTGCTTGCCTCCACTTTGCCCGCTAACAGGTACCGAGGTTTTCGCTTTGAAAGTTTTTGGCCTAGGTTGCCCGGTTTTCTGGATGTCGTCAAGAATGCTTGGGAGGCTGAAGGGGTGCCTGCTGGGGCACTGCGTCGGTTTTCATGTAAGTTGAAAAGGACGGCCAAGGCCTTAAAGACTTGGAGTAAAAGTTTAATTGGGCAGGTACGTCTCAAGCTGGCCATTGTGACGGAGGTTATCTTCAGGCTGGACAAAGCGATGGAGCTAAGAGAGCTCTCACTCCCAGAATTGGCCTTGTACAAAGCTTTAAAGAACAGGGCACTAGGTCTCTCCGCGGTGGAAAGGATGAGGCAGCAGTCTAGAGCCAAATTTGTCACTGATGGAGACGCTAATACGAAGTTCTTCCATGCCATGGTCTCCGCGGAGCACGGTCGTAGCAGGATCTCCCGTTTGCATACCGACCAAGGTGTCCTTTTTGAGGCCTCCGATATCGAGAACGCCTTTTTCAGGCACTTCGTAGACCTCCTTGGTTCCAACAAGGAAAGGTCGCACACCCTAAGTTGGGATGTGCTTCAGCTCCAGCGTGGTGTCCTCCATGACTTGGAGTCCCCCTTCCTAGTGGATGAGATACATGAGGTTATTAGGCACCTCCCTTCGGAGAAATCTCCCGGCCAGATGGTTTCACAGGACTATTCTACAAAACATGCTGGGACGTCATTAAGGAAGATTTGGTGGCAGCTTTCCAGGACCTGTGGCACTGTAAGGCAGAAGGTTTTGTCAGTCTAAACTGTGCACAGATTGCCCTTCTGCCTAAAGGGCAAGTCGAGCCATCTCTTGCTGCTTTTAGGCCCATTAGCTTGATGCATAGTTTTGGAAAATTGTTTTCCAAGATTCTTGCCAATAGGCTCTCCAGGCACTTGGAAAATCTGGTATCCCCGGCTCAGAGTGCTTTCATCAGGGGCAGGTCCATTCAAGACAACTTTCTATGGGTGCACTCCAGTGTACAGAACCTGCATAGGAAAAAGGTGCCGTCCTTACTTATGAAGCTCCACATCCAAAGGGCGTTCGACTTAGTGAGTTGGGAATATCTTCTCGAGCTTCTCCAGGCTTTTGGCTTTGGCCAACGATGGCGAGACTGGATGGCCATCCTGTTCAGAGACGCCACCTCCCAGGTCTTGATAAATAACTCTCCTACTAGAGCCATCGTTCACCGCAGGGGCTTAAGGCAGGGCGACCCTCTCTCCCCAATGTTGTTCATCTTAGCCATGGAGCCGTTGACTAGGATTCTGCACCTGGCGGAGGTTAATGGTATTTTGCAGCCAATCCCACAGAATGTTGCTAGATTGAGAGTTTCCCTGTATGCAGATGATGTAATGGTTATGCTTAATCCGGTGGCTTCGGAAGTTCAGGCGCTGTCCCAGATCTTCAAGATCTTCCAAGGAGCGACCGGGCTAGCTGTAAATTGGGCCAAAAGCGAGGTTTTCCTGATTAGGTGTGTCCAGCAGGCCGGGGATTGGCTTCGTGAAGAAATCTAGGCGCAAGTTAAAGGCTTCCCTTGTTCCTACTTGGGTTTGCCGCTCAAGCCCACTAAAATTACGAAGCAGGACGAAATGGCTATCATTGAGAGGATTAGGCGCAGGTTGGCGACTTGGAAAGCAAAGCTGCTATCCAAGGAAGGGCGTTTGGTCCTAGTTAATTCTGTCCTTACCTCAATGACAGTTTATCATATTATGGTTTTTCAGCTCAGTGGGTGGGCGATCAGAAAAATCGATAAAATTAGGAGAGCTTTCCTCTGGACCGGGGAGCAGGAATGCCATGGTGGGAAGTGCCTCAGAATTGGGCAACGATCTCGCAGAAAAGAATTTGGGGGTCGGCGTAAAGGATATCACCAGGTTTGGTAGGGCCTTGCGCCTACGTTGGCTTTGGCGTTTCTGGGATTCCCCGCCAAAGCCGTGGGTTGATTGCATGATTTCTTTCCCAAGCATCGACGTCACGCTGTTTTGAGCGGCCACAGAGCTCATTATCGGAGATGGTTGCAGGACCTCCTTTTGGACCTCGCCTTGGTTACAGGGTTCGGCGCCAAGCGAGGTGGCTCCAAACTGCTATAGGCTTGCCGACGGATCGAATCTCCTTCAAAGAAGCGCCGATCGATGGTCATTGGATGAGGCCCTTGAAGCGAATCTCTTCACGAAAGGTGTTCGCGAGTTCATAGCTCTTTGGTCAGGAACAGATCATCCTCCGCCAGCATCTCGTGACTCCATGCGTTGAAATTCACCGCTTCGGGTCCTACTCGGCGAAGTTCGGCTTATTCCTTGCGTTCTTTGGTTCGTCGCGAAACATGACTTTGCCCGATCCGGAAAGCAAGGGTTCAGAGGAGGAAGCTTCGCTTTTTCGGGTCTTGATCCGTCGAGGTTGCACATCACTGACCGCCTTCTTGCTAGAGGGTGGCCGTGCGCGTTTCTTGTGCTCTTTGTGGCGCTGGCGTCGAGAATCATAACCATCTGTTTTGGGAGTGTACCTTCGTTAGACAGATTTGGCATGCGATGTCGCCTTTTCTGTCGTACTCCAAGGTGGACAGCCCCTCTGTTATTTCTGTGGGTTACTGGTGGGACAATCTCAAAGGCGGTCATAAGGCGTCGGCCAGCGATCGAAGATGGTGTTATTATTACAATCTGTTGGAACATCTGGAAAGAACGGAACGCGCGCATTTTTCGGCAGGAGGACTGTTGGCCTGATGATGTCGTCAACAAGATTAAAAGTGACTTAGTGGTTGCCTAGTTGCCTGTCGAGTTCCAGTGGTGGTGTTTGGAGTCAAGGGGCTTCCTTCAGTAATCTTGTCAGATCTGTACTTCCTTCTATTTTAAATGAATTGGCCATCTCGGCTACCTTCAAAAAAAAAAATACACGAGAGTGATAGGTGACGATGTATGAGCTTGATATAGGTTGGCCCACACGTGCACAACTTTGTCTAGTGCAATGACTGCGATGCATGTGGTAGGGCCAATGCTATGCGACATCGACTAAATGGAGGAGGTGCGAAGGACTCATCATTGAGCATACGAAGTTTGAAACAAAAGAGCCATCAACAGCTCGATAGGGTGACACAAATCTTCCTATGATTCGAAAAAATTGATCTTTTGATTATAGATAAAAACTGATCTTAAGATGACTAATAAAAACTCTAATTTAAACTGATCTAATGACCATTGATTCTAACCACGGGTTACCTCTAACCACGGGTTACCTAGCCCACGAGAAATCATGGAGATGGGAGTTCTCTCAAGGACAGGGTAGAGAAAGCTTTATAGGCAATGTCGAGGAAGCTTGGTAGGAAGCAGTTCAGAAATGTCGCCACTCTGAAATCAGTGGCGGAGACAAGGGGTGCTGGCAGGGGCATGGCCCCCCATGATCTATGTGCAACACTAAGTAGTACTAGCAAGCGTGCACGTGCAAAGCACATCAGAACAATGCTGATATCAACAATTTGTAGAAAAAAGTAACATTTAAGACACGTGTAATTTTTTCTATTTGTCTATATCTATATAGAGCAGGTGTAGGAGCATTCCTTATTGCATTGATTGTCTCATTCGGTTGATATTAACGTGGCTCATCTCATGAAACATCTGAACAAGCAAAATTAAATAACAAATAATTAAGATATAGATATAGATTAATTAACGGGTGCAATGACATGCAAATAATTGTTTTTTATTAACAGATCAATTCTGTACATGGATGTACACATAAATACATGTGAAACTTACTCATTTAAACAAAAGTAGCAATGCGTTCTCTTGATGGGTCGGCCAGATTGTAAATTGTAATTATATATGTGCATCACAATTGTTATTTACCGCGCTGCAAGCTTAATTAACAGGTTGTATACGTCCGCACGCAATGACATGGAGGGGAGGATACTGGAGCGTATTCTTAAAAGAGCTACGTAATACTACTACTTCTATAGGGAGTCCTGAATTTATTAAATTCCACCGCCCGGCCCAGACAGACGTTTCATATGTATGAGTATATATGATTGGGGCATACGTGTCTGCCCCCGCCCTATTTATAGTGTTACTGTGCTAGTCTGTTAGTTCTGGTCTAGAAAGAATTAGGAAAAATTATTAGGAAGATTTATAATGGGAGAATAAAAATTAATCCTGTGAATATATGGGCAAGAGTCCATGGTCTCTACGGGTGCTAGTATGTTAGTTCTAGTCTAGGAAGAAGTCGAAAAAATTAGGAAGATTTATAATGTGAGAATAAAAATTAATCCCATGTATTTGTATATATGGACAAGAGTTCGTGGTCTATATGTATCGAGTTGTGGGCAAGAGTCCGTGGTCTATACGTACGAGTCAAGAGTTAGTGGTATATACGTATTGAGTCAAGAGTCAGTGGTATCTACGTATATGTATATATGGGCAAGGGCAAGAGTCCGTGGTCTATACGTATTCGAGTCAAGAGTCCATGATCTATACGTATCGAGTCAAGAGTCTGTGGTCTCTACGTATATGTATATATGGGCAAGAGTCTGTGGTCTATACGTATCTAGAGTCCATGGTATATACTTATCGAGTCAAGAGTCTGTGGTCTCTACGTATATGTATATATGGGCAAGAGTCTATGGTCTATACATATCGAATTATGGGCAAGAGTCCGTGGTCTATACGTATCGAGTCAAGAGTCCATAGTTTATACTTGATAGCAAACTTCTGCAAAATTATGGCTATTGGATGATGGATTGAGAAAATAGACGGATGTGATTTGTAGTTGATCTAGGCCAACTGCTCAATTATAGAGTAGTTTAGATTTAGATTTAGATTTAGATATAGGATGTTGTATCAAATTTAAACCCATCTAATTAATTTACATGACTAATTTCAGTTATAAGAAGTATGCTATTAGGATTGATTAAACATACTCTCCCAACTAATTTATTTTATAACACTAGCATAGTTCTCTGAAGTTTTCTTTTCAAAGAAAATGATTTTAATTTATGAATTAATATATTTTCCAAGCATATTACATATTATAGCAAATATACTAAGGTACGTACTATATATTTAATAATAGTGTTAGTACACAATATTTCGATAAGTTTATCAAAAATTCACAGAACGCTTTTTGACGTTCACTTATATACATTTGGGGCTTGACTAATTATAGCTCATATTGCTTTTCAAACACTTCAAATATTTTTATTAGCTAGTTATCACATTGTCCAATATGAACATAATTATATTATTGGTGTGTAATCTTTCTTTATTTTAAAGAACTGTGTAACACTGGCTATACATATACACATATATAAAATATAAGGGGGCGACTACACAACGGGATTCCATCCGGAGCCCGCTCCGACGGGATAGCCTCCCGTGTGCCACGCGTCTTCTTCTCCCCCGGGCATGCTCTTCTCCTCGCGTACGCATCCCCGCCGCCGCCTTCTTCCTCCCTGTCTCCGGCTCCGCCTTCGCCTCTCCTGCATGCGTCGCCGTCTCTGCCTTCGTCTCTTCGCGTGCGCCTTCGGCTCCACCTCCTCATCTTTTGATGGTCCAGCACCTCGTCCATCCAGCCATGGGAGGTTCTTGCGCAGCTGACGCTCCAGCTGGCGCGCGAAGGCGGAACCGCCGGCGCCCAAAGCGCTGTCGTCGGACATCGCCGAGTCCGAGTGCAGGAGGCTACCATTGCCAAGGGCGAGCGCCGTCTCGATGCCACCATGGGAGGAGCTAGACCACCATGGTATCGCTGGAGAAGCGCCAAAGGAAGGAGCAGAGCGTGGGTGGTCAGTTTGGGTGTGACTGCCGCACATGTGAAGCTTCTTGCACAATCTGCTCCTGGCGATGGAGTTGGCTGCGCTCCTCCCCGCTCCGCTGTCGCCGCTTCTGGCCGCCGCCCACATCCTCCCATGATCCCGCCGATCCGGCCGCCGCCACCACCTCTCAAGCGCTCCTCCGCGCGCCGGTAGGCTTGCTCCTTCTCGAGTTGGAACCCGGCGTCGTCCCCACGTGCTAACCTCGCCGCCCGCCACCTACCTGCAATTACCTCCCTCGCCAGCGCCACCCCCCAACTGCCGCAGAACGCCATTACTCCCTCTTCTTTGAGCCTCATTTCCTCCTCCCGCGCCTTCACCAAGATCCCAGCTCGCTTCGAAATCCACGCTACCGCCGCCCTGCGCTCCCTCGTCGTTGCTCCTGTGGATGGACTGGCTTGGCAAGTGGTCTCCTCCAGAAGAGCGCGCCGCCGTCACTCCTCCCCCTTTCGGGACAGAGTTGGGGCGCGTGCGCGGCCTCCCCGCCGCTCCTCTGCCATCTCCATTCCACGGGGTCGCTGCTTCCGCTGTCTCGCGCGCGACCACCTGGTGGCGGCGTGCCGAGACCAGGTTAAATGCCTCCGCTGCTTCCGCTCCGGCCACCTCTCGCGTCATTGTCGCCTCGGCCGTCTCCAGCTCACCGCGCGCCCAGGCCCAGGCCAGCCGTGCCCACAGCCGCCACCGCGGTTCCCCGCCCAGCCTCCGCCAACCATGCCTCGCCAGCGCCAGCGCCCGGTCCTCGCCGTCGCACCCATCAAGGAGGAGGTCGCTGCCCTGGCGTCTATTCTCAAGCGTTTTGGTGATATAACTGGCCTCCGCACCAACTTCTCCAAGAGTCAGGTGGTGCCCATTCGCTGCGAGGGCATAGATTTGGATGACGTGCTTGCCGCTCTTCCGGCCAGGCAGGTCGATTTTCCCCTAACATACTTAGGGTTGCCCCTCGCTCTCCGGAAGCTCAAACATGTTCATTTCCAACCACTTATCGACAAAGTCACCGGGAGACTAAGCGGATGGCGGGGACCTATGATGTCCAAGGGGGGGAGGTTAACTCTCCTCAAATCGGTCCTCTCGGCCATGCCGTCTTATCTGCTATCGGTGATTGTGCCTCCTCGTTCGGTCATCTCGAAGATTGACAAGATTCGTCGCGCTTGGCTTTGGCGGGGCTCCGTTTCAGCTAGTGGGGGCCATTGCCGAGTCAATTGGAAGATTGTGTGCTCCCCGCAGAGGTATGGTGGGCTAGGCGTCCTAGACCTCCACTACTTCGCTCGGGCGCTTCGCCTCCGCTGGCTCTGGCTTCAAAGGTCCAGCCCCTCCCACACCTGGGTCGACGCTCCCCCACCAATTGGGCCCTCGGACAACGATCTTTTTCGGGCGGCTACCACCTTGGTGCTTGGGAATGGCAAGTCCATTTCTTCGTCGATGTTCGGCTTGATGGACAACACCATGGATATTGCCCTAGACTTTTGTCGCTCTACCGGAAAAACAGATCTGTTGCTCAGCGCTCTTCAACTGAACCGGCCGTCGATCTCCGCGAAATTTCCTTCCTTCCATGGTCGCCGAGCCGCTTACCCTACTCCAGCGTTTTCAGCAGATCGCGCCCGTCAAGACGAACCGGACCGTGCCGTCTAGCGCCTCACCACCTCTGGGACTACTCATGACCCTCGCCATCACTGCGCAGCTTTATCGGGCGGATCTGTTTGATAACCATCGCCAGGAAGCAGTGGGCTCCCTCCAAATGCAAATTCTTCGGGTGGTTGCTCCTTCAAAGGAAGATTTTCACAGCTGACTCACTTTTGAGGAAAGGGATCCCCAACAACTACTTCTATCCGCTTTGCCAAAGAAATTTGGAGACCCCGGATCACCTCTTCCTCACTTGCACTTTCTCCAACCAGGCGTGGACTCATATCTCTATCAAGCTGCGTTCGCCAAGGCTATGCCCCTCTACCTGGTCTCACCAAGACTGCCTCCCCACGTGGTGGAGGCTGGACATTCAAGGGCAGTTGGTCAGTGGTTCCGCCTCGGCCGCTCTCGCAACCTTATGGCACCTTTGGTTAGAGCGGAACAATCGCATTTTTCGCGGTTGCGATCGGCCGATGTCACTTTTCTTGAACTCTCTTATTGATGACCTGCGCCTCTGGGAGGCGGCAGGGGCCAGTTTTGTAATTAATTGAGTCTCGTTTTACGCCTGGGGGGGCGTCTTTTTTCCTCCCCATTTATACAGCTTTGTAATTTTGGCCTCTGGCCCTCCTTTTCTAATCAAGTAAAGGCAATCCTTTTGCCCTTCCCTCAAAAACAATCTGCTCCTAAATCAAATCAAGAACTGCATTATTAGCCCGTGAACTCGTTGTGATTATGCGCAAATCAAATCAACAACTGAGGACTACATACGTAATGTCCGTCTTGATCTCTCTGATTACCTCGTGTGGTGGCGACGCCTGCGTGTGATGGATGTCCAGATTTGAGCAAAAGGCCAAAGATGTGCACATATAAGATGTTCGATGAATAGACAAAGAAGGCTCTGTTAGTTCTAATCTTGATATAGAAATATTAGTTTGTCTAGTTTGAGTAGGACTAGGTTTATCTGAAGTAGAAGTGCTAGAGATAGAGTTTGTTTAGAATTAGTAGTTCTAATTTGAGTAGGAGTTTTGTAATTTCTCTAGTATAAATAGATGGCCAAGGAAAGGTGCAAGTCTGAGCACCGAGAAAATATTGAGCCAACGTTTTTTTGTTGCGTGATTAGTAGAGCTAATTAGTTAGGCCAAACACGAGCACAACATGTGGTCGTGCACGTGGGCGCTGTTCTAGACGTGCTCTTCACGTTCCTCGATCCGCAGCAAGGCGTCTGCGATATATGAAGTGCAGGACCACGGCTACCCGTGTTCCTGTCGATCATCGGTCAATTTCGGGAAGGATTGATCCTAGGATTTTTCCAACAATTGGTATCAGAGCCTAGGTTCAACTCGGATATCGCCATAAGAAGATGTCGATAGTACCGCATGAAGCAGGAGCGTCGGTTGTGAGGCAGGAGGCCCCACCGTCGACGATGTACCCGCAACTTGCAAGGAGCAGCTATACTATCTGGGCCATCAAGATGCGTGTAGCGATGGAGGCACAGGAAGTATGGTCTGCTGTTGATCCAGGAGGTGACGCGTACAAGAAAGATGGCGCGGAATACCGGAAGGATCGACTAGCACTATCGGCAATCTATAGTGCGATACCCGAAAGCCTCATGATCTCCATCGCCGGAATGGACTCGGCGAAGGCGGCATGGGAGGCGATCAAGACGGCGAACATCGGGCATGATCGTGTGATAGAGGCGAAGTTACAGTCTCTTAAACGCGATTTTGATAATCTCAAGATGCTGGACGGTGAGACCGTAGCGGCTTTCGCTACTAGGGTCTCGACAATCGTCAACGGCATCCGAGGACTGGAAAAAGATAAGGACAAGCAATTGTCGGAAGTTGAAGTGGTGCGTCGTTTCTTGCGTGCGGCACCGGAAAAATACATGCAGCTCGTCATCTCGATAGAGCAATATATTGACTTGAAGATTTTAACACCGGTGATCGATTGGTCGCTACCAGCGTCGATTTAACGGATCAAATCCACTATTGGTGATCCAGAGGACCAAGGAAAACTGTTGCTCACCCGATCGCAGTGGGAGACACTGTCAAAGAAGGGAGAGGGGTTTTCTGGAGGTGGTGGGAGGAAGGCCGGTGATAAGGGTTCTAGTAAAGGATCCAAGTCAAAGAACGTTTGCAGCCATTGTGGTAGACATCGACGTGACAAAGGTGGTCGTGACGATGATGACTCGTCAAGTGATACTGACAGCGGCGGTCAGTCAAGTGGCACAGATGATGACAAGTCAAGCAATGGTAAACGGAACTTCGGGGGTGCAAAGGATAGGAGCAAGATCAAGTGCTTCAACTGCAATTTATATGGGCACTATGCATCTGAGTGTCGGAAACCTCATCGTAATCGAGATTGGCACAAGGAGGAGGCGAATCTCATCCATAAGGACGTCGATAATGAACCATGCCTACTTCTCTCCACGCATGTGCAGAAGGTACATGACGTGATGCTTTTAAGTAAAGAGAATGTGATGTCGAGGTTGTGTGTCGAGGGTGAAACACAACCCACATCCACGAAGTGGTACTTGGACAATGGTGCAAGCAACCACATGACAGGGCAAAGGTCATTGTTCGAGAAGTTGGATGAGAGCTTCCAAGGACAAATCTAATTTGGTGATGGATCAATTGTGGAGATCAAGGGGAAAGGGTCAATTCTTCTTCAGTGCAAGAACGGAGAACAACGTGTACTCTCCGAGGTATATTTTATACCGAGTCTCTTCAAGAACATCATCAGTTTGGGACAGTTTGTCGAAGATGGATGCAAAGTGATCATGCAACAAGAAGATCTATGGGTCTATGAGCGAAGCGGGAAGCTTCTCATGAAGGTGAAAAGATCCAAATATAGGTTATATATGATTCAGTTGAACATATATACTAATGATAGTCAACAAGAAGCGCATGAAGAGATTGTGCCACATGATATGTTCAAGCGGAGAACATCAAGTGTAACTCCAACTGACCTATCAGATGTGGTGGAGTCAGATCCTTTTTGTGCCATAGAGGAGGCAGGTGATACAGAGAAGGAGGAGAAGGAGATAAAGATGGCATCAACGACAGTGGTATTCCAGCATAGTTTGGATGACCTTGTCAGCGCCGAAGATGTTCAAGTTGAATCTTAGCTCGTTCAAAGTGTTGCGCTATGCAAGAAAAAGAAGAAGAAGAAGAAGAAGAAGAAGAAGAAGATGAAGAAGAAGAACCGAGTATGCCGAAGTGACTTGAAGGACAAGGTTGGGCTGCAACCCGTCAAGATTGTGAACACGTCAGATGGGCGTAAAGACTATGCGAGGAGACGGATTCGTCAAGCCATTGGATTGCGTGAAGTTCCAGGAGACGCGCCAGGAAATTAGGATCAAGATTAGGGGGGTGATTGTTAGTTCTAATCTTGATATAGAAATATTAGTTTGTCTAGTTTGAGTAGGACTAGGTTTATCTGAAGTAGAAGTACTAGAGATGGAGTTTGTTTAGAATTAGTAGTTCTAATTTGAGTAGGAGTTTTGTAATTTCTCTAGTATAAATAGATGGCCAAGGGCCAAGGAAAGGTGCAAGTCTGAGCACCGAGAAAATATTGAGCCAACGTTTTTTTTTGTTGCGTGATTAGTAGAGCTAATTAGTTAGGCCAAACACGAGCACAACATGTGGTCGTGCACGTGGGCGCTGTTCTAGACGTGCTCTTCACGTTCCTCAGTCCGGCAGCGGCGTCCTGCAGTATATGAAGCTGTGCAGCTACGGCTACCCGTGTTCCCGTCGATCATCGGTCAATTTTGGGAAGGATTGATCCTAGGATTTTTCCAACAGGCTCTTTGTTGTCAAGACAAGTTAGGAGGTGATTGTAGTCCAGTTAAAAATGTATTGCACCTATTCACCCCTCTAGTCGCCCTGTGTATCATAAAATATTGGCATAAAAGTAGGTTTCATAAAAAAAAAAGTTCCACAAAATAGGTTTCATAAAAATAAGTTACATAAAAATATGATACCACATGAATAACAAAAAAAAGTAGTTTCATAAGGGTATCGTATATCACAAAAGGTGTCAGGTTTGGTAATATCATGTATCAAATTAAGTTGCAGTATCATGTATGTAGTATCATGTTGGTGGTGTCGTCCAAAAAAAGTATCATAAGGGTATCATATATCACAAAAGGTGTCAGGTTTGGTAATATCATGTATCAAAGTTGTAGTATCATGTTGGTGGTGTCGTCCGTAAAAAGTATCATAAGGGTATCATATATCACAAAAGGTATCAGGTTTGGTAATATCATGTATCAAAGTTGTAGTATCAGGTATGTAGTATCATGTATCAAAGTTGTAGTATCAAAGTTGGAGCAGTATCAAAGTTAGAGTATCAGGTATGTAGTACTATGTATCAAAGTTGGAGCAGTATCAAAGTTGTAATATTAGGTTTGCAGTATCATGTATCAAAGTTGTAATATTAGGTTTGTAGTATCATGTATCAAAGTTGTAGTATCAAAGTTGGAGTATCAGGTTGGTGGTATAGTCAAGTTTTATGGTATCATTCAAGTATTGGAAAAAAAAATATCATATATAACAAACAAAGTATCACTTCTATGTGTCGAGTATCGGTGATATCAATTTGGCGGTATCGTCGAGTTTCATGGTATCAGGTTGGTGGTATCGTCGAGTTTGATGGTATCAGACAGAGTGTCATGGGGTATCAGAAGTATCAGGTGAATGGTATCATCGAGTATCATATAGTATCAAAAAGGTATCAAATCGATGGTATCATCGAGAATCAAGTATCGAATCAAAAGTATCATCGAGTATTGAGGTATTGAGAAAAAAAGGTGTCATGTATACACAAACAAAACTATCGGGTTTGGGTTGTTGAGTATTGGTGGTATCATCGATTATTGTGTCAAAAAATCAAGTATCGAATCATAAGTATCATCGAGTATCGTGTCAAAAAATCAAGTATCGGATCATAAGTATCATCGAGTATCGAGTCAAAAAATTAAGTATCGGATCGGAAGTATCATCGAGTATCAGGTTAAAAAAATCAAATATCGGATCAAAAGTATCATCGAGTATCGGTTATCGTATATCACAAACAAAAGTACCAGGTCTGTGTTTCGAGTATCGGTGGTATCAGGTTATCATAAGGGTATCGCATATGACAAACAAAAGTATCGGGTATGGGTATCAAGTATCGGGCTTGCAGTATCAAGAAAAATAAGTGTCAGATATGCATTATTAAGAAAAAATAAGTATCATGTTTGTAGTATCAACAAAATAAGTATTAGGTCTGTAAAATCAAGAAAAATAAGTATCAGGTCTGCAGTATCAAGAAAAATAAATTATAAGATTATGGTATCAACTCATAGTTAGAGGTATCATAACTAGTTAAAAAATAATTTTGGTATCAAACCTACTGTATCAAAAAAATTTATGGTATCATAACTAGTTGGAAAATATTTTTTTTATCAGCTATGCAGTATCAAAAAAGATTTTATGAGAAAAGTAGACTTTAATTTTAGAAAAAATATAAATTTTATTGTGCATATAAAGAATTACATGTTAAAAATAATAGTAAAAAAATATGGAATTAAAAATAAAAAGAAAACAAATTGTATGCGTGCATGGCATGCGTACATGCAAAAGCAACCACCAACATACGAAGCGGGACGTGCAAGCAACGAACGTGGATGTGCTAGCAGCGAAACGCATGCAACGAACGACTTCTGTACAGACGAGCGCACGGTAACGCAGACGGGACGAAACGCGCGGATCGATCAGACGGTTCAAACTCTATCCCGTCAGCGCGCCATCAGGACGGGATCCCGTCACGTAGATTTTCTCAAAATATAATCTATTTATTTAGTTTTTTGCCACACCGCCCACAACTTGACTCAATGTCATATGAATATGCAAGAAAAAATGTGCCATTTGATAACGTTAAGTGTCTCACACATGACAGGCTGCACTAGATACGATACTATTATCATTGCTTTATATACTACTATGGCACATTTGACTTGATTTATTACATGACATAATAATATTCATACGAAACATTTTTCTGCAAATAGCTCGCTTTCAATATAATGATAGGACCATACTGCAAATTAGTTTGTTATGTGCCAGCCCCCATGATGAAATCCTGGCTCTACCCCTGTCTGAAATCACGTAAGATGACGAATTGGAGATGACGAACATGTGAATTGTATAATGGCATCATTTATATAGGTGCATCATAAGCAATATTAAATTATAAAGATAAAGATGAAATTATTCTATATTATGGTAGCATATTACTTTGGCATTTATTAGCATTTCTGATGTTTGGTGTCGTCTGACATGGAGATTATTTGTGATGGTTGGCACTTGCCTGACATAGAGATGGAAACAACATTTTCCCTCTTAAATAGAAACAGCATAAAGCATGATGTCATCATGCTGCCGTAATATTTAACAAATAGTACATCACCCCAGCGCAGTGGCAGTCTCCAGATATATACAGTTCAACAATGCTATACCAGGATCTTCGCCTATTACACACTCGCCTCTTCTGTTGTAACTGTACGCTCTACAAGTAACACGGGAGAACAGAAAAAAAAAAAAACCTAACTGAACATTTACTTGGATGCAGCCTCGGGCAAATTCATCTTGGCCGCAGTTTGCATACGGTAACTGCATTTCCTGGTCATGAACTGCTTCTCCCGAGCCGGTCCAGTCTCTCTAGCTGGGAGTTGAGCCACGCAAAGTCATGCTGCAACTTCTCCATGTGCGCCTCCACCATCCGCATCTCCTCGCCAAGTAAGCTGAGCCGCTTTTGCGCCCACTCTATGCTCTCTTTGCCGTAAGAAGCAAAGCTGCTCGCGGAGACCTCATGACTAACCATGTTGACTTTGGGAGGTCTAGTGAGTAGAACTATGATAGTTACCTGCAGAAAAGGTAGCGTCACGAGAGTCGGCTGAAAGTTACATGTTCAGCATAATAAAATGCATGCAACAAAATAGCCATAGTACTTACCTGCATTAGGACAATAATGGCAACCAACATCACCACCAACACTGGACCAAATTGGCTTGATCGCAAATATGATGTGAATGAACCCCACAATTCTTGTGGTACTGATTCTCTAAAACCGCTTCCTATGTAACCTTGCATGGGAGGAATGAGACTTCTAACGCCAGGTTCATCTGGTGCAGAAGTCACATCTTGGATTGTAGGTTCCAAAGGATTCTCGCTATTTGGGGTAGCCCCTAATTTAACAACGGCGATAGTTGAGCTCGAAGCTCCTGTAGTAATGAATGGAGGAAGTCATTTAATTGTCTCAGAATCAGAAATATTAGCAGCAAGATCGTATTGGATCAGGAAAGTCAAAAACCATTGCAAAAGGATTCATATGTGGTGAACCACAGATTCGATACACAAACCTTTCAATCTAGAACTGCTCTCCTGCTTCAAAAGATCATGACCCTAAAAACATGAAGCGCAGAAAAAACATTTAAATTTTGAACTGCAAATAGCATCTGTCGTAATATGGTCTTGATATGAAAAAAAGACGTACAAGCTTGATCCAGAGGCCAAAAACATCACGGCATTCATCTTTCGTTGATTGCTCTATTTTCCCTGAAAGTAGGAGTTTTAAAGAATAAGCAGCATCAATATCTTGAGTTCAAAAAAATTAAATAAAACTGATCTCTTTGCAGTCAGAAACTCAGAAACAAAAAATTGTACAACCATTCACAAAAATACACAAGAAATAATTCCATATGAAAAATACATGATGAATTTGATCCACAACAAAAAGATCTGTGTAAAAGCCCCATAAGACAGCAATGAGTCCCTTAACTGCCACAAAAAATACGATAGTAATCTAGTAGATCTGGACATGTCCAGGAATTCATCTCACGAATAGACCAAAGAGGCAACAAGTCAAGCGCCCGTGCTTTACTACGAGAAAATCAAAACTCCACCAAGACTATTGAGCAGCCGGGTCATACGTCTTCTGCTTCACCTTGGGTGATTGGTGCTGTGCATCGCTCGGTGGTGAGCGACTGCACGCAGGGCATACATCTTCTGATTCACCCACCACGCAGCTCAACACGCTGCGAGCACGGTCCTATGCCTATGGCTTCAATGTAGATAATTGGTGATGCATAGTTGCACACCGCATTTGCAACATGTGAGCAACTGGCAGATGGAAGCATCGCACACTGTACTCTAGTTATACCCACCATGCGAATTTAGAGGTGTTGCATAAGATAAGTTTGTTACCACGAATGGCATAGTGGTTAATTTTAGTGAAGTGTGGCACCACATACCATCACTCACTACTAGTGGCTTTCCAATAGTAGAGAAAAAAGCAGTAATTCTAGCAACTGTGGTCAAAGGAAGTAATCCCATCCCACAACGAGAGTCAAATTACATTTTAAATTTTAGAGAGCACAACTTTTAACATCTCCAGTCTAGAAAAAATGTATCATCAAGAAAACAAGCACCTGTAAGGTAACTATGTTTCTTCAACATTCATGAACAAAAACTACACCAAAAAAACATAGGTATAGACCTACTTGCTAGATTATGGTAAAATTTTAAGTGCTTGCTAGAGCCAACCAACTAGCTAGTAGTTCGCTTAACTTCAAGTCAGCAACAAATTTGACAGAGAAACTAAATCTAATAGGAGTGGATTCACCTGGCATATAAGACAAGCTAACCAGGGAAAACAGGCACAATGCATACTTTTTTGAAAAGTACTGGAGCATTCAGGATATAAGAGGCATATCTTACCACGAAATATGGTTTTCTTCGAGAAGGCAACATTAATATATACCCTAAGGTGGCAACTATTTCCATCAAGGCTATCTTGTTCAACATCCCAGATACCCTGTGTGCAAAGTACACAAACATTATTTCACACAACACCAGAAAGGCAAATATGCATAGCTAGCAACAACATTTCAGCTTTTATACATCAACAAATCTAGGTTTCTGTATGTGTAGTGATGACATATAGCATCTATACAAAGCCCACCATTTCTATCAGCAGAGATTATAGAAGCAATAGAATTCACCGGCAAAAAAAGGAAGCCGTCTTCATTTTACATTGCTGATCATGGTTCCTGTGTCACTCTTTACAATAGTTTAGTGTCAGTTCTGGATTTTAAATAGTTTCATTTGGGTACAAGCTTTTATTTTGCTTTTGCTCAACTTGGTTACCACATTTGTGTTCATGACCTCCACAAAGTAAAACCATCATACACATTGCTCC
Organism: Raddia guianensis; assembly: GCA_036346415.1. Classification (NCBI taxonomy): domain Eukaryota; kingdom Viridiplantae; phylum Streptophyta; class Magnoliopsida; order Poales; family Poaceae; genus Raddia; species Raddia guianensis. Next base: position 24,496,167 of record CM070540.1, read on the forward strand.
ATTTTCCAATTGAGGATTATCAGGTGAATGTGTTATTAAACTAGATGAACTGACATGTTAACTAGATTCTTCACCTCAACAGTGAAATGATCCGCATATGGTGCATCACCAATTTGCTGGGATGTCTGAATCACAAGATGCCTGTGAACACATAAGCAAACAAAATTAACACCAGGTAGTTGTAAAATAAATTGTTTTCCAGAGGAAAACATTGACGCTCTTTTAAGCCACATAGCAAGAGCATACAAGATAGACTACAAGAAAATAGAATATGCTAAACTCAAAAGGAAAGATAAATAGATGATAAGTACTTAAGGAGCATTGGTATCTTCAAATGCAATTAAAGATGGGTACATATCGACACAAAAGTTCGCATGAGTAGATCCAATTACCAAGTAATGATATGTATATTGCAATTGATTGTCACGGAGGTAACCTATCAAGCTAACAACCAAATAATTGATAAGAACGATGGCGCAGAGACGGCTGTAAATCCTAATTCAGGTCATTCCAGAATCCACCATCAAGAAGTTGTAAGCCAACAACAAAAGGTCAAAAACGTTAAATAACTCTTAATGTTGTATCTCAGCTGTGACTTCATGTTAATCATTATTTTCAGAGCGCGTTCCGTTGCTTGACTACCTGCAGAAGTGCATGACTAACCTGTTTTTATACACACAAAGTTTCTGAACCTCCTGACAAGTCCCAAATTTTGCACCTGAATAAAATTTAGAGGAACCAATGTAATAAAAAATATTCAACACCAATTATTGATTCAGTCGAACCATACTCGGAAGGCAGAGAACTCTTGACATACCAAGATAAAATTTAATTGGATGCAAAAACGAGAGATCCCTTACAAGTCCTCCTTGATCATCCAAATGCCATGGGGAACAACGGAATTCTGCAAACCATCTAGGTCTTAGAAGAATATACTATTGATCAGAAGGTTTAATTTGAAAAGGTGAAATAAACAGGTATTAACCTTTGTCACCACACTTTTTGTGGAAATCGTCCAAGAAACCAAAAGCACCATCAGACATTAATACATTAAACAGAACTTCCACAGGCACCTGTTATTAGGATGTTAGCAGGGCAAAGTTATGTGAATATTTGATGGCAACATAAAATTAGTCAAATATGGCAAACCTGAAAATTTGACTCTGTGACCAAAGTATAGGATTCAGGTACTGGAAAAAATAGGGTGATGACCAATTAGCAAAATGTCATTCAAGAGAGACCTAGAAAGAGAATTATTGGTATCGATATAGTCAAAAAGAAAAAAGTCACACAGACAAACCATTAGGAGCATCATCATCAAATGACCCCAAGCTAAATGGGTTAGATGCAATCGAATTGTCTTCAGCTCCGTTCTCCAAAACTTTTGAAAATCTTTTGGAGATACTGATGTCTGAATCAACACTATCAGCACCACCACTTGTGGCAGTTGTACCGTTGGCAGATCTAAAGTCCAATAGACTCAAATCAGCATTCATACATAATAATAAAGGAGAGTCCATTTCACGGTGCTAACCCCAAGAGTGGGGCACTTTTGTTCAGGATGAAAAAACCTGTCCAGTGGCGATGAATCATCATCTTGTTTAGATTCCTTTGCTCCTTCCAATACAACATAACCATTTTCGTCACTGCTGTTTCCTGATTTTGTATCCTGTAATGCAGAAAAAAAAAGTACGAATAACTTTATACAAATGAACTTTATCCAAAGCAACCAATGGCATAATACCATATTAAAAATTTTCATAAATATTCTGTATAATCTGCTAACCTGGCGCTCAAGGATCAACCTAGCATCACTGTTATGCTGTTCCCAGCCATCTACTATAATGCGATACGCTTCATCACGTGACAAGAAAGATCCAAAGAAGTGCTGCAAGTAATGCAACTTGAGTTCCTGACAAGTAATATACAATGGATATCGAGACAGTGATAGGTTCCTCACCCTTTTGGTACCAGCAATAATTTCAATGGCATTAGGAAAAATAGCAGCTGTTTTTGCTTTACGAACATCGGTCACATCTTGCAAAGGTATAGTTTTCTAAAAGGACAAAAATGTCAGAGCATAGTAGTAAAAAAAAAAATATCAGATGGTCATTAACATGTGGCTAAGATAATGGTCAACAACACAATCACAACACTATTGAACAAGTAGTGAAATCCAATTTGAGTATTTGACAATGTAGCTGTAATGTAGAAACAAACTACGATCGGTAAGTTGCAATAGAAAACAAGTAATCACTATAACAACTTAGTTGGAAAACCATCACTGTTTCCAGTCCAATTTTATCTTTCTGAAACAGCTACCAAACATTGCTTCACCACAGGAAGCCAAAATTTAGATTTTTAATTTAATGACAACAGACTATCACCACCTCAGGTTTCAAACAGATAGTCAGAATTTATGCCTATCAGACTTTCCAGACGCTAATCGTTAGCTAATTACACAACTCTGTGAAAAGATAAGCAAAGTAGAGCATAAATATGTTAATAATGGCATGCCATCAGCAATGTAAAGCTTCAATGCACAGAGTAAAATACTATAATCTAGAAAAAATGGCTCCCAGCAAATTTATCAAGAAATCTCCATGTTAATATTTCTTTACATGCATATAGACAGTGCAAGAAAATGTTTTAATACAAAACAGCATTGAAGAAATGGCATCTCCAAAACTCTTTATGCCTCGACAATTTTTCCAAAATAAATAAAATTAATTGGTTATCTACTACTAAAAGAAGTGAGTTTACATGCAACTAAGCACGATAAACTACAAAAAAGTACAAATGATGATAAACTATTCATATCATGTATTACCTTCGTCTCATATCCGAAAATGTTAGAGTAGAAGCATATATGGTGTAGAAACAAATACATGTGTCCCTGCATAATAATGTATATCATTAGAAGTGGAATCATAAATCGCTCAACAAGCTGAAACTAAAGCATATACTTATTTCCAAAAAAATGGTGTGAAACCTATTTTTCAAGCAAAATAACAACTAAAAGCTTACAGTTTAATTCTACAGTTTGCATTAGTCAATCGACCTAGTGGATTTTGGGGCACATGGCTCTAGCTAAAACCATTAGTGAAGCTAAATCATCTCATAATTCAATAATTCCGAATGAAGAAATGGAAGAACACATGAAAATACCAAGGATCGTAAATAGACAAGTGCACCTCTGTTTGCAAGAAGCTATAGCCTTTTCACTACTTTTTGGGGTACATAGTAATTGATCTACATCATAATTTAAATTAGGGGATGCCTGTTTGGAAGCCAAACATTGCTGCAATTGTGACAGGAATGGTTAAGTGAGGTCACACTTCCTTAGCCTTCTAACCCACATGTCGAACACTCATTTATGTGCTGAAAATTGCCATGGTTTTGGATTTAAAATTTTTTTGCCACAAATTGTCCTGTCAGATAAGACTATATTAACAACAGAAAGGAAAACATAGCAAGATTAGTTTTGATGGATTTAAATCTATGAATGCCTTCTAGTACTTCAGCATGTTTGTATACATGAAAGGCACAGGCCCTAAATGAACTTGGTGTGCATACTCGTCTCAAATTAATACATGTGTATCCAAACATAGTAAACCTAGACCAAAGGAGTAAGATGTTCTCATGCATGTCATCCAAATTTTATTAAATTCAATTCATACTGTTTTTTGTTAGCCTGTTCATGTATGGCAGACCTCAAATCTGCACTAAATACATATATTGTATGACTACCATGGGTCACAATGAAAACACAAATTTTAGAAAGTTACTAGAAATAATACAACAAGATTTCACAAATTATTACCTGAAGAAGAATATTTTCTTGGAGCGCACAGTTAAAATCTTGTAGAAGAACCTGCAATACACCACCACAACTTGTTAGCATTCAGAACATGGAGCACACGACAAAAAATATGATGCATGGTCACTTGCGAACAAGGAAGAATTCCATCAGAAGCAATCTTATGAAAAACTCTTCGATCAAAAGTTGAACTTGGCATGTTATCCTTCGGACATGCTGTCAATTCGTTTCCATAAGTAGAATCAAACAAGCTCCACTCATCAAACTGCCGCTCAGCTCAATCAATCACCGACCAAATTAAGATATATTATGCATCACGAAACCACCATGGCATCAACTAGCTATCGAATGAAGGAAAATTCCCCAGCAAATGAGCCACTATTATGTGGAGCTTTCTCAAAATTCATTCATAATTTAAACATCGCCAGCACTGCACATTCTACAGACCAAAAATTGGCACAACTCAATGTTACAGCAATAAAAATGAAGCTCACAACGAATTAGTCATGATGTGGTTTATCAGGGAGAAAGCGACACTGCTCAAATAGTCAAAAGTCCACAGAAATCAAATCCTTTCAGACCGAGCTCGACCAGCTCATCCAATTTTCCGCAGAACGACGAATCACGATCCGAAGTCAACAATAGATCGAATTAGATCAAATAGAGAGAGCGAGAAGCAACTACTTGAATCGCCCAGGCGAATTACCTCGTCGGGTGGCAGCCGGAACAGAAGCCTGTACTCCTCGCTCCTGCTCGCGAGCAGCTGGCTCTGCTCGATCAAACCGCACCGCGTCAAAAACCCAAGCAAAAGAAAAGGGGAGAAAAGAAGCCGTATGATTCCGGCAAGTCCAATTCCCAGGCAAGCGCCACCCACCGAGGCATCCGACAAGGAGAGCTCCCCGGAGTTCGGGGACGACCCCGCGGACGCGTCCACAGCGGGCGGCGCCGACGCGAGCCGCCGCGGCGGGGACGCCGGCGAGGGCGCCGTGGTGTCGGCGGTAGCGGCCGGGGCTGGGGCCGGGGCGCGGCTCGGTGAGACGACGGCCGGCGACGCCATGCCCGCGGCGGCGAGAGGCGGGATAACCCGGCCGAAACTGTACGCAGCGACGGAGCCGGCAGCGGCGAGGTCGCCGGCGAGGAGCCGGAGGCGGAGGCGGTGGCGGTGGCGGGGGAGACGAGGGGGAGAAGAGAAAGAAGGGAAGGTAGGTGAAGTGAGGAGAGAGAGTAGGGGTTAATTAAATTAAATATTAAAGCGTGGGCGGTGACGGTGACGGTGACGTGTCCCGGTCTTCCGGCTTCGGGGTCCCACGTCTCAGTGGGTTCGGCCTCTCCAACGATCGTAGCTGGGCGAAGCGAGGGAGACGGCCACGAACGGCCGTGGAATTTTAAAAACTGCCGTTTACTTGCGCCCCAGGCGCCCCTGATACTTCAGGTTTTTTCCTTACATGAAAAGGAACAGGGGGAGATAGGCGAAATGGACGGCACGGCATGGCACGGACACGATGAGACACGGCACGAGTCGGCACAAACAGTGAGTCGTGTTGTGTCATGCCAACCCACGGGCCGAGGGCCAGGTCTAGGCATAACACGAACGAGGAATAATCGTGTCGTGCCGGCACAATTGGCCCACCGTGCTCATCGTACTGTGCCGGCCCATTAGCCCGATACAATTTAACATTGCATCAAGCCAACAAAATGAGCACAATCAAAATTCACAGTTTTAAACTTCTCATTCAGAACTTCATAAGCACAAAACCATAAGTATAAGATCAAATGATCAATATACAATACAAGCATACAATAATACAACCATATACGCAAATACGCAATGATCACATTCACAGTTCACACTTCAAATCACAGTCTATATATGCAAAAGCCCACAACCACAAGCAAAATATATTATTTTGAGCTATTTATGTTTTGAATGCCTCATTAAAACCTTTCTAGGTAAAAACTCATACCTTATGAGAAAATCCTAGAAAGAAAAAAAGAGTAAAGCACAACTCAGTATAAAAGTTTATCAGTTCATAGTTCGTACAGACATCACATTACATAACAGAATTACACGCTGTTTGTAGGCATGAGGTGCTTGAGTATGAGATAAATGAAATTCCATCTCACATTCATGTCCAAAACAAACTTACGAGAGTAAACCCCGTAGCAACACAATAGCTTTTGTATGCAGCAATATGTTGGTTTGAAGAATTTAAAAAAGAAATTGTTATTCTGAAAGCCTCAACGTAAGGTTTCAGGCGCTTCAAACCAAATTTAACAATTAGATTGATTATATGGCATGCACAACGCTGATGTAGAAAACAAAGCCAACATAACCACTAATCAAAGGTTTGAGCTTATCCATGGCACTAGTGTTTGCAGAAGCATTGTCCAATTTAACAGAAAACACCTTATCAGACAAGCCAAACTCATTGATCATAGAGCAAACACGGTCAGCTACGTTGTCACCTGAATGTGACACATCAATCACCCGAAGCCGTATAACCCTTTTTTCTAGTTCCCATTCAGCATTAACATAATAAGCAACCACACTAAGGTAGTCTTCCTTAGCATTACCAGACGTTCATTGAAATATTTCTCCATATCTCTAGTAGTGGTTTGCCTAGACACACTGAAAAATCTAGGATTATGGACACGCCTAATGTATTCTTCAAAAGCAGCAGACTCACCAAAGAAAGAGGCAGATCCTCTCTAGCAATCAAGCGACAAAGTTCGGTACGAGCTACCTCATGGCTATAATCCCATTGACGAACAGAGCCATCGGGATTGAACTGAAGCAGAGACTGAATGCTGGCCGAACGACCGGCTTTCAGTTTGCACCTATCACGGTGTCGCGACAAATGTCCAGTACCAGTAGAAAGAGCAGACAACGTAGATTGCAAAATAAGGCACTTAGCAGCATACCTCACTTCCTTGTCGTTTTCGGTTTTGAACAACTTCTCAAAGTTGTTCCACACATCAGGGGTGGAGCCTTTGGTCCTTTTACCACGGCCACGACCACGGCGACCACCGTCGGTGCTTGCGCCATCATCTGACAACTTGCAGCAGCAGCAGAGGGATCGCCATCGCTAGCCGGTTCACCAGCTTCTGCTGCGCTACTATCGAACAAGTCCTCTCGGCCCAAATCTTCTCTAGTGTACCCTTGTAGCCTAAGATCGTGGTTGATGGAGGTCGGATCAAGCTCCTCCGCCATCGTCGTTGACTCGTCGTCCCATTGGCTCAGCGCCCAGCAGCTCCGATAACTCAACGATGCGTCAGAAACTTCAAACATCAAAGATTAAAAGAACACAAGAGGGTTGGAAGTAAAGAACATCTGAAGAACATCCAAAGAAAGTAAAATGAAGAACACAAAAAAGTCAGATCTAGAGACTAGAGAGTATAGAGGTAGATGGGGAGATGAATGTCACGAACCTACGCCGGAGCCAAAGAACCGTCGTTCCACCGATGCCGCGACGACGACGGCGAGCAACTTCCAGATCTAGACTTTCAGGAAGCATATCGAAGATGGTGAAGCCCAGATCCGATAGGCCAAGACCCATTAGGGGAAGATGCACACACACACACACAGAGGACAGGGGAGACGGGAGATAGGCAACGAGCCGACAAGCGACGATGACGAGATGGCGGCACGTAGCCCGCAGGCCACGACCGTGCCTTGCCGACTCCGGCGATGGCGTCACATGACGGCGAGAGGCGCATCCTTGCCTCCACAGAGAGGAGCCAGGAGGAGGAGAGACTGAGAGGAGGCAAGAAGGCGAAGAGCCGGAGAGGTAGGAGGAAAGTGAGCGGCTAGGGTTTCTTGGCGAGGGGAAGAGGAGGAAAGGAGACGCCGGCCGCGCCACAACACTTATATATGGGGGCTAGGGTTTCAACGGTGGGGGCAGGGGTCGCAGGGGTGTCATGGGCGTGGGCCGCCTAGTCGGGCCGTAGGTGGAGGGGGTTAGCCATGCCTGCATTGTGCCTGCCCATTATTCGTGTCATGCCCGTGCTGACCCACGAGCCTAGGGTCAGGCCCAAGCACGGCATGGCCAATCGTGCCGTGCCGTCACGAGCCCGTGGCCAACTGTGCCGAGTCGTGCCTCGTGTCGTGCCAAATGGTCGTGCCTCGGGCCGACCCATTTAACCCGGCCCATCTGGCCATCTCTAGAGATAGGAGTTGTCTTATTGTAGACCAAGCTTGGTCTGATCTTTATCTAGCCTGACTTGGCTGATATGTAAAAGTCTATTAGGTTGATTTGGATAACCGGAGCCTAGCTCAAGCAACCCGGTATTTGTTTTCCAGTATCGATGTTGCTCCCGACCGCAAGCTCCATCGTCATTGTGTCTTCCTCATCGCCGGCATGCCACGCCCAAAGCCGGATACGTCTCCACCACACCTCGCTTGGACCATCCCTGTCTCCATCTTGTCGTGCCCTGGCCAGATTCATCGCCGTCGTACTCATGACACTATGCAGGCACGGCCAACCCCAGGCTGGATCCATCATTGTTGTGCCTCGCCCGGGATGGATTCATCATCATCACCACCATATGGTCCTATGGCCGGAGCTGCTGCCGTTGTGGGTGGAGAAGAGGATCTAGTGTCGTTGAGTGTGGATTTAGAGGTAAAAGACAGAGATAACTTGCATGAAGTGGGCCAGGCTCGCTGGAAACAATTGATTTCCCTATTTCTGTGCGGCTTGGCCGCTACAAGGATTTTGCACCAGGCGGGCTAGGCTACAACATGCATCCAACCAACCAAGCACCCGAAACCTGCATGAACTAGGCTTAGCTAGGAAAAACTAAGGCAACCAAACAACCCCATAGAGACCGGCTCTTAGATAAAAGTCAGTATATAGTTAATTCCAAGATGCAAGTACAATATGATTACATATAAGTCCATATTAATTTTAAAAACAATGTTATAGCTTTTTTATAATGGAAGAATTTTTTAGCCTCTAGACCGACTAGAGATGCATACGATCATTACTAACACTTACTAAAAAGGTTAAACCAAAACGAAATGACAAACAATTGTCACGTTAAGACAAGCAACAATAAGAAAACAAAAAAAGAAGTTTCCAGCTAGTAATGACTAGACGACCCAAACATCTTAATGGTTGTAATTCTGAGAATTCTTAAATAGACGACAATCATTGACCTTTGTAGAAGCAACAAAGTTCAAAATCCTCTTACATCACCCAAAATGATTTAGTGGGAAAAATAAGACAATGCTATACTTATCTATTGAGGAGGTTGTCTGTATAGATGACATGTCCATTTCTTATAAGCAGCAATTGGCTCTACTATTTAGAGATGCCTGTAGCATTTGGGTTATTTTTTCGCGTATTTTACCAAGCCTAGGATACGATTTTGAGTTTTTGAACGGGGTAGTTTGGATTGGATTAATGTCGTTTAATAGTCAGAATAGAATACGAATCGTGATGCACTGATGCTTGGGTAGTACGGCGCCACATATTTATAGGGCGTGCAAGTGGACGTCTGATTAACTAACGAAAACGGTTTGTTTTCTATCAATGGCGTGCTCTCGCCTCTAAATTCACTTCCAAATCTCCTTGGCCGGTAGCAGGCTATGACGGTTGAACCAACGGACACGGCCAAATCTTGAAGGAAAAAGTTCTTTTTAGAAAAACATGTACCTCCATTGACAAGCAACAAAAGCAATGCGTACACATAATAACACAAAAGAAATGCGTACACATAATAACACAGTTAAATCTCTTATTCTATTTCATGTGTTCGTCGCAGCAGATTATTTATTTTTTTATTTGCTTATCTGTTAAACATTAAAAGATTTTCAAAATGACATTGGTTATTTCTTAGAAGCATTATTTTTTCTGGCTCAGGACCGTTCCAGGGCTAGCTAGGGCAACCAGAGCGACAGCCAGAGTGCCATGAAATCGGGGGTCCTAACCCACATAAAACCATCTACAACGGTTTTTTTTTTTTTTTCCAGAGATCATTTTTTTTTGTGAAGAGATGTTGATCCACTGAGATGCTCCCATAGATTCTCTTCAGGGTTACTTTCAAAAGAAATTTTTTCATGCATTTCATTCGAAAGAAAATTCTCTCTCCAATCTCTACCTAAATTTTTCGAAGGGATGTTGTTGAAGATGGTGAGAAATGAAGGGAAAGAATACAGGGGAAGAGAATGAGGAAGGGAATGGGATATAGAGAAAATGGTCGGAGATGAAATATATAGCAAGAATAACCCTCACGTATCATGCGATGCGCTAGCTCCAACACAACAAATCAGTGTGGCTGTTTACTTCTATTGTTCGACGACGACGAGCACCTTCGTTTGTGTTTGGGCTGTTCACCTCCCGGTCCGGGCCCTCCCAAGTCCCAAGTGAAATGATTCCTGACGAGTGACAACCCGAGGCAGCGAGACGGTGAGGCCACACATTTATCGACGCAAGGGCCAAGGAACAACTGAGCAAGCACATCATGCATCTCAAATCTGAGGTGTTTTTGTTCCCAATTTCCTGTTCCTACAACTTATTCCAATCCTATTTGCTAATTGAATAATTTCTGTTTGGCAAGAGTTCTTTTTTGTTAGCTTTGTTGATTGTTAATTGTTAATGGTCAATTGTCAACCATCATGTCATTCACCGAAAAACATTTGTTAGGGAGCGAAAGGGAGGGGGGGGGAGACAGGTTAATGTTAATTTATAGAAACACAACAGGGTGCAATTGACAAGATTTTTAAGAGCATTGTAGATGCTTCTACAAGAATTGCCTAACGAAGGACTAGATGATAATAATGACATGGGTAGGCATTATTCACCCAATATGGATAATATGGATAATGTAAGTGGGGATGGCGTACGAGCTTTTAATACGAATATTTATGATCCAATATATTGGAATAATCTTATAATAAAACTAGAGACATTTTAGTGGAAAAGGGGCCTATAAGAGAAGCAAATTTTGTCTACCCTTTGGATAATACCTCTAGGCATTTTTTTTATGCTTATTATTAAAAAAAATAATCAATGGAGAAGTTGAATGATAGAAAATGGTTGGTTTATTCACAACATGTTGACAAGGTCACGAGCGCCCAAGTGTGCTGCTCGGCTACACGCCTACGACTGCAAGGCACTCGGAGGCCCAAATCCACTTAAACAAAGGGCGATCTCCTTAACAGACTTTCTCGACAATACGTCACAAACAATGACAATATGTTGTTGACATCATGCCTATTTTGGCCTCGGTACATCCCATGAGGGCATATGACTGGAAGCGCCACCTATTAAAAGTGTCTCATGACATACCTCATATTGGGTCACCCAGTTTTGCATGTTCAAGGTTAGGTGTTGATGAGGCTTAGATACTATTTCAGAGCTATACCCCTCTGGGTCGCCGGTTATATGACGCAACCCGAATACAAAATACCTCTCGGCCAAACTTTATCCAAACGGTACGCCCTTAAGTGGGTCTCTAGCTGATCCCTACTCCGGATGGGACAGGTACCACTCGGCTGAAAACACGCCCCATGCTGCGCCGAGTGCTGAATTCTCCAAGACAGGAATGGGCGTTTGATGCCGCGTACCTCTTAATATGTAAAATGCAGTATACCGCAAGACGCAATTGCACGGCTAAAGGTACGCCCAATGATGGGCTAATTACTATTTTCACAAGATGAAAATGGGTACCGAGCAATCAAATCAGTGGAATACACCACTAAGAGTAGAGTGGCGTGCCTTATAAATAGTCCGACTGCCAAAGTCTTGTTATTGCCGAGCAGCGCGTCGCTCTCAATTTCTAATGTTAAGATCTCTTTACTTCTTTATAATTTCCTTGCAGGTAACAGGAATAAATGACCAATGAATCAGTTGGCAGGATATCTGACTCGATTGCAAAGCACTCGGGTGCCGCGAGCGCCCAAGGCTATGGCTCTGCGACACGCCTACGCCGGCGCCACGAGTGCACAAGTACGGCTTGGCGACACGCCTACGCTAGCGCCCCGAGCGCCCAAGACTACGGCTCAGCGACAAGTCGACGCCACGAGTGGGCAAGTCTATGGCTCGGCGACACGCCTACGCCGGCGCCCTGAGCGCCCAAGTCTACGGCTCAGCGACACGCCTACGCCTATGTCACGAGCATCTAAATCTACGGCTCAGCGACACACCTACGCCTCTGCCACGAGCGTACAAGTATATGGCTTAGCCACGCGCCTACGCCCGCACCATGCGCACAAGTGTACGGCTCGGGAACATGCCTAAGCCTAGGCCAGGAGCTTATAAGCTAAGTTTTCAGCATCTTAATCTTTTCATTTAAATCTGAGTTGTTTCTTGACTTGCTACTTAGTTGGTCTCCAACTAAGCAATAAGTCGGGGGCTACACCTAATAGGTGCACTTGCGCGCGCTTTTTGTTGCTTTCTCTTAATTTTTGCAAATAAATCCGATTGGTTATTTCAAATAGTGAAGCTCTGATCTACGAACGGCGAACTCGTCATTCGGTACACGTGCCTGGGAAATAGTCATGAGCCGATTCCCGACGCTCATGGGCTAGACTAGTCAGGCAGAGTGCATAACAAAAGTAAGATTACTTAGAGGAATTACACATCAAAAAGAAAAAGAAGCAAAACCATAAAAATCATCTGCATAAAGTAGTCGGACCTTACATCCGAGTGATTATTTGTTCATTCAGATTCTACCTAAATCCTACATGGACATGTTACAGGAGGCTCCGACTCGCGTCCGATGGAAATCCTGCTCCTAGCACTGTCATGACAAGTGCTGGATGCCGTTATACCATCTTCCGTAAGCCTCGAAAGTTCATGGATTTCTCCTTTATCAAGTGTCTTCTACGACTTCGTCTACAAGCGAAGAAGGGTCTGCGCCACGAGCGCTACCTACGCCCTTGGCCATGAGCTGCCCCGCGCCATAAGCGCCAACTACGGCATGGCTATAAGCCTACGCTTTTGGCCATGAGCCACCCAGAGCCATGAGCACCAACTACGACTTAGCTACAAGCCTATGCCCTTGGTACGCTCTAAAAGGGCCACGAGCTGTGCATCGTGATATACGGGTGCAGGTACCACTCGGCAAAACATAGCTTAGGATATGGTACGCCCCATGATGGGCCAACTGCCGGTCAGCGCGTCAAGCGGGACTTGGGTACCTATCAAACCAATAAATTTCTTCTTGTGGTATGCCTCATGTTAGGCCGACTGCTGGTTACCGCATGACGGAGACAGATACCACGAGTTGATTCTGGGTTAAAGGTTTCAAGGGTATTGTCGCCGGTTGGGATATTGACCCAAGTCAACTAAGGTTCTTTAGAAGTGAGATAGGAGACACGCCGAACAACCACGAACAACAACGAACAGGAGACAGGGGTTTTTATCCTGGTTCAGGCCTCTCGGGAGAGATAATAGCCCTACGTCCAGCCTTTCTTATATATCAGAGATGAATACGAGAGGTGGCTCGGTGAGACGAACAAGTCTCGGCGAGATTATGGGTGTACAGGCGCGACAATGCGAAGATCAAGTGCCAGGGGCCCCCTCTACACGCCGTAGGGGCCTTGTTTATATAGTGTTGAGCAAACCGGCCTACCGAAGGAATATCGGGCCGGGCTAACTACGAGTACGTAATGAACTCAGTACATGCCAAATATATCCCGAGGTAGATAAGGCATACTCCTAGTCTTGGGGATCACGACGTCTTGTTCCAATCCGGGAAACCACGTCCGGGTCTTCACGTAGCCGTGCAGAACTCTGTTCGAGTCGGACTCAAACACGAATCCTAGGCCGTTACGCACCGTGCCGACCAAGAAGCTGTCCGGCAGGATGCATATGGGCCAGATAGAACCTTCCAGGGAGCTGGGCCCCGGTAGGCTGTTCAACTGGGCCGTCAGGGAGTGGGCCATGGCAATGGGCCGTGATTTAATCCCCGACAGCTAGCCCCCGAGACTCAAGTGGAAGGACTCACTAGAGTGGGGTCTTCCTCTTGAGACTCTAAGTCACGAAGAGGGAAATTTTGCTGCTACAAAGACGTGTAACAAGCGACCGAACATGTTACGGTTCAACCGAACAAGTCTTGTTCGGGACCGAACAAACCTGCTCGGCGCCGAGCAACTCTGTTGCGTCGAACAGGGAACGACATCTGTCCGAGCAGAGTACCCAGCCCTCGATACATAAATCGGAGGAAGTGAGGTGAATTATCTCCTTGAGGCTGAACGTCATCAAGGAGGGATTGGATTCTTAGTAGTGAAGAGCGTACCACCGCATCCGGTAAGATCAGATCTTCCGGGAGAATGAACATAGCAAGTCGCGAGACGGACTCGTGCTGCTGCATCCAGACATTCAGATGTCTAGGAAAAGATAGGGGAACCACCTCTCGGGCTAGAGCTCGCCCGAGGAAATAGAAATTGCGCTCTCGAGCGAATGTCGCGCTCAGGAGCGAGGGTGATGTGCCTCCAGACGTAGATCGTGTGCTAGGAGCAGACAATGCATACGAATGGGAAAAGTGACCCAGTCCCAGAGCGTAGAGCTCGCCGAAGGAACTAAGTAAGGAGATCTAGTCCCTGAGCATAGAGCTCGTTAAAGGAACCAGAAAGTGCGACCAGACGAAGACGTGCGGTAGGAGCTGCGCCCAGCGAAGAGTAGCGGGCGAGGTGATCCACCCCGAGCACAAAGCTCGTCAGCGAGGACGGATCGCGCGCAGGCGAAGAGCCATGACGTATTTCTTGCGGCGGTGATAGCGTTGTCTTGGCAAGTGCGAACCGACGCTTGGAGTGCATTGCGATGAGAATCGACTACGATGGGCTTGCCCGTTCGCGATGAGAATCGACTACGGTGGGGCGAGGACTCGTTGGTGGCGACTACCTTGATTTAGCCGAACTGTAGGTCGAGACGGGCAAAGGCAAGAAATCATACGTGGTGAAGTGAATCGATCTCTGGGCATGCGTGAACAAACCCGGGAAGAGAGGGATGCAGACATCGGCTTTGGTGGGGAAGCCTGGAACCTCACCACGACCATCACCGGAGTCTGATGTTCCCCGTTCCTGTATTTCCTGCAAAAGACAAACAAGAAAAGAGCAGCAAGGGAAAAAAGAGAGCAAGAATAGGCTCTAAGAAGAGCAAAGCGAGTTTTGGAAAACACGCTAAAGACGACCTACCCGCACAAGACATAATTTTTCCGGATCGTCCCGAGAAGCGTTAGTGTCACCTCGGCGAATGCGGAACCGACGCTAGAGTGCCCGTTGCGATGAGAATCGACTACGGTGGGCGAGGACTCGTTGGTGGTGCATTGCTCGATTACCGTGCCAAAAGGACGTAGCATGGATAAAAAGACGTGTCGCGGGCAAGTCTGATCCAGCGTGGCTAAGACCGCTAACCGGGAAGGCGATTGGGACCTTAGCCGCGAGCAAAACATGCGAGGCGAAATCTTATCCGGGCATGGACCCGTGCGGCGTTAGTGTCGCCTCGCGAGTGCGGAACGATGCGAGTGCCGTTGCGATGAGAATCGACTTACGGTGGGCATGCCCGTTGCGATGAGAATCGACTACGGTGGCAAGGACTCCATCGGTGGTGCACCGCGGTTAATCGCAGCCGTGCATGTGTCGTTGCGGATAAAAGACATGCTCGTATGCGGGGAGCGCTCACGGAGCGAAGACCAACGAGGTTTTGAAAACCAACGCTAAGGAAAGGCGAAAAATAGAAAATGTCCGGGTTGCGAAATTCAGCTCAAGTCCCAACCGACCGAGGAGAAGCGATCCTCGAGGAGCCGGCCGAGCGGCTCAGACCGCCGAAAGCAGCGCTTGAATCGAGCGAGAGTCGACCAAAGCGACTTTTCACGCAAAAAGAGCAAAGAAAAGACAAGGACGGACAGAAACCAAGAGCAAGGCAAGCAGCTAGAAAGTTTTAAGAAAAACGGTAGAACGCTTAGCCTAACTCCCAACCCCGTTGTGCGGTTGCTCGAGGACTCGAGTTTGCGAACTCGAGCAGTGCACAAGAGAAAAGCGACGCCTAGCCCGTGCAGACGATGCATGAAGACTGAACTTGCGACTTCAAGCACGTGCGTAGAGAGTTAGAGCGACACCGTATCTGATCGACTCGTTCGAGAACCGCCGTTAACGTAAGTTAAGCGATTCGAAGGTAACCAAACAAGGAAAGTGCCTCCGCGCGGAGGGCTTACGAGCGAGCTTTGCCAAGTGGTCGTCTGCGTGAGCGGTAAGTGCCTCTGCCGGAGGGCTTACGAGAGCGAGCTTAGCCGCAAGGTGGATGCCGTGTTACGCAACTCGAGTTTAGGAACTCGTTGAAACTAGATACGGCAGGAAACCACGAAGATTGCGGAGCCAAGAGTTCGCAAGACCGGCGACCATCAAGTGTTACAGAGAGAAAAGGTAGTCTGAAAAGACAAGTGGTGAGAAGGGCCGCAGGGGGCCGCGAACATTCACCGTTCAATGGGTTGAACTTTACGTGGCAGCCCGAGAGACTTGGACGAACTAAGGCGCGAAATTTGAGAAAAAACGCGAAGCTAGAAAATGAAAGACCTACACGAGGAACTTCGGCGGTCGATGTTCCAAGTCTTGGTCAACTCTCTCCGACATCCACCGCCAGTGAACGCCCGGGATCCGGAAGGAGTTTTGATCCAGCCCCCGAGCACGGAGCTCGTCACGGGGACGAGCAGCGCTCCGGCGAAGAGCGCCCGGCGAAGAGATCCGGCCCCGAGCACGGAGCTCGTCATGGGACAGACGTGCGCCGGGCGAAGAGTCGCCCGGCAGTGATCTAGCCCCGAGCACGCGAGTGGGAACCAGATCTCGAAGGCGATCAAGATCGAAGGATCGATCCGATCCGGCATGGGAAGAGACATCCTGCCCTTCTGAGTCGTAGTCCTCAGGAAGAATCTCCTGGTCGCTGATAGAGTTCGACATGTTCGATCTGCGAGCTCCCCACGGACGGCGCCAGCTGTCGACGGTTGGGATATTGACCCAAGTCAACTAAGGTTCTTTAGAAGTGAGATAGGAGACACGCCGAACAACCACAAACAACAACGAACAGGAGACAGGGGTTTTTATCCTGGTTCAGGCCTCTCGGGAGAGATAATAGCCCTACGTCTAGCCTTTCTTATATATCAGAGATGAATACGAGAGGTGGCTCGGCGAGACGAACAAGTCTCGGCGAGATTATGGGTGTACAGGCGCGACAATGCGAAGATCAAGTGCCAGGGGCCCCCCCTCTACACGCCGTAGGGGCCTTGTTTATATAGTGCTGAGCAAACCGCCTCTAGAAGGAATATCGGGCGGGCTAACTACTGAGCACGTAATGAACTCAGTACATGCCAAATATATCCCGAGGTAGATAAGGCATACTCCTAATCTTGGGGATCACGACGTCTTGTTCCAATCCGGGAAACCACGTCCGGGTCTTCACGTAGCCGTGCAGAACTCTGTTCGAGTCGGACTCAAACACGAATCCTAGGTCGTTGATGCACCGCCGACCAAGAAGCTGTCCGGCAGGATGCATATGGGCCAGATAGAACCTTCCAGGGAGCTGGGCCCCGGTAGGCTGTTCAACTGGGCCGTCAGGGAGTGGGCCATGGCAATGGGCCGTGATTTAATCCTCGACAGGTATGCTCTAAAAGAGCCGCCAGCTGTACACCGCGACAGACGGGTACAAGTACCACTCAACCAAGCCTCATCCAAACAAAGGTACGCCCCATGATGGGCAGACTGTCAGTTTTCCGATAAATCGGGCTGGGCAGTGGTGGACGCAGGATGAAAATCAAGCTTGGGCAAACATAAACCTTAGGCTTATCATTTAATTGGCATGCTACTTAGGCTTATCATTTAATTGGCAAGCCTAAACCTTAGGCTTACCATCTCTTATTCGAAGGAGAAAATATTTTCATATATAGAGTATGTTCATATTTTTCTACCTCGATACTGTGAGAAATCATTTATTTAAACCCGAGTTTTACATTGAAAAACTTGTATTACACATTTCAAATGCATGTTCATCATAATTCTATGTTATTTAATGAGACTTTTCTCATGCGTTTTCTATATTAATCGAGTGGGAAGGTTTTTTCATGTTCTCTGTAAAAAAACGAATGGAGAGAGAAATAAATGTAGAAGCAGCAACATTTTTGCTTCAGTAGGGAATTGAACTGAGACATGCAGGTCGCAAAATCGCTAGCAAATCAACTGAACTAGCAAAGCAAGATAAACTAATTCTTAGCTCTTTCATTTTTAGCAGGATCAGAGCATGTACTAATACTATATAGAGTGACACCAAAATTTACGCCTGGGCAGCGGCCCCACCAGCCCTGGTGGTGGATCTGCCCCTGGGGCTGGGTACCACTCAGGAATTTTAACAAGGAGCTTTATTGAGCCTTTCACAGTCTCCTTGCATGCAACAGAGCACTCGGCTTCAAAGAAGAAACCAGTCAGAAAGCGATATCAACAATCTACAAGCACTTAACATGAAGCATGACACATGCAAGATGCGATAAAGAGGAGCAGCAACTTGACTATGAAGCACTTGAGGAGCAATTGTGGATAACATAGACTCCGGGTACCCACAAGGCGGGTATAAAAGACCACCCGACAGAGGATGGATCAAGTCGGGTGGATAAGGTCGGATACCACTCAAACTCTAGAAGGCTTGCTCGGCAAGAAAAGGGTTAAAAATAGAAGTTTATCCTTAATAAGGAAGATACAATTGTAATCCCGGATAACTACGTATCTGGCTAGAGGATAGAGATAGCAATCCTACCTCGTAATCGAACAGGAATCTACCTTGTAACTCTACCCCCCCACTATATAAGACGGACAGGAAGCCCCTGGTTCAGCATCTACATCTTCATCTCCATACACACACACATCTCTAAACCTATTCATGGAGAGACATCTCCCTCCACATTGATCATCAGATCATTATAATCTCAAGAACACAGGACTAGCGTATTACCTCCACCGCAAAGGCCCGAATCTGTATAATCCTTGTCTTGTGTTACTATTGAGTTTGTATCCAGCGCATAACCCACCCCATATATAATCATTACCAACGATACCCCTGGTTAAACAAACGTAGACAGCTCGAGCTAGGAAAAGCTCGAGCGGAGTGTAAACGGGTTACCTCTAGAGCAAGGAGTTGCTCAAATGACCGGAATCCCATTTACTTTCATTATTCTTTTTGCCCCAACCGTCCGGTGTATCTTCTCCCCATTGGCCCATTGGTTGAATTGGGCGGTGCTCCCAGCAGCCCACACACCCTAGGTTGATGGTTGAATTGAGCGGTGCAGCAACAACCCATACGCCCTAAGTTGATGGTTGAATTGGGCGGTGCTCCCAGCAGCAGCCCACAAGCCATAGGTTGATTGCGCCCTGCAACCAAGTGACGAGCGACAACAGCGAGAATGCAGCCAACTGAGCCAAGTGGCAAGAAATTCATACGACAAGAAATTCGTACGGCAGCGGCCCTTCACTTTTCTTACTAGCAACTCTTGTTAATGTATAATTTTAGAATGGTTACGCCGCAATTTTTTCTACTATATTTTGTAGGTGTTCACTAATTTAAAACACTGGACGCATGCCAACCAGAAGTCACCCCGATGAGACCTGTTCATGGGGGATCGGCCGATAACGGCCGGACCGGCCGTTTTGGTAGGCCGGGCGGCTTTGCTTTCGGGCGGGCTCGACTCGTATTCAGCCCGATTGATTACTCGGGCCGGGCTCGGGCTCGGGCTTTCAACTAATCATGAGGGTAGCCCGGCCCAGCCCGGCCCGGCACAAATAAAACTTGTTTCGGCCCAATGGCCTACTGGCCCAATGCCGTATACTGATATAAGTATAACCTCCTCACTGCAGAGTGCAGACTATAGGTCTCCATCCCCGAAACCCTAAGGCAGCCGCCGCGTCCCCAAGTCCCCATCTAAGCTGCATCGGTGCATCCACATCTTCAGATCGATGCCGCCGCTGGAGCTCATCGCCGGCTCGACGCCACCCTAGGCGGCTTGGAATCTTGATACTGCCATCTCCCAGTCCTAGGTATGCTGCATTCAAGCTCACCTCATGGCGCTCTCACTGCACCCGTCCCTAGTCCCTAATCCCCCATCCATTTTTCACTGATTCGGTGATTCCAGAGTGCAAACGTCAATCCCTTGTTGACTTGCCGCCAGGAGCGGGAGTGCTGAAATTGACTTGCACCCCTACGCTGTCAGATCTGAATGATTTTGCTTGATCTGGAGTCTGGACACCATTGCGCTAGATCATCAAGCACAAAGCCACCAAGTGATTAAGGTAATCACTAATCAGTGCCAAATTAAGGTTGTGCGGCATGCACAGATTTCTGGATGCCATGTATATATACGTCTAAAAATTGGATGCCATGCATATATATAGATTCCTGAAATTTGATGCCATGTATGCAGGGATTTTTAAAATCGGTGGCCATGTATATTAACTGCGTATATGTAGATGCCATGCATATATATAGATTCCTGAAATTTGATGCCATGCATATGTAGGGATTTTTAAAATCAGAGGCCATGTATACTTACTGCCTATATTCAGAATTCTAAAATTTGATGCCATGTATATGTAGGGAATTTTAAAATTGGAGGCCATGTATATTTTGGCACTTCATAATTATATTATTACTGATTTCGAGCCATTTTGTAACAGTATGGCAAGTCCTTGGAGCCCAACAGCAAGTATTGAAGAAGAAGAAGAGGAATATGATGATGAAGTTGAGGCAGGTGAAAAGAACAAGCAGGCCATGGTTGCTCCTGCTCGTACTAGTCGCAAGCGTGCAAGATCAAAGGGAAAGCAAGGAGCTGATCAAGGTCAAGCAAGTGGACAGTGTGCTGAAGATGGGTCAAGTACACAACCACAGGTTAATTCTTCTACTGATTCAAAAACACGAAAGTCAAAGAACATGGTTTTAGAACTATGATGGGTAGAGCTTGTCCTCAGTTTAAGAATATTAGTCGTCACACCATAAGAAGGGATATCATGACATTATTTCAAAAAGAAAGAAAGGATTTGATAGAAATTGTTCATAACAGTCCTGGAAGAGTTAGTTTCACTTCAGATAATTGGAAATCTGATGTTACAAAGTTCAGCTTCATTTGCATTACATGTCACTATATTGATGCTACTTGGAAATTGAACAAGAGGATCATATGGTTCAAGAAATTGAATCCACCATATGATGGAGCATCTATTGCAGATGAGATTCATTTGTGTCTTCGTGAATGGAAACTTGACACCAAAATGATGTGCATGACTTTAGATAATGCATCATACAATGATAAAATGGTAGCTTCTCTAAAATCTCATTTGTTACCAAAAGGTGTTCTTCCATTGTTTGGCACTTTCTTTCAAGTCCGTTGTTGTGCACATATATTGAATCTTGTGGTTCAAGCTGGGCTGAAATTGATTGATAATGCTGTGGGGAAACTAAGAGATGGCATACAATATATCAAAGCATCTTCTATTCGTATGTCTAAGTTTTATGAGGGTGCACAAACAATTTTTCAGTTGGAAGTCAAAAGGAAATTAAAAGTTGATATGCCTGTTCGTTGGAATTCAACATACACAATGCTTGAGAATGCTTTGTACTTTAAAGATGTCTTCTTATGGTTTGCTGAGAGAGATAGTATTTTCAAGTCACATTTTTTGCCTTCATATGATGAATGGGACAAGCTTAGCACCATGCATGGGTTTTTAAGGACTTTCTATGATGTCACATGTATGTTCTCGAGTACAAAACATCCTACATCCAATTTGTACTTCAAATGTGTTTATACGGTGCATACACGTTTGTTGGAGGCACATGCTGCAGGGAAGAAATTCATGGCCCCTATGTTGGTTGAAATGAAAGAGAAATTTGATAAATATTGGTCAGATTATAGTATCTTTCTATCATGTGCTGCTGTCCTTGATCCCCGCTATAAGCTAGGATTTATAGCATATTGCTATAGCAAGCTTTATGCTAATGATGATGCCCAACGGCGGGTCAATGAAGTGAGATCCACCTTGACCAGTCTTTTTGAGGAATACCGTGGTGTTAATTTAAGTTCGGCGGGTGTTGTTGCTCATAATAACAGTGAAGGTGGTGCTGATTTGTTCAATGATTATGAACAATACATGGTATCTAGTCGTACACATGAAGTAAAGTCCCAGTTGGATCTTTATCTAGATGAACCAGCTAGAGGTTTGCATGAAAAGTTGGATGTTTTGGAGTATTGGAGTAAGTCATCTATGCGATATCCTGAGCTAGCGTCAATGGCTCGTGATATTCTTGCTGTTCCCGTGTCAAGTGTTGCTTCGGAATCAGCCTTTAGCATGAGTCGTAAGGTTTTAACTACATGTCGAGGTTCGCTTAAGCCAAAGACAACTGAAGCTTTGATGTGTCTTCAAGATTGGTACCGATCAAAAATGCAACAAGGTGACTTCCAAAATCTGTCTACATTCTATTGTGTTTGATATGTTGCTGTTTTTCATATTTTAAGTTCTAATTGCTTAATATTATAGGAGAGGTAAATGAGCAAGCTGAGTCTTCTAATGTCCCTTCTACGGAAGAAGTTTCTTCAGATTCTGAATGTAATACCTAGCTAAATGTTTCACCTCATATATAAATATGTTTTAACTTTCAAGTTATAATTTGTTGCCTATGCTATTTTGTAGAGATGAGCTGATTGTATTTTCCATGAGCACTATAAAGAGATGAAGTGGGTTGCTAGCAGGTGGCACTTGGCAAGTTGGCATCATCAAATTCCAGGAAACAATCGTGTCTATTGATCAGTGGTTTAATATGTTTTGTTAATGACTTAATGGTTTGTTGTGTAACGTGTACCGGAACTATACAAATTTGTATGGTAGTGCTAGTAAGTAATAACTCGATTCGGTGGTTTGCACATTTGAATAACTCCTATATATTCTGTTTCGATGCACGTTTGAATATTACCTATATATTATGTTTCAATGCTATTGGATAGAGTACATCAGTGGCAGCGCTATTGAAATTTTGGATCAGTAACGCTGCAATGTGTATCAATGTCGGGCTTTGGGCCGGGCTTCGGGCTTTCGGGCTTTTGGCTGGGCCTAGCTTGGGCCGTTGAAAATGAAAATTAAGTCGGGCCGGGCTAGGCTCGGGCTTGCTTTTATAAGGTCGGGCTTTTTGAGGCCCGGCCCGAAACCCGGCCCGGCCTGAGGTATGATCAGGTCTAGGCCCGATCTAGAGGCAAAAGAAAATTTACATACAGTTAGGTTTAACATCTCAAGCTGTAGTTTTTTTTTTATCTCATCTCATCTCCGTGTTCCCGCATGCACGCCAGTTGAGGTTGTCCACTTCTCAAGACTCCATGGTGAACATCAAGTGCTGCACAACCCTCTTTAACTAATTCCTGCACGTAATAACATGTCGACTGAAAATGTTGAGTTTTCCGTCGATTGATGATTAGACAGACGATAAAATATAAAAGCGTATCTTGTTCTTCCTTTTTCTCAAACAGGACACGTCGCCATACAAGTCAATACAGCATCCGGATCGGATTAGAACATTTTTTTTATTAAAGAATCTATTTTAAATACATGTGATACAGTAGATTCAAGTCTCAGCGGCTCCATCGTATAAATAACATCCTTTTCCCACGTAATGCCTCGGTCCTGACAAAATCAGTTTAGCCGTTTACAAACCAAGTGCAACTTTCCCCTTTTTTCAATGATTCTTTCTGTTAAATTGGCTGAAAAATGCATGTCGCAATACTCCAGGGAAGCTCTAGCACAACATACCTGCTCTGACAACAAAATGCACAAGAATAAAGGCATGACTCATAGGAAATTTAAGCTCTTGCATCACAGTTCAAATTGGAGTAGTCAAAGGACGCCGTTCTATATTTAGTCAAATTGTATGTATTAAATACTAGAGACTAAGTTAATTTCACATGAATAAATGTAATACCTGATATGAGGCACAACAAACCTGTGTAGAGAACTGTTTCAGCATATAACATACTAGAGGAAATCATTAGGTTTTCCTATCCTAATATTTTGCTCCTGTAGAAAGCTCACAATTGCATTCTTTTGCCAGCCCTTGAAGCTCCTATGACGCAAGCACAAAAAAAAAGGAATATTAGACTAAAACAGTTCAGGATTATTTCCATTATAAAGGAAGCATTAAAAATGATCAACACCATATTAGACTAAAACAGTTCAGTATTATTTCCATTATCAAGGAAGCATTAAAAATGATCAATACCATCTGAACAAGACGTAAACTGCATATGCTCAAAATATTTATAAATGAACTTCCCAAACAAATTCTATTTTTAAGCTATATAACTACAAAACTACAAAATTAAGCAAGAATGAACAATATATGATAATGATAGAGGTGAAAAAAGTGTGACACGGTTATCTCACTACAGGGTTCATCAAACATAAAAGAACATGAGAATGAAAAGGTAAATGCAAATATTGCACCCAGTGAGTTTACAGAAGGGAAAAACCCTTCAATCTTAACACCAACAATGATACCAGAATTGAATAATATGTGGTGGATCTGGATTGCATGATATTTTTCCCAAATATACAAGTAGATTGAACCAAAAGATCATATATGATATAAAGAAAAGCTTATCGTATCCATTTTCCATTGGAATAACAGTTATGATCCGTTCATTATGGAAGAATTAAATTATGCAGATGTAAATAGTACAAGCACGCATACAGGACGACAACAGTACAAGTGTAGAACATTCTTTTGACAATTTTATTGGCATAGAATACTGCGTACAAAAACAGCAGCAAGCCATATTGTTAGAGAAATAAGGTCAATGAACTCTTTGTGCAAGAATAATTGATTGGGAGTTTTCTGTTCATTGAAGCAAATAAGCTTAATTTCTCATACTGAAACAGCAACCTTTATTATTGAATGATTATTGAATGTGTGGATTAACGCGTCATCTTAAGGTTGTGTCGATATTAACTTTAATCTAATGCCCACGAGGTAATGAGAGGATGCAATGAAGTAGCAATTTTTTGCAGGCTCATGCTACATACTTTTGATCAAGATGAGCTATAACTTCACCTCCAGGAAATGCTGCCTTCGTGGCTTCAAAAGAAACTTTTATAGAATGCTTCCACATTCCACCAATCTCACAAGAATTATTTCCATTTCCGTGAGGTGGTGCTTCCATTGGCAACGAATAACCGGACAGTAGATGACCCACCCATACACCATCTTTGCTGAAATATTTCAAGAATGTAAGAGTGACAGACTGGATTCAAATAGAAGTAAAACGCTTATTCTTAGTAAACTTAGTACAAAATAAAAAAAAGTTAAGTTATAAAAACTAGTCAGTAAGCTTATCCATTCCGTAGATATATATTTTTTAAATGAAACGACACTGTAACTTCATAACTCCAATTTAAATGAACAAAAGAATGTGTTCAAGCACATTTTTTATGGGCAAATAAGGCAGTAGCAACAAGGAGGTGCCAGCCGGACGATAGTTAACCTGGCGATGCACCAAAGAAGAAACAGGAAGGATGACTTTTATTTCTTTCTATCTTGAAAAATCAAATATCTTGTCGAAGCAGCATGGCTCCTAAAAATAATATCTAATTGGATAACAAACCAACTAGTTAATTAGATAATAAATACACCAATTGAATCCCCTAAACAAGGGCTATACCTGCCATGCTACTAATCATGTGCGCAGTTCACAAGGACAGCATTATTGGATGTTCAGACTATAAAAGGAGATAAAGCACAATCTGATCTGGTGTCATAAGTGCAGGCCCACAGTTCACCTAGGAGAGTGTAGGCAGAAGAAAAGCATGACCCATCTCTCGCCTCTCCCTCGCATTCCAACGTCGCCACCCTCTTGGCACCCTTCCTCTCCCTCTTCTTTAATCTCGCTGGAGGGTTGGGACACATGCTCCACCCTACTTTCCCCTTTCATTTCCATCCCCTCCCCTCCACTCAACCCCTGCCACATACACCTTAGATGAAGATCTGGCAGATAACACGATTCCAACATCCCCTGCGACAGGAGGCCGACCACCGATGGCGAGCATGGAGCCTCTGAATGAATGGTCCGCTCCTCCCTTGGGCGCACTTCATCCATTTGGGGGAGACCTACGTCTATCACGAGGACATCATCTTGCATGGATTCTTGCCTACCTCACTAATCCAGTGACTTCAACGTTCTCCCCAGTGCTAGGAATATGCTGGCCACACTTGTCGATTTAGGAGCCTCGGTGCTGTTGCAAGCTTCCATGGTTCTTCTTGCAGCGAGCATCTCGTTGCCGTGCAGGTACAATTGGATAATCTAAGTAATCATTGATTGTCGCTGGGTTTCAACAGAGGCGACGGCGGCAGCATTGTGGCAACCTATGCTTTGTGCGTCCGCATTTCTCATTGGTTTGAGGTTGGACGGTGCCTTAAGCTGCAAATTAGGTGTTAAAGTGCCATTCCCAAGAGAAATCCCATCTAGGTTGAACGATGGTGACTCCCATAGGTATAAGTATCATTACATTCAGGCATCGTTCAACAAGGTTGTCAAGGCGTAAGGCGACGTGAGATTAGCCAAAACCTCTTTCCCCATTTTGACTTCAAAGCACACGGCGAGGCAACACCATAGACATGTAAATATGGCAAATAAAATATAAATAATAAAAGATATGCGGAGAAAAAATAGAGATAAAAAAGATATGGGCTACATATGTGCAGCCCATGCCCATAACATGTTTAGTCTAGGTCAACCCTTCCTCCCTGCACGGTTGTGCCTCAAGGCTTCCCCCTCAATACCCTTTCTCCTCTTGAACAACCTACCGTTCCCGTCACCCCTCCTCAACGTTGCTCTGCGACATCCTAATAATATTATTAGGTGTCCCAAGTTCTATTCAAAACAAAAATAAGATAAACACAGATTTCATAATTTATTTCATAGTAAAAACCAATTAACTGGGCCACAACCCTATTATTTTATGTCTAAAAGGCTTGTGTAAGGCTTTAGAGCCCATACAAGAACCCTAGCCCGACCTAGCTTCGTCCGAAGCTCCATTTAAACCCGGCCCTAGACCCCCCGTGCGCAGCCACAATTTCCCCCTCCTCAAAACCCTAGCCGTCGCCACGGTTCCGGTGCCAACCCGAAGGTATTTTGAGATATCATCTCCCTTGCAGTCCCAAAACCCTAGTTCTAATCCCAGCATGCCCTAGAGCACGTCGAGACAAATCCATCGGTACTAAGAAGTTCCAAAATTGTGGAGAAACAGGTCCTGTAGCCCTCGCCTAAAATCCGAAACACCCCACGGCTGCCGGTTGTGAGCGCGGGTTTCGTGCCGGCGGCACGGATGGTGTATTTTGCCGGCAGCCGTGGTGCTTTGGATTTTCGGCGAGGGACACAGGACGCGTTTCGCCATCGTTTTGAGACTTCTCGGTAAATTTTTCGACTGCAAATTTTTTTTATTGAACATTAAAGGTATTAGATCTACGATTGTATCTATGAAGATGCCTTGTAAATCATTATAACCATTAGTAGTATATGTAGATAGGGGATTTTCTGTCATTTTTGTATATATTTGGTTTTGTATTCTTTTAGCATATGAAATACTGTGTGCGCTAATTCGAATAGTGATGTCATGAATTTTGTTAAACATCAAGACGATACTGGAAGGACCAAGAGAAAATCATTCATTGGAATTTGTTTCCCACATCTTATGTGAAGCGGAGAATTTGTTCTATTAAAGCTGGAATTGCTCAAAAAGCGAAGATCCACTTGAGAAAAAGCATATATTGTTAGGAACAGTCTTCAATAACAACTTAAACTCGATGCTTACACGACAATATCCATGTGACGGGGAGCATAGTGGCCACCTCCTATACCTAGTAGAACCTTTTCACCATTCCTGCATAACAAGATGTGGGATTTAGTGTTTACAAGGACAAAAGAAAAAAATGAACAGGCACCTACACAAAGGAATCACAATTTCTGATTCTAACAGAATAACATTTGTGAAAAAAATAAGCAAAATGGTATATTTCCATTGTGCAAGCCCCTGGGCCCGCTGGCAGCATGTGTGGCAGTACACATGGCACTGTGGCAGCATGAACATGATCTGCACTAATGGAGCATGCGGCTTTAGTATGAGCACAAGGTGCCATGTCGGATATCAATTATGTTAAGAGGAAAAAAAAAGCGTAATACAAAAATTATTGATGTTTCAATCAGCAATGAAAATTAACATGCAGTAGCATAGCAGAAACAGTGGTAAATATAGTGGCTATAGCCGTTGTAGCTGTGTATTTTATTCCATAACATAGCGTTTAGCCGTTTACGCCAAAAATAAGCTATAGTGGAGCTGCTGTGGGCTGTTGAAAAAACTAATGTGGGCCTAATAAATTAGGAAAAGAGATCAGATCAAGTTTGTTCCTAACTTTAGAGATTGGCCATAATCAGATTGGATTATTAGGAATTTTTTAGGATTAGATTTTACTAGCCGAGTACTCATGCTTTGTTAAGAGAGAATCTAAATTCTACCACCAAGACTATGAAAAAAAGGGTCAAATGCCTTTGGCTTTCACGCAGCGTGGCACGTCGCAATCGACTGCGTGAGTTTAATCTCACATTGTGGGAGTGGCGGGCGGTGGAGGGGCAGCGCGACGGATGGGTGTAGGGGCGGTGCGGCCAGCGACAAGGAGCGGCGCGACGCACGATGGACGAGTGGAGGGGTGGCATGGCGGTGCGGAGTGGCGGTGCGGCGCGTGGTTAACGGGCGGCACCGCCATGGGCGAGCAACGCTGGGGCGGCGGACGTCGGAAGAGTGGTGCGCGCGCGATGGGACGGGCGATGTGGCGGCGCAACAGACGGCAAAGGGCAGCGCAGAGCGGATGGGCGGCAATGCCATCAATGAGCGACGCGGGTGGCGGCGGAGGCGGGGCGGGCGTCGGAGGAGTGGCGCGTCGCACAACGGACGAGGGATGTGGCGGCGAGCCGACGGGCGAGGGAACGCAGCGATGGCCCGGGACGACGCGCTGGCGAGAGAGGCGGACGGGCGGCTCCACCGTCGGTGGGGACGGCGGAGGCACGGCGGTCTATGAGAGAGAGGAAGAGAAGAGATGAGAGAGATGTATGGATGACACGTGGACCATACCTTTTCTATTTATGTAATATTTTTTGTAATCAAAATGCCACATCATGAGCCACATGGACAAAACCACTCACGTGGATTGCCCCCTTGGCAAAACCTTCCTCAAAACCACTCATTGGGGGTTATTTGCACTGGTTTCAATAATCCACGGGGCTGGTTAGACGGTTTTGAAGATCAGGGGGTTAAGTGCACCCGAGGCCAAAGTTTAAGGGGGTAAGTAGACTTTTTCCAATAATAAAATGGATAGTATGGACCAATTGCTTCAATCTCTAATGTCATAATCGGAGCACAAAGCACCGCCACCAATGCCTCCATGCTTTGCGAAGCACCGTAGCCCAAGTCATATATGAGGTCAACTCAATCGTGGCAACTACTGCTAATGGACAACATTTATAACTTCTATTTCATTTGTAAGCCAAAATTAAAAAAAATATGCAATTCATTTGTTGAATTTAAAGATCTAGGAACTTTGACTACAAGGATGACATATATTTCATGACACCGCTTATAATCATTATAGACCCATGCACCATGGAGGTTATCAAAACATACTGTCCTGAATTTTCAATTCAAAATGTCACTTTTTAATATTCAATTAAAAACAGATTACTTTTAACATGTCCTAGTGCTCATAGAGAATTCCATTCCCACTAGAAGCCCGAAGGGCATGTCTAATGGTACCCTAACTTAAAGTGGACTTAGTACCGTTCAGCACTATTAATCAACTTTTCTTCTCTTCTTATTTTTTCTACCGTGCTAAGTTCACCCTAAGTTATAGCACCATTGAACTTCACCCTAATCCCCCCAACCCCACCCTAGAACAAAGCAAAATACTAGATGTGTACAACTCGCATCACTATTATCAGACTATAAAGGGAAAAGAATATTATCAGCATACCCTTGCCAACTGCCAACTGCATTATTTCCTTCACCCAGACCAAGACCTTTCCATAGAACCTAAAAATGCTGGAAATCTCAGTTCCATGTTATCCCATACTTTATCTTCAACAAATTGTAATGTAGGCTACATAATATTCGCATTGTTGACAAATGTGAGTCACTGAGTCTTAATGGATGTAAACAGCAGACAGAGTGCATTTCTTTGCCATTTGTCTCAAAACTGTGGTGCAACTATGTTAAAAAAAAAACTGTGGTGCAACAGAAGCAATGTATTTTGAGCATCACATCTGAGATTTTATTTTGGACAAAATTTAGAAGAACCTTTTACATTAAAAAAAGGGAAAAAAAAAAGAACCAAAAGGTAGAAGAGGGGCAATGCACCACAGTGCACAATGAATGTCATGTATCAATTTAAACCTCTACATAATATATCATCTTGAAGTTAAATCAATGGATTCGTTTGACCTATATAGCGGACAGAAGAAATAATAAAATACAAGACATTAAAAACAAAGAGGGAAAGAGAGAAGAAACTCAACTAGAGCAATTGCCTGCGCAGCATCTTGTCTGCCCCAGTATTCTTCAGTACTTCCTGCCATTATCATAAATAGTCCCAAATATTGAAAATAAGAATTTTGAATTCAACACATTCATTAGCGGAAGTATAGAACTTATTTTTGTATTTCTATGAGCTTCAGCTACAATGAGTAGTTCGGTAGGCTAACTTTATACTCCCTCCGTTCAAAAATATAGGGCATATAAATTTTTGGCACGGTCTTCAAAGTATAACTTTGACCATTAATTTCTTTCAAAATATGTCATTAGCAACTACAAAACTAACATCATATCAAAGTACTTTTAAATACGGATCTAAATATATTACATGCATATACTAAAACATGTACATTTTTACTTAATTATTAGTCAAAGATTCCAAACATTGACTTTTGAAAAAACATGCACGCCCTATATTTTGGAACGGAGGGGGTATTAGGTAAGTAAACCGATTGTGTCTATGCAAAGATGCTAGTTAGATGGAGAAACTCAAATAGAAGGTGATTCGTATTAGCAATATATCAGGATAAATTAAGAGCCCGTGTCTATCTAGAGTTTGTGTCCTTGTAGAGATAGAGTTCTTGCCTTACATGGCTCTCCTTGGTACCCTATATATACAAGTCCTTGGCCTACAGATCAATAGATAGAACAATATACATCTCATATTCATAGCATGGTGTCAGTGCCAAGGTACACCGAACCCTAGTTGTCGACGATGTCTTCGGCTGCTGCCTCTCTCCGAAGGAGATATTGCATACGACTTGCATTTCAAGTGATTGTTTTATAGAGGTAGCTTTCTCAGTTGTGCTTTTTTTTAAGGGTGGGTTGTGTTTTTGGTTGCTCAGCTTAGGTTGCATGGCTGCAATAAGTTTCCATTACGCAAATAATTATTTGAATGTTCTCTGTAGTGTATTGTGGCATAGTTGAATTGGCACATTTTCTTGTCACATTATTTGGGACCATAGCAAAAAAACTTTTGCTGCAGTGAGTTGGGATGTAATTAAGCCTGTAACAAAGTAGAGCTCAAGGAGTCACTACAGATAGTTGGTTTTTCTCTTTCCAGAATTTCACAGGCATAAGATATCTAGCATGTTTTTGTTAACTATGAAGGATTTGATTCCATGATCTCTATATTACCTAACTTCATGTATAATTGCACTAGTTTTTTGTTCCCAACTGATCAAAAAAGTGGTATATCGCAAACCATACGAGTCTACACAAGTACAATAGGAACAAGCGTGCAGTGCACAGGTTATTTTCAGAATGTTTGTTTTGGTTTAGACTAATGTTTGGAAAGCAAAGCTAATTTGAGTTACACAAGTATAATAGGAACAATTGTGCAGTGCACAGGTTATTTTCAGAATGTCTGTTTTGGTATAGAATAATGCTTGGAAAGAAAAGCTGATTTGCAAAAACGCGAAGGGATAATTATGCACACCTAAAGCTTGGTTTCCCATTAAATCCAACCAGAGAACATAAAGATATAAATAGAGATAATTAACAGGAGAGATTTATTCATGGATGTCATTGACTCTTGGTATTAGCCAGATGTGTCAAAATAACATGTTTCAGAAATTCTTGTTAAATATTAGATCAATGTCAACAATTGCAACCTGAAAGGCATCAAATGCCCTACAACTTGTACGATCTGTGCAGGAGATGAAAAATGATGACATTTCTGAAGCAAAGAGAACATAACTGGTTTGTAGCAAATGGAACTAGTAGAAGAATTGTAAGGGAGCAGGTGACACAAACTAATAGGAGGTTTTCCAATAACTAGTAAGAGTGGAGGATGAAGATGTGCAAGATACAAAATTTAGGCAATGCATATAACTTTGTACCTATCTCAACAAACATTGTCGGTGTATTGGTAACTGGTCCATGGTGAGTAGCCTCAAGTGTAATCTTCACAAATTATCCGCATTAAAATCAGTTCAATAAGAAAAGAAATGTGCATCATCAGTAGAAAGAAAAATACTCAAATACCTCAAACTCAGGAACAAGACCTTGGTCTGAAGCAACCTTTTGCATCAACCGGAACCATGGGCCAATTCGAGGGTTTGGCAATGCTGCCCATCCAGGCCTCCCTCCTTGAGGCGGGGTCTCATCCTCCCTGAGATGTGGTATGCCTTCAAATGTGCATTCACCAAAAAAATGGACAGCATGTTCAATATCAAACAGCCAATGATCGAATAAATAAGAACAACTAATTTGCATAAATCAACAAACTGCACGTCATTCCAAAAGCATGGATTTATGGCTATGAAAAAATAATTACAGAACACATGGAGAGGTATTGTAAAAGATAATAATTTACTGGAATGCTAGAACAGACTAAAGTTCAGTATCTTCCATGCTTGCTGAACAACATAGCATGTGACACCGTGCGAAGCAGAGGGCATTCAAAAAAATTCTCACACAAAATGTATCAAGCATTTGACTACGCTATTGAGCTATATGAGAGATAAAAGCATATGATTTTAAAACCAACCAATTGGATGGATAGTGAGCGCAGGCCGGTTGGACACTGCAGTGTGTTTACTGAGAAATATGACCTCAGAAACAGGCTCTCCAGTGGCTGCCTCCCACCGCTTATCAAGATCATCCTCGGCAATGATGCTGTTTTCATGCTTCAATAACCGAACATTCCCATTTGTAAAGCACTCAATTCCCTCCTAAGAAACAAATATAAGCATAAATTAATTGTGCGCCATCAAAGAGGCACTGACTAATTTGGCGAAGTGCGAAAAAACACAATCGCAGTATGTGGTCTGGTTGCCTTGGCAAAATATGAAAAATCGGGCATAAAATTAGTTAAGACCAGAACAAAATACGTCTGTGCTGAGTGTTCTTTTGCATGATGCCAGGTTTTCAGCATGCCGCAGAGAAAATAAAGCTTGAGAATTCAAGAGCATTGACATTACTACTTCCAAATATAGTTTACTTAAACCTACATATTTGCAAACCACAAAATAAGAGCAGATTTCAACCTCCAAAAAAAGGAGTTGGCTTCCTGCTCCACAAACACAACACAAATAGCCTAACACTAGGCATGGCGGTGAGGGAAATACGTTGTTAATCTGAAGAATCGGATGGGACCAATTCAAATGGATGCGGTTAGAAAGTAGAAGAAAATGAATGGGTAAGGCGAGGAGGTTCCTCACGGGGATGGGCGGGCCGGGGACCAGCCGGGCATGGCGAGGAAGGCGCAGGCGGGGCCGATGGACGCCTGGTCCGACGCCGTCGCCACCACCAGCACCACCATCATCGCCTCTTGCCTTCCTAGTTCCTACCCGCTTAGGGGTGGATTCGATCCGATCTTGAGCGAGCTTAGGGTCGCTGAGCTCGAGCTCGGTTGGGCTCGGGATCGATACAGGCTCGAGCTTACACCCAGGCTCGAATTCGGGATCGTCAAGAGCTCGATACAGCTCGAGCTCGAGCTCGTTTGAGCTCGATAGGGCCAGTGGGCGGCGGCCGGCGGGCAAGGGCAAGGGTAAGGGTTAGGGTTGGAGTTGGAGTTGGAGATGAGATGGGGATGGGCAGGGCGACGGCGGCGGGCGACGGCGGCGGGCGGCGGGCGGCTGGGCGACAGGCGGCGGGCGGCGGGCGGCGGGGCAAGGGACTTGGAGAGTGGAGACTGGAGTCGCGAGGGAGACGGGGAGAGAGGCCCGAGAGGCGGAGAGCGGCGGCTGCGGCGTGTCGGCCGTCGGGTACTCGGGTTAGGGTTGGAGACCGACAGCTTGATTGGTTTGAGGGAATTGAAAGAAAGGAATGGGAATTGAGAGTAAGAGGTTGTAAATTCCTTTGATTGGTTGGAGGATATGGGAATTACAGTAGGATTAAGAGCAACTCCAGCAGCCACGCTATTTCACTGTAGCGACGGATTAATAACGCGGCACAGTGGTTTTGCGTGAAACGGCACGGTCCAGCAGCCACGCGATTGCCTGATTAGCTTTCGCGGAGGGCATCGACACACGCGATATTTCCAGGGACCGCGGCCTCGAGCTATCGTCTTCTTCCTCTCTCTCCCTCACGACCATTCGCGCAAGACATCGGAGGTTTCTGGCGACGGCGGCGACGTAGCGTCTTCGTCGGGAGCCGGGCGCGAAAGCGGAGGCACACGGCATTCTTTGAAGCGAGGCGAAGCTGCGAGGCGGAGGCGGCGAGCAGCGGTCTTCTCGAGAATAAGACCGTCGGCGAACTCTCGTCGTCGGACCATGCCACCGCCAAGTGTTCAAGAGGTAAATTCTTTTGACTTGTAGTGTTGATTTCGTTTTAGATCTGTGGATCCCCTTTGAGAAATCGGTCGATTTGAAAATTAGGGTTCGTGTCTGTTCTTGTGAATGCGACGATTGTGCTGGCGTCTATGTTTGATTTCGGGTTACAAATCTTTAGTGCACATCCTCCACCCCTTCCCGTCGCACATCCTCGCCGCCGCCGTCCTCCGTCCTAAAACCCTAGGTTTCGTGTCCTGGGGCATCGTCTCTCTTCGCAGATCCTGATTGGTTAGCTAAATAATTGATTGCTTTGTTGTTGATTGCTTAGCTAAATAATTGAACATCCCTTTGTTGTTGATTGCTTAGCTAAACTGATTGAACAAAATAATGTTGTTGACACATGCTTCATAAAACCAGCGTCTTAAATTTCTAATTAGCTAATAAAGTGACGTTGTCGATTCACATGTTGCTTGCAGGTCGGTATTGAAATATGAAGCTTGTTTTGTTAGTGATAAAGCATTTGTTATTTCTTCTTTTGCTTACTACTTTAGTGATAAAGCATTTCATATTTCTTCTTTCATTCAAGAAGAGCTACATTGATGAATGTGTACACCGATTGAGGTTGCGGCGTTGGCATGATGACATTCGGACACATAGCTTGTTTTTTTACTACCGTCTGATTAATTTTCCCATTTTGGTTATTGAGTTAACATAGTGTTCAAAGAACAATGCTCATTTTCTCCATAGCTTAACCGCACTGCTATCTCCGGGTCACTTCCGTCCACTTAGACTAATTTACAATAGCTAATCAATTAAGGAGTGCTCTTCCTCCATGATCAACTTAGGCTCTGTTTCTTTCAAATTATAATCGATTATAAGTCGCGACTTAAAATTTATCATTTTTGTAATGGTTATATTTTGAAATATTTTATAGTTATTTTTTCAAACTTTGCACAATTTGTCTCAAAGATCTCAAAATATTTTTTCATAATTTTTTGGCCCTTTAAATCTTCTATAAAACACCACAACCTTTTCAGATTATAATCTAACCGCCGAAAGAAACCTGACCTTAGACTAGTCAGAAGAAAAGAATAATTTGGTTCCCTACAAGCACCTTTATGTCAGATATTGAAAAGAATAATTTGGTTCCCTCGAATAATTTGTAGTTCATGTATCACTACGATTATCTTGAATTTCTGCGTTAACTCAAATTTATTTGTGTTTGTGTTGCATTGCATCACCATGCATCTTTAATCATCCATTTATTTGTGTCATGGTTGTATGAACCTCATACTTTGCATTGGCTTTAGATGGCCAGCAACGGGGAGGATTACAAAACCATATTGATGGCCCTCATCGACTCTGTGGAGAAGGTCGCTGTTGACGCTCAACAAGTGGCAGCGACACGAACCACAAAGTTAGCGCACTCGGCATTGAAATTATTGTCGACCAATCGCAATCAATTGCTAACAAAGCCAAAGACGATGCAATCAAGATCATAGGACCAATTGACCACATCGAGTCGAAACCTTCGCTTTTGACGGCAACGAAGATGATATCAATCCTATTGACGAGGATCATGACTACGGTTGCCGTGCCTCCAAAGTGCATTTGCGAGGATAATGGGATGGATTACGATAGTGATCGGTCTCATGGTGTTTAGGACCTAGTAGTTATCGGTCTTCGATGACATGTACTAGGTTGTTTGGGTTTCAAATATTATGTATGTTTGGCACTGCATGTGATTGAACTAGTGACCGTTGGTATGTTTAAGATCTGGATCACTGTATGTCTGTAAGACTTGTTTGTTAAGACGTGCCTATTTACGACCTGTTTGTCAAGACTTGTTGAAATATTGTCATGGTTGCCTATTTAAGATTTGTTAAGACTTGTTTGTTAAGATTTGTTCTAATATTGTTTTAATGCCATGTGTTTGCTCTATGGTACTTCGTACACTTTCCGAATTGTTCAAATTATGTTGCTTTGTCGATTTGTTTCATCTTTGTTTTTCACAATGGTTAGGAAAAGAATGGCTGATGATGACACATTCAGATTGATGGGACTTAGCCCCTATGACCCACAAGACCGTGAGCAAAACCAAACTATTAACATGCCATGGTCACAGGGGGCTATGCTAATCCCACTCCTTCAAGTGGCCGGCCACAAGGACATGGATTGGGAGGTGGCCCTTTCGAACAAGGTCCTTTCACATGTGGTCCATTTGGTTACTACAGTTCGGGTATGCCATCGACGCAACCCTATGGTAGTTCAGCTGCACCCAATCCAACGCCACAAGCTCATATTGATGTGGATGCCAATGATGTGGAGGTAATCGATCGACCGGACACTCGTAAGAGTAAGGGGTCCTCAGGGGGTGGAAAGAGGGGGCCTAATTGGAGTGAAGCTCAAGATGAGGCTCTAATATCTGTTTGGCTTAACACATCATATGATCCAGTTGTTGGTAACAACCAGACTGGGAAAACTTTCTGGCAGAATATCACCAACCAATGGAAAGAGCTAGACAAGGATAAACATTGGACGGCTAGAACTTCTCGTGGTTGTGAATCTCGCTGGAGCATTATCAATGCAGGAGTTAGCAAGTATGTTGGTTGCTATCGCAGAATCCAAGCTCTCAACCAAAGTGGCAAAACCGAGCAAGACAAGGTATTTTCCTACAACAATCTTTTCGTACTTACAGTTTGACATCAAGATTTTATTGCATCTTGCATTTTGTAGTAGGCCGACGCGATGGAGATGTACAAGAAGGAGACTGGAGAAGACTTCAAGCTGCTCCATTGTTGGAAGCTTCTTCGCAATAAACCAAAGTGGCTGTCACATGTTGGACTGCTTCAGCACTCGAAGCGACAAAAATCAGGAAGTGGCTCCATTGCAAAGACCGTCGAGCAAGGACCTATTGAGGATAGCGCACACCTTCCTCTAGATCCAGGCCATCTGGTAGAAAGCAGTCGAAGGCCTCTTCCTATTCAATTACTAACTCCTGCAGTGAATTTGCTGATGTTTGGGCTAGCGCTAAAAAGGAGAGCGATGCAAACCGGGATGCATACCTAGCCCGCATTGCTTCTTCCAGGGAGAAGGACAGCATCATCAAGGAGAAGAAACATGAGGAGGCATCGTACTACAATCGGCTTGCATATGAGGAGAGAATCATGGCAAAGAAATTAGATGACCTTCCCGAGGATGAGCGTGAGTATTACATGCTAAAGAAGCAAGAAATTATGCAGGCCGTGCGTGCGAGGAGTGGTCGAGGGCCATTTTCTGGTTGACGATAGCCGTTGTTTCATCCTGTCCACTTCTGTTGAACTATGGTAGCTGTTTGGTCGTGTGTGAGGATACCGTATTGTTTGCTTATCGGTTACATTTACTATGCTTGTTTGCTTGTGTCGAACTACCGGTCTGTTATGCTTGTTTGGTTATGTGTGGTAATGTTTGGTTATGTTTGGAAATGTTGAACTATCGGTTCTTGTTTGGTCGTATGCACTGTGATTGAACTATTAAATTGTAGCCAAATCTCAAGTTGGTATCATGTGCCCTGCCATATTGTAATAGTGGCCTACGCCAGTGTGAATGATATTTTTGTTGAACCGAGCATAGCAATAATCGAAAGCACATTTATATTACATGGTACGATATGATACATTTTATTCATAGGACTTACATCATGGAGGGATTACATAGGTACCTAACATAGTACGACAACACGTGCCTAAGCATGACCATGCCTTGCCCAAATGTGCTCCATAAGGTCTTCCTTGAGCTGAATGTGTGTAGGCCGGTCTCGAATTTGGATGTGCATTGCCATGTAGTTGTTAAGCAGTTGCGACCCACCCTGTTGTGGCCGAATGAGGTTACCCATTCCGTCAAAGTCTGGTTCTTCCTCGTTGAGTCCTCCCTCATCTTCTATAATCATGTTGTGCATTATAATGCACGCACTCATCAAATAAGTGAGGGTCTCCTCGTCCCACATCCTCGCAGGCTCCCGAACTATGTGGAAACGTGCTTGTAGTTGCCCGAAGGCCCTCTCGATATCCTTCCTAGTTGCAGAATGACGGTCGGTGTACAAAATGGTCTTGTTGGTCAAGGGCACCGAATACGACTTCACGATGGTAGCCCACTCAGGGTAGATACCGTCAGCGAGGTAGTAACCCATACAGTACTGGTGACCGTTGACGGTGATATTAACCGCCGGAGCCTCTCCCATTGCAAGCCTATCAAAAAGAGGGGATCGGTGAAGAACATTAATGTCATTGTTAGAACCAGGCACCCCAAAAAAGGAGTGCCATATCCAGCCATCGTACGACGCAACGGCCTCCAAAATGAGTGTTGGGCCGCCGGCATGGCCAGTGTACGAGCCATGGTATGCGGTCGGACAATTCTTCCACCGCCAGTGCATGCAATCAAGGCTACCCAACATCCCAGGAAACCCCTGACTCTTGCCAAATGCCAAAATACGTGCGGTATCGGCGGGTGTGGGGGCTCGAAGGTACTGAGGTCCAAACGCATGGACGATTGCCTTCACAAACTTCCTGGTGCTCTCCAAGACCGTGCTCTCAGCGATGCGAAGGTACTCATCTAGGCTATCGGCGGACCGTCCATATGCTAGCATACGGATGGTCTGCGATCATCTTCATTAAGAGGATGGAGGCCCAGCCTCCTAGCATTGTTCCTTCTCTACTCGAAGTAGTCGTCCGTCTCGAGCACACCGTTCGCAATGCGAAGAAATAGGCGGCGGCTCATTCGGAACCTACATACATTTCAAATCAATTAAATGATGTGGCGTGTAACGTTCTTATTGAAATAAACTGATGACATAGCGGTGGTTTGTACTTACCTTCTACGGAAAAAACCCTCGTGGTATATAGGATTATCGGAGAAATAATCCCTCATAAGGTTCTCATAACCCTCTTGCGGCCTCCGATCGATAAATCGGCGATCAGGATCGAGCCGCGATAACGGCGGCGGGACGACTCCTCGTTCTGCATATGCATGACCATGTGGAATGCGGCAGCATCGTCGTCATTAGAGGAACCACCATGTACGACCCCTATCAACTCGTCAATCTCGTCATCGCTGTCCGAATTATTAGGAAATGACATTGTGAGTATTGTGTGATTTGCAAAGCTTTTGGTGTGTCTGAAGGCCAACCATTTTACATGGTATTTATAGGCAGTCTGGTGTGTGGTTGGAGCACACGGGAAGGCTTGCATGTGATGCTTCAGTGCAAAGGGACCTACTGCATTAAAATCTTCCTTGTCGGTTTGCAATTATGCAGCACTGAAGCATCATATCCAGTCAGCCACCAATTTCTCTCTTCACATGTGCTTGTACTAAAACCCTGTCATATGCAGTCGGCCACCAATTACTTCGATTTGACATGTCACTGTGTCGGCACCCGATTTACAATATCGGATTCCACCTGCGTAAACCCGTACTAGTCCCAAGGATCATGGCTAGTACACACAGATATACAGAAACGGAACAGTGCCAACGATATTATTATTACACAAAGGAAACATAGTCCAGTACAAGCACATACAACGGCTCGCAGGCCGCACATCAGAGCATACGAAGATACAAGCCTAATGCAACATCTAAACACTTATCCATCTCACAGGCACGAGGGCTGTAGGAACGCGTAACCCTAGTCTTCATAATCTTCATCAGACAACGCCTCATCGACGTAGTCTGGATCCTCTTCCTCGGAAGGCGGGCCATACTTGGATGGACCAGCTGTTGAAATTTTAAAAGGGGGGGGGGAAAGGAGGGTGAGTACAAATTGTACTCGCAAGTCCGAAATTATGCAAGTGCGGGTTCAGTACAAGGAGAGCTTAGGTTATTTGCGGAAATGCATTTATTTGACCTAGTTTTGACAAAACAATTTTGAAACTTTAAATCTCAACATTTTCTTTGGACTCTTCGCAAACGGTTCTCGCCACTTGGCCTCAGTGCCTTAGCGAGAACAAACTTCTTTCTTCTTTTCTTTTCTCAAACCGGCTAGGTCCATTCCGCACGACACTTTCCGATAGGCCGTCACCCAATTCGGAATATCGCCGGTGGCCCCTAGCTCAAAATTCTTTCTTCTTTTCTTTTCTCAAATTTGCTAGTTCGGTTTTCGCGTGATACTTTTCGATAGGTCGTCGCCCATTTCGAATATCACCGGTGGTCGCCACTCATAAAATCCTTCTCAAAACCTTTCTCAAATCCTTTACTCAACTCAAATCCTTTGTTCGAAAACCCTTTTTCGAAATGGTTTTAAATGAAGAATCTACCATATAACCATCCATCAAGACGCTCATAACCGTGAGCACGGCTATCATGATAGTTTTAACTCTGCAGAGTGGGTACGCTTTACCCTCGAGAGGCTACGCACCCATTCGATGTTTCGCCACAAGACCATCAACCACGAGGGCCAACGATCGGGTCCGTCCCATTCCGGAGCTCGAGGTCGTACTGTAATGGCTCCGTTCGTAGGGTTATAGGATGAGCAGTCCTTAGACTAGGGGAGATTTTATCTTTTAGCCCAATTTTCAAACCGGTGCCATACTGCACCAACTGACAAAATATCTCCCTAGTCGGAAAGATTTTGAGGTAAGAGGAAAATCATTTCCTACTAAGCATCACCCCTGATGCGCTATCTTTAAACCATTCCTTCCCAAACATTTCTCAACAATATTCTCTTTTCACACAAATGATTGAATCATTCTGCATAAATAATTTTTAAGCATTTATCCTACCACAACAGAGCATATACATATGAACAATTTATATTTTAGCCTTAGGTTTAATTCTAACATATCTCTTACCTTTTCTATTTGACATAATAACTAATTCTAGCAAATACGACATTTATCTTTTAAACTAGCATGCATATTTTTAAGTCTAATAAACATTTCTAAATAACCGAAAGTGGCTTCACAATATGATCAAAGGGGGACTTGCCTTGATCGGTTCCGGGGAAAACGAAGGGGACGTCGACGATCGGGTCTTCGGGACCTTGACCCTCTAAACGCGCACACGCACATGCAAGGCAATACAACACACATAAGAATATTTCATGATTTGCGGTT
This sequence comes from Raddia guianensis, assembly GCA_036346415.1. NCBI lineage: Eukaryota > Viridiplantae > Streptophyta > Magnoliopsida > Poales > Poaceae > Raddia > Raddia guianensis. The sequence continues at coordinate 24,537,873 of CM070540.1, forward strand.
TTTAGGAAATAATGCAGAAATCTTGATTTTCAATGCATTGATATTTGGGAAAAATCATAGAAATGATTTATGCACATGAAATGATGCCATGCCCACTATATTCATTTATCCGAAATAAAAGTTAAAGGGATGACATGCATATGCACAATTTTTCTAAATTTCTATGGAATTTTTTTACAGCTCAGCAACTATTTTTAATAAATGCTTAAGCTTCTCAAAACAAAGATTAAATAGAGAGACTGGAAAAAGAAAATAAAGAGATGGGGCTTCTCGGCTTTGGGCCTGCTCGGCTAGATCGCCCATCCGAGCGACTCGGCATCGCTTCGGTGGACGAGGCGTTGTCTTGCGGGCGGAAGCGGCGACGACGCGCCGATCTGGCGGGACCCTGCTAGGTCCCACCTGTCGGCGTCTCCCTCAGAGACAGAGGGGGAAAACAGGGGGTGGCCAACCGGCGGCGGAGCGGCCAACGGCGGCGACGACTCCGGCCACCGGAGCTCAATTGGATGCTCGCAGAGCGAGGTGGGATCAATTCGAGCACCATGGGCCCACCATACCGGGGGTTGAACGGAGCTGGCGGCGCGATGATCCGCGGCGGCGATGATCCACGGATCACACGGCGCCGGCGAGGGGTGGCATCAAATTGCAATTAACTCAGGCGGAAGCTATATGGGGTCGAGGAGAACCGATTTGCGAGCTCACCGAGGAAGAAGTGGTGACCAGGCGGCTTGACGGCAGCGGCGAGGTCACGGCAATGTTGGCGGCGGCGGAACGGGGAAGAGACTCACCGGCTTGGTCTTTATAGGCGCGCGGTAAGGACGTCAAGGGGGTGGTTGGCGGATGCACGGAGTTAAGAGGCGGCAAAGTCCGGGTGCGCGAGCGGCGGCAACTTGGCGCCACGGCGAGGTCAAGTCCGCCACGCGCGTGCCGGAGTTGGCCGGTGACAAGATGGGAGAAGCGAGAGGGTCCGGAAGGAGTGATCGGGCGACGCGTGGGACGAGCCATCAATGCCGGGACGAAGACGATCTAACAATGGCGACGACTTCATGAACGGCGACGACTCACGATGGCGACGCAGAGTAGCGAGGAGAAGAAGACGGCGGAGGAGGGTCGACATGCGGACCACTGGTCGTGGCGCAGAGCTCATGAGGCGGCGAGGCGATGTGGCGACATGGGCCACGACGATGGGCTCAAGGCGGCTTATGCCCAACCAGAGAATCCGGCGCGGGGAAGAAAAAAGAAGAGGAGGAAAGGAAATGGCCAGTGCGGCTTTGGCCTGACCCAGAGAGGAGAGGGGAGGGAAAGAAGAGGGGAAAGGAACGGGCCAGCCTGGGCTGAGAATTTGAATATGAGGTTTTTTTTAAAAAAAAATTTCATTTGAACTTTTATTTTCCAAAAACTTTTTAACATATTAATACTTTAGAAAATTAATTTTGTTTTCCCAACATTCCTATTAAATTCAAAATGGGATTTGGCCTAAGGAATATACTATGCACCTTTAAACAAAATATTTTATTTTATTTTATTATTTTTATTTTTATTTTCAAAAGAATTTCCCCTTGAGATTTGCTTCAAGAAAATATTATATACCAAATGCCAAATTTTTCTATCAAGGTATAACTTTGAAAAGTTAAATCATTCCCCTTAAATAAATGCAATGCATGTGATGATGATGCCATGATGCAAATTTAAATAATTGATTTGCGATTTTAAAATTATGCAGTTTAAGGAATTATTAACGTGCCAAATTGGTTTTTTAAAAATTTGGGATGTTACACACTGCTACACCTGTCAAAAATGGTCGGCCACCCCCACACTTGCATGTCAAACGATATCAATGCATTGTACGACCCACAACGATCGGTGCAATTTCGCACTATTTTTACTATATTCGGCAGCATGCACGGCAGCGAAGACATGCAAAGTAACCAGAACAATAATCAATAAAAATTTAAATATAGGTACTGTATACTAATTTTTTTTAGCTTGGTAAAAAAACGTAATTAATATCACATTAATAGGATAGTCGAATTGACGGGAAATAAAAATAGTTGGTTATTAGCAAGGTAGTTGGTTTATGAATATAATAAGGAGGAGTGAGAAAATAGAGGGGGAGATATAGAGGGGCTGTTGGGATGGAATGCTGTAATTATAGGAGAGAGAAGATAGAGGGGTTGGTTAAGAGGAATATAGAGGAGGAGAAATAGAGGAGCTGCTGGAGTTGCTCTAAGAAGGGGAATTGGAGCACTCAACTCCCTCCGATCTCTTCCCTGGGGGACCCCTGGTAATTCGTTGGAGCAATCGGGAATTCAGAGTGAAATGTCCAAAACACCCTCACTAATTCTTCGCCCGCTTCTGTTCGTGTGGCCATCCTCGACCTCGTGCCATTCTAATTCGCGCCGCCGTCCTCGCCCATGCGCGCCAAATCTCCCTGTCCGTTCCCGCCGTGAAATCCTGCCCACTTCTGTTCTTGCGGAGTTGCTACCATGTAATCGTGCGGAGTGTTTTCCTCAACCAACGAGCACAAGGCTTGGAGAAGCAACACTTGCAGCGGCTCCAAGGTACCCGCAATTTTTTTTTATCTGAGAGCTAATTAGGATAGATTTGGCCCCGCATAATCTTCAGCTACATGGGATTCCACCTTTTATCTATGCATATAGGTTGGATGCTTCTAGCTAGATTTCTATGGTGATTTTTTTCCTTTTCCAGATCCATACGCAATGTGGTCCAGGTTGGTGAAAAGCCAAGTTGGGATTAGATTAGTAGGTAACGACATGTTAGAAAAATTTGCTAGTTTGTTATTTAAATCGCTCATTACATATTAACCCAGTTTTGCAACGGTGTGCTTGCTTCATTTGTTTTGTGAATCATAAATAGTACAAAGTTGCTAGGGGTCATCCAGCGGCCGACACGTGGATCGCTTCTACGCGCAGCGGGCTCGGCAGAGCTCAGCGCAGCTCCTGCCGTCGTAGCCACGTCACCGCGTTTTTCTCTGGCCGTCCGATCGGCTTTCTGCGGTCGATTAGCGCCTCTGTCCTGACATTTTTGCAAAAAAAAACCCTGACTTTTCGCAAATCAGCCCGCGGACCCTTTCCTCATACGGTCGGATGCTCCGGCCTCATCTGCCCTCTATCCCGCAACCCTAGCCACCCTTCATCGGCGCGACCTCGCCCCGCCGCCTCCCCCCAAAAAAATCTCTCCCTCTACTGTTCTCCCCTCCACGCGCTGCCTCGCCGCCTCCGTCGCGACATCGACGGCCCACTCCGTCGCGCCGTCCACGGTTCGTCCTCGCGCCGTCCTTTCCCTGCAGACCTCCTCTCTTTGATCGCCTGCTTCTCGCTCTTCTCCGTCATCTTCTCCGTCTGTAGGATCTAGCTGCCGGGCTCCGTCGCACCAGATCCTCCTCCTCTGCTTGCTCCTCGCCTCCTCGCTGCCATTGGCCGGCAGGGCCTCCCGCCGCCGCCTCCCCTCTTCCTTCCTCCAGATCTGTCTCCCCGCCTCCTTGCTCCTCGCCGCCTCCCCTCCTCCTTGGTCCAGAGAGCGATCGGTATCCAGTACGACTTTGCGTCGTGCATCGCGGTAAGAGGCACCAAACCGAAAATCCTGGAACCAATCCAAGTGATTTGCTTGAATTGGAAGAGAGATTTTTTCCCTCATGCTCTTGATGTGGATGAGCATGTAGGTATGTAGAGATCCGAGGTGGGCCCCGTGCTGCGAGAGGCACAGCGAAGATCTCCGGATCGTGCAGCAGATGACTGAGCTCATCCCAGGCCTGCAGGGCGACGTCCCTGCCAACTTCACCAGCGACATGCCCTACATGGCCGGAAAGTAAGCCCCCCGTCAACACTCCCCTCTTGTGACAAGTAGTAGTAGTAGTAGTAGTAGGAGGAGGGATTTCCATTTCGCCGAAATTTCATGAATTTCGGTGATTTTGGTCCAGAACGAAATTTTAAATCTCCTTCCAAAATTTATGAATTCAACAAATTTTATAAAACTTGAGACTAACATATATAAAAAAAAGCCAAACATGAACATTCCTCAATATGTATTTTGGTAACTAAATGACTAGATCCGCTATAGTCGAGTGGTAAAAAATATTATCCTCCCCCTTCTGACGTCCTTAGCAATGAGCATAATTATTAGGAGCCCACTTGTGGGATATTGTTCTCCTGCCACTTTACATACCGTTAATATGTTAGCAGTACAATTATATCTCTCAGACAGCTCCTTGTGCAGCATTGGTGCAGACAAGTGGTCTTCACTGCATAAATCTATTCCAGAGAAGTTGCAAAGGCTGCACAACAATGGTTACAAGTTGGTTAGTTAATTTTCTTTTATAACATTTTAGTGCAATCACTATTCTTTCGTCTTCTATCTATGTTGCTTCTTTTTGAATCAAGTATGCACGTGTCATGCTCACATAAAACAAAGTAACTCAGAACATAATATCGTAGTGTAATTAATTATGTATTTCATTGAATTCACGGTCGACCACAATTACCGGGAAATCATGTAATTGAGCTTAGTGATAGATGTGTTGAACAAGTCGATAAGTTTTATGATTTGGAGAAGCAAGATAACAACCTTGGTTGATTCTCTCACGCACATCATGTTGTATGGTCATTACTCTACCAAATGAATGTATCTTTTCAAATTTAATTCAGTTGTGGACACATAAGGAATATCATGAATGCAGTCAGTTCGCTCCTTCAAGTATAAAGGGTCCTCGAAGAGCTACCCTCAAAAGTTTTATCGCTATCAGAAACTTTTTTATATGTAAGCACCAAGTAATATTGCCTTTTCAAATTCTTTTAAGAGTATAGTTTATTTATGTGGCTCTAGGCTATATTATCAATTGGAGCCTGCCTTTCAAGTTTGTTTGGAATGCATGCCGATTGAGCTTTATAGGACTATAACAATTCTTGGGCTAGCAAAAAAAAAAAGGTCACGAAGGTTGTTATCCTTAGTGATAGATGTGTTGAACAAGTTGATAAGTTCTTTATTAAAATAATATGCTATTGTACATGATGAAATTTTCTACTTTATTTTATATACTTTTTTCTATAGTGTTATAAAATTCCTTTTGTTCTACTTCTTTCGATTGAACTTGATAGTTTAACAGTTCCACATTTGTTCATATCACAGTAGATGAAACCTATATCATGGGATTTCATAAATGTGGGAGTTTGGGACTAATAAGTTAAGTTTGGTTCACACCATATTTCTTTTAGTTTGTGTGCTTATTCTTCATTGCCTCACAGCTGAGAAAGAATATTGGGTTCTAGCTTAAAAATCTTCCTCTACCATGACTACTGTGGTTTGACATATATGAAGTTTTTTTATGGAGTACCGTACACCAATCAAAATTCAGATAGAGGTTTTTATGACAAGTTACTTTTATATTTACTTGTGTCGGTATAATAAATACCGGGGTACAAAGAGTCCTGAGAAGACAAGGCGGGCCCTACGCGTCAGGCGGGCAAGCAAGGCCCCAGCGCGTGGGCGAGCCCCTCAGCGCACAATGCGGGCCCCACGCGTCAGGCGGACGAGCAGGCCCAGCGTGGGCGAGCCCTCGAAGACCGAGGCGAGGCCCCACGCGCGCCAAAGTGCGTGCGCAAGCAAGCCCTCGAAGACTGAGCGAGGGCCCCACGCCGCCAGCGGGGCCCGCAGGCGTGGAGTGTTCGAAGGAGTCTTTCGGCGGCTTCGCCGCGAAGGACGGCGCATTTAATGCGACATCACGCGCGGATAGACAATGAAGAAATGATTACCTTCTGATGACCCTTGCGTGTCCGGCGGTACATCACTCCTATGGCGCAGAAGAATTGACCGAGCGAGAGAAGGTTTGCTTGAGGAGGCCGCTGCGTCGGGAGGAGCGGTTGGCCCCCCCGCAGACCTCACCGGTGGATTGTCTTGGTGGGTTGCCACTTGCAAAGCACGCGAGGCGAGCCGCCTGGCGTGGGCGGCGCACGTTTGCTCTCTTCGTCAGATCTTGTCGATTGTACTAAGAGTATCAGACGCTTACCCTCGGCTCTCTCCGCCAGTTCAAAGCTTGTATAAAAGGAGAAGAGAGAGAGGGGAGGAGGCACGTGAGGTGCAAACATAGCACTAGCATTCGTGCATTCGAAACACTCTGTAAAACACATTCCATTCAACCACAACCAAGAAAGAGCTAAGGCTCAGCAGGAGTAGGACTATTACCCGCAAGGGGGTCCGAACCTGGGTAATCCCCGTGTGTTGCTCTTTGCTGCGTCCAGTGCTCAATCGAACTGAGCTTGGCCGATAGGCTAGCAGGATAGAAATCTGACCAGGGGTGTGATCCGCAGCGGTTGAGCGGAGAACACGCCGTCAACTTGATTTTGGTTTTCTATATTTGGTTCAACATACTTGCTCTTTAATTTGCATCTGCAGTAAAAATATTGTTGGTGGTCTTACCAGTTGGGTTGACAAATATGCTTATATTAGTGTACTATGCAAGAGCTATTGCTTTTGAACATTTACCATGCCAGCTGATTTGACATATTTCCTTGGTTTTAGGAGCTTTAATATATGAAAAATTGAAGCTTTGGGATCAAAAGCGAGCTGCTATCAAAGTTAGCCTTTTTTTTTACAAGTGTTATGGGTACATAGTGCATACCCTATTTGTAGCTGCTGAAATAACTTTCAGTTATATTAATTTGTATCATGATCTGATATTATTTAGTTAGGGCTACATGACCACATTCATTATTGTCTTCCTTCAATAGACTGATGGCCTATCAGAGATATGCATAATCAGAGATATGCATAATTTTTGTACCGGACAATGATAATTTCTTTATGACATGTTATTTGTTTTATTTGATAAGTTTCATATTTATCTGAAGATATATGTATTTTTTGTGATGTCATTATTATCTAAATTGCTTATTTCTTGCCAATTGTAGGGGTTGTGCATTTCTCAGCCTTCAGGAGGTGTATGAGGTATTATGCTACTGTACAGAGTATTGGGGACGTGTTGTGTGCATCTTCAGTTGATTTAGCTTCTTTTCAGGACTACACCATTTAGCTCTATATTCTTTGTAGCCGTTAAACAAGCTTGGTTTCTATTTGAATTCACCTGCCTTCTACATAGTATGTCAGGTATTTCTTATTCAAAGTTTTTCGATCTTAAGGCAGATGTCATGTTTCTGTTTGTATTCGCCTACCTTCTACATAGTATGCCTTCTCTCATGTTCTTTTCCTACCACGTCCTAAAACAAGCTTGCCGTTTTTTGATCTTAAGGCGGATGTCATGTTTAGTTGCTCGACACATTAGCTGTTGCAATAAGGTTAATTGGTGTTTCTATTCCTTCATGCAAGATCTCCTTGCACTTTGAAGTGGCATCTCCTATGCCATCGAGACCATCATGATAAATTTGGAGATTGGAAAGATCCAACTAAAAAAATTGAAAATAAATGCTTTCAATGATTTTCTTTATTCTAGATCATCTGCATGTGTCATACTAATGTTGCCTTTGCAGGATGGAAATTGTAGCATCATTTTGGATTTGCTTCCAAGTCTTGCTGCTAAAGAGCTGAATTTAGAGGTTTTGGCTACATAACATTACAAGGAAGATTAAACTATGAATATATAATATAGCAGTATATATTTATCAGGTTTTATACAGTGCATAGACATACATGTACGAGTAATGTATTTCTATGAATTGTTATGAACCACTTTCGATTATCACAGACTTGCTCGGGTTAAATCACTGTGTATATCTATGGTTTAATCTTTTTTTTTGTGTGGTTGTTCGTTGATTTGGCTTATATGGTACCGTTATATGTTAAAGATGTAGTGCTAATTTCGTGTCGACGGGCCACAGGCCCGTCTACTCAACTAGTGTGAGTACAAATTTGTTAGATTGCAATCTAAATCGTGCTAAACTGTTTTATGACTAGACTAGAGAATAATCTTGTTTGTTCAGTGTGATTTATTTCTTTAGCATCAAATCATAATTTTTAGTGGTAATTCACAATCCATTCAACACTGTGTAGCCTAAAAAATTGAAAACTAGGTTGCTTTATCCATATGCTTTTACATACAAAATGGAGAGAGATTTTATCAAAATCAAAATGCACCATGGGGGATCTTTTTCAAAGGAAGGTCCACTTACTTATATTGGAGGCGAAGTGTCTATTTTTTAGAAATGTGACATTGATAAATTATCATACTTTTGTCTACTGGACATGGCTAAAGATGTAGGATCTAATACTGGCGATGAAATGTTCTATACGATCCCTGGTTATTCTATTGAGAATGGAATCGACAGAATTTTTTATGACTAGTCCATTCGTACAATGCTAAATTATGCAAAACTAGCAACTTTGCAGAGATATATATCAAGCATATTGATCAACAATGTGCCGATCACTGTTCAGGATTAACTCCTACCGGTGAAGATAAGGTCATGGAGGCGGTACTATACAAAAATAATTTATTGCATGCATTATATTGTTGATTGATATCTACTAAATTGTTTTGTTAATTGTTCCCAACTGGAATGTTTTATGTGTACTTAAATTTGTATGGTGTCTAACTAATGTAGTACTTTTTTTCTATATATGTGGTTATAAAATCCTAATCTTGTGTCATTCCATTTTTGTTCACAGAAATGGCTCGTCTACCAACTAACCAAGAAAACCTAGTCTTGTGGAATATATTGAGACGGTGTAGAGTTAAAAAAACTAATAATGTTAGATTTGTTGTATGATTTTCTTGTGACATTAATTACGAGGTATCCCCACCGTTGTCCACATGAAGCGGGCCAAATCGGTGACAGTCACGTTGGCACGGGTGATGGAGGCGGCCACTGGTGCAGAGCCACCCCCAGCGGCACCCTCGGTGGGTCCGCGTGGAGGCGCCGCTGGAAGCGGTTGTCTACCGGAAGCAGGAGGTGCGGAAGGGCTGCGAGGAAAGAAAGTTTATGGAAGCATTATGGAGCCGTACCACAATCTCCACGACCATCCGTTTCTCCACACGTGGCGACGGTTTCCGAAAAGGCAGAGACAACGACATAAGGGCCCACCCAGTCGGAGGTGCAGAAAAGTGGTGGGACCCCCTTGATTCACAGCGATTCCCGCGCGTGTTGGTTTTAATTGCCCTGGGCGGGAAAGACCTGTGTCTCAAGGTGGCCCCGGGGGGCAACTGTCGGTGTATTCTACACCGAGGTGTGCCCCCCCCCGCGTCGCTGACAGGTGGGGCCAGCGTCCCAAAAAGGAAAGGTTCTATACAAGGGAACATCGAGTCCAAACAGATCAAAGTCGGGTTTCAGACAAAAGAAATTTCAAACGGTGTGATGGACGCGTGGCGCTCGGCGCGCAGTGCCCGGCGAGCGCATTAGAGCAGCAGGGGCGTGGGGGCCACACTATCAGGGACACAGGGCGAAGGTGTAAGGAGGCTTCCTTGCTAAGGATTTCTTCAGGATACACCAAATCCGGAGCATTTAATGCGACGGAACTGCTCTGGACGGAGTGGGCGAGGCTCTGACAACATGATTGCCTCCGCCCCGCCAAATGATGTCAGCTACGCTATGACCGTCTCCATAGCTGTCTCGCTTCGTACCAGCTACGAGGTGACAAGAAAGGTGCTAGGGGTAGGCGGGCTGCTATGTCTCATCTGAGTTGTCCCGCTGTCAAGAGCGGCGACAGGAGCAAGGGCAGCGACGACTGGCGCCGAGAGAATGATGGCTATAGTAGGAAGACCATTAATGTGTACTGTGTAGCACGTTGTAATCCTGGCCAGCCCGGGCATATAGTGGCTGGGAGGTGCATCTGTAAAGGGGTTGGACTCTGCTTCTCCCGAGGGGATCGGACCCAGAGAAGCGAGCAAATTCACACGTTGCAAAGAAGCTCGAGCAGGATTACGGCTGTTACCGATCAGGGGGCCCGAACCTGGGTAAACTCTGAGTGTCTGTTCTTGAGCCGAGAATTGTCCGTGAGAGGAGAGGAGTGCCCCTAGCGCGCACACCCCCACAGCCGAACCACCGGTGTAGGTCCTGGACAACCTGTCTGCTGAAACACGCCGACAGGTCTCATACTTTTTCTTCTTGTTTGCCCTATAGTCTGCAATCGCCTCCTTAGATACTTGGCAAATCTTAGACTAGTGCTCCCATTCACCACACTAAGCACATTTGGTTCTATTTTTTATACGACATACGTGTGGACTTGTACTTGTTGGGTGCACCGGTCTTTTTCTTTTTCTAGGCCTGCTTATCACCCTTGTTGTCATCACACTTCAATCTCTTGCGATCGGGTTTCTCAGCTTGGTTTTTGCTTGCGCTAACTTCAATAGCTTTACCAAGTGTCAGAGAGACAGTTCTTTTGGAGAACATTGTCCTGAGATTCCTCAACTTGCATCATGCCAATGAGTTCAGCCTTATATTTTCCTTAACAATAGTTTTGGGCCCTTTGGACTGTATTAGGGTAAAGGGTAGTGAAGGGAAACAGGTAGGCTACACGAGCACAAAATCAAAATTTTCTACCACGATTCACCCAAGATCACATGTGAGTAGGGGATCATAGATTGTTACCCTTGACGCGATGATGCAGTGGAAGCAGACGCGCGCGTAGAGGAAGTAGTTGTTCACGCCACCTGGTCGTCAGAGATTCAACCAAACAGCACGTCTGCGTACAGCAGCGCCTCTACCGGTATCCACACATAGTGAGCGGGAATGGCGTGCGGGGTGTGCTAGCACCTCGCCGCACAACTATGGTTTCTGGGGAGCGGGAGGGGCGTGTGGCGGCTAGGCGTGATGAGGGCTCAACTCTTACTATGCGCCGCTCTGGCTGCGCCTTTTATAGACTCGCAAGTAGGTCGAGGCCCGCTAGGGTTCCAACTCCTATGCGGATCATATCCACACCCAAACCCATTAAACAGTTCCAACCCGTTAAGTGTGTGAGCTGTTAGGTTAAATGCAAGTCGGCCATGAATTCGAAAACCCGTTTCCAATCCAACGTTCAACAGAGGCACCTAGCAGTACGTATTGACCCCCGAGTCCATAAAAACATTATTCTCCCAAACCATGATACACTCACATACCAATCCCATTGCCATGCGATACCAGTCAAGATCAAGGCGAGATGCGCCACCCTTGTTGATAGCTCGACCACTTCACTTGATTGTGTGATGGGTACAAAATATGACTAGCTAGTCACATTAGCACGGCCGTGCGCTGTCTCTATCCATCCACACAAGGGGCCCAGAGATATCTCTCCTGTTAACTAGGAGGGACAAATTCCATCTTGATAATCACACCCCCTGTCTATGTATCGTGGCATACCCAGTAGTCACCTTTATAACTACCTTGTTACGATGTATCGTTTAATGATAGCATCGCAAACGAGTCAACATGCTGGGCATTCATGGCAATCTCATGTATAATGATCATATAAGCGTACCACTCGAGACTATACGCTGATGATATTATAAGAGATAACAATTCACAGCGTCTCAGAGTGGGTTTGTCCGACTACCCATGTTCTCTAACATGTGTCCACATTATTAATTTGATATCTCCATATCTATGGTATGTGAAATATTAACATCAACCAATACATGTGCTGATCAAATCATCACCGTTCATCGTAATGATATGGATCAGGGACCCGTTTAAAATAATGTTACTTAATATTGTGTTTCATAATCAAGTCGTACCCAATGAATAAATCCGTAACATTTATTCAGGGAACTGATAAACAATGTTATCATGATTACATGAATAAAGACGTATTACAATCATCACCATGATTGATTTATGATATATTCCCTTCAGGTAGATCTTGTCTTTTTCTATGATCTTTTTACCATAAAGTGTAAAATTGGTGAAAATAGAATGCAATGCTAAGTTATACTCGGCCACAATTTTATTTTTTACAAACCTCAAGCTTGACCAATTCTGTATTGCTTGTTGTAGTATAGTGTACAACCGCTACTGGAGTGCAATCCAAAGCTCAACAACACTTTCTTCTGCCATGCATTCATTCTTTAATGTGAGGAAAAGGTGGTGCCTAACGAAGTGTCGTGTTTGATTGTGTTTGCTTGGGGTGAAAGATCCTGCTGAAATGCCAATGGTCGGTCCTACACCCCCACCAAACACAATTTTCACGCCCGATTTCCAAGTGAGATAGTTTTGGCCATGTGGGGCAATGCTTCAAACTCACAGCTGACAATGCCTGACATCTGCATTATGTCAATGTTTTGTATAAGATTACTTTCACGCAATCCGATCAATAGTGCATGACATGCCATTCATAAATTGTAGGATTTTTCAATATATTAAACCACCACTGCAAAACAAGAATAAAACAACAATTTTCGAGATGCTAAATAGCTAAAATATGCAAATTCATAATTTCTGCAACTTTCAAGGGCATGTGCATAAAAATTCTTATTTAGGAATTTGCTTAAATAACTCTCGAAAGGTTTGGGGTTTATTTTGCAAAATTGCGAGGCACATGTTCTTTCATTCTTATTTTCTCCCCCTCACCCATCACCCAGATCCTTTTGGCCTGCTCAAGGTACATAGCCCACATAGGCTTTTCGGCATGCTTTGGTCCGGCCCACGCTTCTGCTGCAATGGGAGGCGATGTTTAGGTTTCCATGCCGTCGCCACCATGGCACTGACACAGGTGCGAGGAGGTCTAGTGGGTGGGTGTGCAATGCGGGGTTTGCGCCTGCTGTGACAAGCTATTTGTGTGGGGACACAAGGTCAGTGCGGAGGTGCGTCGTGGGGGCTGGCGAAGCGGCGCTGTGACAAGGAGTCCGATGGCATGCGAGTTGACAGTGACAGCGCTGCCTGTAGGGTTTCCGCGACGACGTTCACAGTGTGGGATGTAGCGATGGCGAGGAGCGGTGTGGTGCCGACGATGTTGCCGCGCAATGCGACGGCGGCCTGCAGGAGGTGGTGGCCAGCAGCGCGGCATGGTGCGGTTTTTGGCAAGTAGGTCAGAGGTCGGTTAGGCGGTTCTCTCTAAAATTTTAATAGACACGAAAATCCCTCTTTGATATGCTAAAACTGATGCTTGAATTCGCGAATTCAGATACAAAGCAATACCTTCGTTGTTGCTTGAGCGAATTGCTTTGGGATTATAGTGATTGTCGTGTAGGACAAATCGATGGATCCTAGCTTCACTTGCGAGAAGGCGATTCGATGTTGTTCGTCCTGCTTGCGATCCGGCCTTCGAGAGCCTCGTGCTGACAACATATTATACAGCATGCTATTGGGTGTAGTAAAAGGCTTCGATTATACACAAACAGAAGGAAGAATACGTAGATGTGGAGGGGAAAAATCTTTATTGCTTTATTGATTGCATGTGCATGATAAATCAAAACCTCTTCGATATGTATAGTTCATATGCTAGGGTTTTCGATTTGGCCCACAAGTTGGGGTGGCACCAAGCTTACCACACTCACACGTCGACCAGGAACGGGCCGATTGACGGCGTCGATTTCCTAACAAGTACTACTTTCTCCATAGTCTGCCTCCGCTTTAACCTCGATCGAAGACGGTCGATCAAACTTGGACGTCATACTGCCTCTTAATCTTTCCGTTTTCGCAGAGGGTCTATAATTCAATGGCACGAGGAAATTTATCTGCTTACTTTAAAATAAAATAAAATTTAAAATATGATTTAAAAGACCCTACTCTCGTAACCCACGTCATAAAGTGCGCTGTGCGGCACCCAGCCAACCACATCACCATGCGTCTAGTCGAGTCGAATCCCCCGCAAGAAAGAGGGGAAAAAGAAGAAACAGGAGAACACCAAACGACCTGAACCCGAAACGGGAAACCCCCAACAGATTGAACGGGGAGAGAAAGGGAGAGGTTTTTCCCAAACCCTAGCCCTACTCGGCCCTGGCCGCCGGCCGGCTGCGGCGGCGATGGCGACGGATACAGAGAGGCGTCAGGCGGAGCTGATCGAGCAGTTCTCGGCGCAGGCGGCGGCGCTGTCGTCGTCGGCGCCGCAGCTGGCGGCGCTCGTGCTCGAGGCCACCTCCCACCCGGCGCTCTTCGCCTTCTCCGAGCTCCTTTCCCTCCCCGCCCTCTCCAAGGTACTCGCCGTTGGTCTCCTCCCCCGCACGCGGCGCGCACTTATGGTTAGGGCTTTCAGTCGATGGGCGCCTGGTTCGATCTGACGTTGTTGTGTGGCTGTTGTTTCGTTCGGGGGCGCAGCTCGCGGGCACGCAGTACGCGTCGTCGCTGGATCTGCTCCGCCTATTCGCGTATGGCACCTTGAAGGACTATAAAAGTAAGATCAGGGCCTCTCTCTGCAGTTCTTACACTACATTGTCCCTTAAATTTTCGCTGTTATATGACTTATGCGTTGTCTGTGCATGCTCGTTTGTGATATTCGTCTATTCGTTATGGTGCATTGCCTGATCCAGTTGCGGAGCCAGGATCTCAATCATGGGGGTGGCATACAAAAATTCAAACGTACCAGCGATTGATTATCACTTCCTTGAATAATCCCTTCCCCTTCCTCTTGCACTTCTACCGTTGTCTTCTCTGCAAAAAAGAGATACTGTCTCAATTCCTCGTCATATCTCTCAAATTGGCAAATCCAAACAATGAAAATTTTCAATCTGAATCCGATTTTTAAAACTACAATTCAAACAATTTGATTACTCTATGTGCTATGAGAAATTGAGAATATGAGGTGGGGATTGGAGAAAGATTACCCTAGCAGTGGCAGCTACTGCTTGGGGGCAGCACTGGCCAGCACCCAGCAGCAAGATGAGGCCGGGGGCCTGGGGGGCGCCGGTGGCCCGGCGCAGCGCCGAGGCGGGGCAGGGTGGCACTGAGCCAGGCCGACGCCGCGGCTAGGGTTGGCTCCGCTCAGGGTCTCGCGTCACACACTCGCACTCCTCTTGCGCTGGGGCCTGGGGAACATGGTCAAGGGGGAGGACTGAGTTTGTTGTGTGGGGGGGGGGGGGGGGAGGGGGTTCGTTTTTTGGGGTGCCACAGCACCCCTGGAACCCCCCGCCTGCGCCAATGGCCTGATTTGTGATATGTTTGGGGGTTAGCTGTTTGATCTGGATCTGAACTGGGGCAAACGGAAGTAATTTGTTTGGAACATTGG
Source organism: Raddia guianensis (assembly GCA_036346415.1). Classification (NCBI taxonomy): domain Eukaryota; kingdom Viridiplantae; phylum Streptophyta; class Magnoliopsida; order Poales; family Poaceae; genus Raddia; species Raddia guianensis. The sequence continues at coordinate 24,552,972 of CM070540.1, forward strand.
ATTGAAGTCGTAGTTGTTTAGGTGATGACGGTACTTTGATGCTCAAGTGGATTAATCTTAGTACAAACCTTTTTGCGACTTTTGGTAAAATTTTGGAGGGACCCTGCATAATGATCAGTCGAATGTTACTTTTTGTCTTGCAGGTTATTGTTTTAGAATACTCGACAAAAAATACATCATAAGCAAAGCTTGACTGGTCGTGATTAATTTGCCTTTCTTATCCACCAATATCATTAAGGTGCATTTGGTTGTTTTCATGTGAAGTTATTGTGGACATGAACTCTCCTGTGCTTTTGTGATTATAGCTCAATTTAGTATGTTTGTGGTTGCTGCTAATGCCTAACAGGTAAATCCAAACAGTGCACACTTATTGTTTATGAGTATTTCTTTTTGTATGTGTAGGTAATTCTGGCACCCTCCCTGCACTGTTGCCTGATCAACTCCGGAAGCTGAAGCAACTCAGTGTGCTATCTTTGGCTGAGTCAACCAAGGTATAAATTCTGCCTAGTTCTGACTGATATCTGTAGTAGCTATGTGTACACAAAATGGTGGTGATTGCTACTTGCATGCATGTAAACAGTAATTACAGTGCTGCATTGTCATTTTAGGATGGCATGTATGTTGTTTGTTGTATAGGTCTCTTGAATCTTCTAGTGCTTTTAAGGTCTTATGGTAAATAGTTGTGTGTGATTCTCTATGTTTTTGAAAGCCAAGTCCGAAGGGTGAAGCGATCATTTGTATTTGATAAATTGATTGTCAATAGCTGAAGCTACTGTTTTTCTGTTATGTTGTCCTAACAAAATCTTACAAGATGTGTGCATATGTTTGTCTTTAGCTGTTTATCATAGTTAAGTTCACGTTGAAAGGATTAAGGGACATTTGCAAAGGCAGTATTCCCCTCTCCCCTTCTGCTGTACGCTATGTTTCTATATATACATATACAATTCTTTACATAATTGTTTGTTCTTTCTCATTGCTTTCTTCAGGTACTGCCATATGATCAACTCATGCAAGAGTTAGATGTTTCTAATGTAAGAGAACTTGAAGATTTCCTCATCAATGAGTGCATGTACTCGGTGAGTCCTATTCTTTTCACATTAGGCATGCAAATTTCCATATATTCCTATAACTTTGAATTATCATTTATCACTCATCCATTCTTCAATACGTGTATGATGGATTCTTGCTGTATTTTTTCCGTGTGATGGTGTTTTTTAGTGTCTAGAAATAGTTGTATATCTAGCATTAAATAATTGATTTCTTGATGCAAATAATAATAATATTTCTAGCATTGTATTTGTAATGTTTTACACATTTCTTCAGGGGATTGTTAGAGGCAAATTGGATCAGCTGCGAAGGTGTTTTGAGGTTAGATATCTGCACCGTAAATATTCTGCATCATTTATGAATTTGTTCTTATTTTCTTTCCATGCATGTCAGGTACAATTTGCAGCTGGAAGGGATCTTACACCTGATCAGCTGAACCACATGATAGACACCTTGTCTGACTGGTATGCATATTTACGTAACAAATACTTCCTCAAGTATATCTCTATTTGTTTCAGCCTTCCAATCTTAGTCATATGCAAGTAATTACGCTAAATCAGTCAATATAATCTCTCTATGACATGATGCCTATGCTTTGCTCTACACTTTACTAGCAAATAGAGCCAGTTCTTTTTTTCATGATGCTAATTTGTTAGCTCATGGCACTGCTCATTATGAGAACCTCAAGGGGGTTGACGCTTGCCAATAGTTTTTTCTTTTACCAATTATGATGCAAATGCACATCTTTCACAGGTTGGGAACATCAGATAGTTTATTGCATCAAATTCAGGAGAAAATCAAGTGGGCTGACACAATGAGTGAGGTAAACAGGAAGCACCAGAAAGAGTTTGAAGACAAAGTGGAAGAAGCCAAAAAATCAATCAAGGTAAGTTGGATTAAGTTGAAATATCTACAATTTCTAGTTTTTAGTTAAATATTGAACTGAAAAGGAAAATCTTTGCGTATTTTTAGCTAACATCAAGCCAAGCCTTTAACATAATTATTATGAAAACAACACTTTACCTGATTGCTTTCTGTTCTGATTTTTACAATTAAAATAACTCTTGAATATTCATGTGGTAGCAACTAATTGTATGAAATAGTGGAATTGCCAGACCATGTTTCTTACTTGATGGCAGAAGTTGAAAAATGTAAGCAGGCAGATCTTGACTTACGGGGGCATGACGACTTTCTCTCAGATTCTGGAGGAATAATGGATTTTGAAGAGGACCGCATCCGACCAAAAAGGTACAGATTATAGGTCAACTAGTGCTGTTGAACTGTATTATCTTCGTAATTTTAACTACTTTAAATTATATTTTCTGAAGAATTGCCTGGTTTTCAATTAACAATTTAGGCACTATAATTGGCAAGTGGTCAGTCAGCAATTAGAACTAACATCAACTAGTGTTTCCTCGTAAAAGCCTAATTATAATGGTCCATGATTCTTAACTTTTTTAGAGGGCAAAGCTGTGGGACTTCCATGCTTATTGTTATTAAAACACACATTCAACTCTACTGAGTTATCTTGCAATGTTCACACTTCACCTGCATAAAATTGTTCAATTGGGAATTCTCTTCTGTTGTCAAAATCATGATTAATCTTGTATTGCAGGAGGCGACAACCAATGGCGTAGTTTCAATGAAGTGTTTATCCGTCTCCCAGCTTGTGCAAGTGCTAATGCTGAGACATTTTGGCACCAGTGTCGAAGAAACATTCTGCATTGATTGTGGTGCTCCTTCTGAAGCAAGCCTGCGTTATTACTGCCTTATGGAGAAAATGCTCGTTTTTTGGTATCAGATGCACAAGGAGATTGCTCTTACCGCCGCATTTATTTAGTAGCGCAAGACCACATGTGGCTGATTTAGCTCTGTAAAGATTATGGTTCCAAAAGGTTTTTTTTAATTACATGGAGCAATCATGGGGGCAATCGTATTGTTTCAAGTGCTTGTATGATTTGCGGGTCGCATGGGAGCTGATCTGCCCGTGGGCAACGTATCCTTGCGTTTGCATCCGCAGTTGTGCCACTGACATGTAGGTCTGATACAGTCAGGCTCTGTTTGAAAGTGGAGTTTTTTAAAACCATGGTTTTGTAAAACCATGGTTTGTGTTTTGCTATGATCATGAAAAATCATGGTTTTGAAAACCATTGTTTGTTAGCACAAGTTAGAAAACTTTGGTGTGGAGTGGAGTCTACAAAACTCCAAAAAAACATGGTTTTGCCAAAACCATGGTTTTCAAAACAGAGTTTTTAGGGTTGCTTTTAAACACCTCATGGTCTTTCTGAGAAAACCATAGTTTTGCATAGAAACTACAAAATAACTCCACTTCCAAACAGGGCCTTAGTGGCCCAACTGCAAAAATACAACTGCAGAAGTGCGAGCCGACGGTTGCTTTTAAAGGATTAGTGTAGAGATCCAATGATTTGGCTACACACTATCTGGGTTCACAAAACCGTCCAGGGACTTTGAGCAACAGTTCGAGCCACCTGTTGTGTGGAGCAGGTTAATCGGTAGTTCCGTACGGTTTTGACCATAAAAAAATTAGCGAAATTTGTTGACGGTTGGTGCGGTTAGCTGGCGGTTTTGTGTAGTTAGCCATCGTTTTTGGAGGTTAACCACAGTTTTTTTTAAAAAATAAAATTAGTGAAAAAGATAAAATTCTTTGAAATATACATTAGAAATTTTAATTTTAAAATTTTGTTTAAGCCAAAATGCTTATAATGATTAATAGTATTTTACAAATTTTATATATAATTTAAATTTAAAATTTATTTGAACGAATTTTGACCAAACCCTAAAACCCTAAACCATCGGTTTACTAAACTAGGATCCATGGAGGCGCGGTTAGCTGTGGTAAACTGTTGGTTTTGGTAACTCATATCGTCATTGCCTTCGCCACCACCCACGGTTGGTGGTGCCATTGTCGCCATACTGGCCTCACCCATCCTAACGACCTAACCCTACCTCTAGCAGTCGTGTGTCGATGTGTTTGTTATTTGATCATTTCTGTGGTGGTGTTGTCACCTTGCCACCCTAGGATAGCACCAACCATCCCATTTCAACTTGATGGTGGTGGCAACGTCAGCGAGGGTGTAATGTGCATGAAATAGGAGGATGTCGTGGAGAAGATGAATGTGTGAATGTAGAGCGCCCCCTACCCCATTGGTAAGCTGGGAACATGTCTTCGACATTTCTCTCTATTAAATAATAGGAACAAAAGTGTTTCTTAATAGAAAATCATTAGAAAGCATAAAATACAATGAAAGTGTGTCTACAAGGGAAAAATGCAACTATATGGAGCTTTTGTAAAAATCCACTCACTTGCAGCGACACCAGCCCCTAAGAGTTGCATGGAGAAAGCTAACGCACTATTCATATATTAGGGGGTGTGCCGTGAACTAGACTAAATAAATGCAGTAGTAAACTACATTTATTCCACATTTAGTGGACTATCCCTTATACTTACCATAGCCTAGATTTTACAATTTTCCCATTCAGGACCTAATTACTCATACCAATTTTTATTTAAAATAGGTCATTAGCTAATGCGACGTGGCTATGACTAACATAAACTAGGGCCAGCATTTAAAATCTAGAAATGTTCTCCATGAACATAAATTTATTGCTGGTTCATTAACATGATCAAAATTAATTTGCATCAAAATATTGATCTTTCAAATAATGTAAAATAATTAAGTGATAATGTGTATGTCATCAACACAACTCTGCACACATCTTCGCGTGTGCATATAATGTGTGAACAATGTCCTGATCATTCAGGACTTAATTTAGTAAGTCTAATTAATTAATTCGGAAATCATTTGTTTAAACAAATGTATTCTAGCCATACATGCACTCATATCCATTGATGTCACGTATCAGCAGCTCATATGTTGCCATAATTATTTACCAATCATCCACCATATGGACATATTGGCAATATATTAAATGACTTTCAATATTTCTCAAAATCACATTTTAATTTGTCAACTATGCATTTTTATAGAGAATCTTAAAATTCCTATCCTGAAGTCTTTTTCATAAACTGTCCAATGTTCTCCCCTTTTCATTTCAACTTTAAATTCTGTGTTGTACTTTGTGCCTCAAGTAGATGCATAAAATCAACTCGAAATTGCAATTATACTACTACTTGAATATTAATTTATGACATTATGTCATACAACATATTATAGCCACTTTGATAAAAAAAATTTGAATCAATTCATTATTTGGCTATATCTCAATGCCACCGTGGAAAATTATTTTCCATTTGTCCTAAAAAATACGCGTAGCATTTGCACTAATTAAAAAACTATGCATAAAATTTTTACAACATAAAAACGTGTATGTTACTTTTAAAAATAAAGACAATTTAATTTTGGCCAAAGGCCTATGTATTTATATAAAATAAAATAAATATTTGGATGCATTCCTAGAAGCATCCCCAACAGAGCCTCTATCCGGTAAAACACTATTTATGTCTCATGAATAGTGACATGAACAGTGTTCTGGGGGGTTGGATGGAGGGGTTATTGGGGATGCCCTAAAAATAATACCTATATAATTTCTTATATAAACTTATTTGTTATTATTTTCCCCCACTGTGTAACTCACGGTACATAGTTTAAAATTTTGAATTTTAAAATAATCGTTCATGCACGATAAAAATTCAATAATAAAATCTGTTTGTTTTAGGGACTAATCTCTCTTATCTTTTTATTATTTCCTCTCTAATCATTCCTCTAATTTTCTTGTGCTGTCAATCTTTCTTCCTTTCTTGTTAGGCCGGCTGACCAGGTTGAGCAGCCAGCACAGCAATGCATGTAGGTACGATATATAGTTCAAGCCAGGCAACCGATGGTCCATAATTATATCCACAGGTAGACGCAGTAAAAAATAATAAGAGGGGCTGACGTTTATCTCAAGGTCTAAGTCTGAAGTTTAGTCCCTTCTTCCCTTCTACTCCCTCCATTATGAAATAGTATTCGTAGGTGAGGCTAGAGCCCCACCAGACCCGGTGCTAGAGCCGTCCCTGGTTGTATCTATTCCTATCTCTTTCTTAATTTCAACTAAGGCCATAATTCCTTGATGGCTACGGTTTCTCTTCATGTGGCACTCTCCCTTTCCTTGTTCCTATATAAACTCTCCAGAAACACTACTGGAATCTCCCAATTTCGCGAGGGCCAACAACTAAACACGAGGGCTAAAACAAAGCCCTCGTAATAAAACATAAAATCACGAGGGTATAACTCAGCCCTCGTTAAATATATCATATTTACGAGGGCCACAAAGAAGCCCTCATAAAAACGAAGAGCAAGAAGATACTTACGAGGGCCTCCACCTGGCCCTCTCGAATAACTGCTATTCGCGAGGGCTATAAACTGGCCCTCGCGATAAAGACTGCTCAGCAACTACTCGCTAGGGTCCTACTTCAGCCCTCGCGAATAAAAGGCACAAAAATTGAAAAAACCCCTCAGAAGCCATAAATCTCCACACATTATGATCTTACCTCGTTCTTCCACGAAACTTGGTTAAATCCGTATAACGTGAAGAATCCACCTCCAATTCAATTCGACAAAGAAAAGATGGAGTCATCGTCTATCTCTAGCGGAGACAAGTGTTAATAGTGTGTAACGGGTAATGCGTAATGTTTATAATTCAAAAATAATGTATTCCATAATTTTGTGACATGAATTTCCAATTTGTATACTAGAATGCTTAGTATATCGATAAGCTGATAGTGTGGGATATGAAAGGGCTAATATCATAAAAATCTATTTTATGTTTTATTTTTTTTCTACGGCAACAAATGGTACATCAAAGAATATTATTAACTCAAACATATTTTAAACTATTATTTGGTATTTTTTAAAAATAATTTGAGTGGAGGAGGAAGAGAAAATATTTATTAATAGCGAAGGTTCCTTCGAAAACCCTCGCATATAAGGCTTATACGGAGGGCTAACATGGTGCTCGTATTTGAAGACATATAAACACGAGGGCCACAGTAAAAGCCCTCGAATAAATGCGCGGGAGCTTAACTCGCGAGGGCTATATGGCCCTCGTTATTAGACGACTACTGTGCTGGCTGGTGTCGGGCAGAGACGGGCCCACGCGCAGTGACTACACGTTAATCGCGAGGGTTACGCAGCACTCACAAAAAAGTGCGGCAAGTTTATTCACGAGGGCCACACGGCCCTCTCGATTAGTTGGCTCTGTGCTGGCTAGTGACCTGGGAGGCTATTCGCGAGGCCAGCCCCTGCGCGCGCCAGGGTCCGTGGGCCCCGCATACTTTTCGCGAGGGCTGGGAGACCCTCGCGATAAAGCCGCAGGCCTGTTAATTGCGAGGGCATATTAAAACCCTCGCGATTAACTATTCACGAGGGCCATGCCCTCGTGTTTTGTTGTTATTTGCGGGGGAGCGGACGCGAGCGCCTATTCACGAGGGCCGGCCCTCGTGAATAGTTAATTACGAGGGCTTCTTCCATTATTGCGAGGGTTTTTAACCCTCGGCATTGAGGGAGATTCCTGTAGTGAAAACTGTCTTTTCCTCTGCTTCTCTCTTTAATTAGAATGTTTCTGTTGGTTCTTTTAGGAACCCATTTTTCCCTTAACCACGGGAGACGACGATCGGAGCCACGGGAATCTGTCGCCGAAAAGCTTGTCAAAGTTCGATGTTTTCTTTAAATTCATCCTGGATCTTGGTATATTTCCTCTCATCTTTTTTCTTTAAACCATCTATCCGTCCATGCGCATCCATTTTTGGGGTCTCAGCTCATTTTTGGCGTCGCTGGCAAGCCTAGCTGCAGGCGCTGTGCAGGTGGCCCAGAAGGCATGGTAAGCCTGCAACAAGTAGAACCTCTCGATCCGAAATATCTTACCCCACTTTCGTTATTCCACTATATCCATCCGGCCAAGTTAAGACTAGAAACTAGACTCTTCTCGTTCTTCGTGGAAAATCAATACCTTTGAAATACTCCAGGGTGAAAGCTACTGCGATATCCGTGCGCTTGCGGATTAATTATAATAGGCATAAAAATCGCCAACAGTTGAGTATTCACATACTCACCCTGCCTTTCATGCGAGCTGCTTATTTCAACGAGCATGTTGAAGTCAGAAGAATCCTTAACGAGAAGATGAGTTTTCGGAGAATGATCTCGGTATTGGAGTTTAAGACGAAGACTATTCTAAAGTCTAGGAGCATGTCTCTACAGTTTTGCCTGCGGAGTTTATTTGAGTTGCCATAGTCCTTTAGTTGTACCTTGTTCATATTTAAAGTGTCCCGCTATTGTAAGGCTATTGAGTCAAAACTTCTGTAATATTTGTTATGTTGGCAAGCTCTTTAATATAATAATAAAATTTGTTCGTTTGATGGTTATAATCCAAAAGTTGTATATCTGTATGTTCTACCTACTTGATCCTAGGATTAGAACTGGTAAAATCACATAGGGATCCAACATGATCTTTGGGTCCCTACAGGTGCATTTTTAAGACTTTTAACAAGTGTTGAAGGTACTTTTCACACAAAGCAAAGCATAACACGCATACAATTTTAGACATACAATTTAACATTTTATGCCATACAAGATTCATTATCTTACTCCATGTAAGATATGCTTAAAGCATAAGTTTATTTTACTTTTTTCAAGCAATGAACTTTTATCTAAAAGAAAAACCTAGAATAGAACAATCAATATCTTAAAGAACCTAGAAAAATAAACATCTAATGCAATAGATTGCCATCTAAAACAAACATATTACATATTGTATTTAACTTAATGAACACAATCATGCTTTCAGCCAGCAACTAATAAGACCGATAGTCACATAGAGTTATTCAACTAAAAATATATAACATTTATCTAGAATATTACATGTCGATTACAAAAATGGGATAAGTAGAGACTAAACATTGTCTCCACACATATTTTATGAAAAATGTTGCACAACCATATTATCTGTATTCTTGAATTCATCTGCTTTATGTTGAACCACCACATGGTTACCAACATCATAGATAGGGCTATCCTAATTTTTTTTTTATCAATGTTCTCTTCTAGATTTTCAGTAAAGTGGACTTCAAGTTTCCCTTTTGTTGTTGTTGATCTTGTCAACATATTTGAGGTATAACTCAAATAGGATGCTTAGGTATACAGTATTCTTTTGCCCATTGACCCTTACAACCATGTCTACGACAAAATCATATTTTTGCATTTCATTGGACTGCCACTTTCCATTTTTTTCAATCATTCTTTTGATTATAACGGCCTAGTACTCTGAATATTAGCATGTGCCTCGGGCACAACTATTTCCCCCGTAAGGTGTGTCTATAATGATTCTTCGTTTAGAAGTTCATCATGTTTCTCTGCTTGAAGTAGAATTTAAATTAATATAGTGTATTATGGGCATTAATGAAATTATCACTGCAATACCATCATAGAAGAATGGAAAGTGTAAAATCCTCATTTGTAACAACTTTGTCATAGAATCTCAGTTTGAAATTAATCGTGAACAAAAAGCTATATGTTGCAACAGGGTTAGATTTCCGAAAACACAACATAGATTATTCCGTAAGTTTTAGGAAATATGGCAACTTAATTTGTTGTTCATATCTATCTTTTTATGAACTTCCACAAATTCAGTGAGTCCTCCATTAAATATCTCATTTGATTTGAATGGAGGCAATGCCTGATAAAATGCATAGCTGCATATTTGTAGTTATCAGGAATGGGCTTCGCACTCATAACATCCCCAAAATTTAAAAATTTTGCATGAAAAGTTTTTGCAAAAACTATTATTCAAGTAACTAAAGCTACCATGTGTTTCCAAATATTTTCCAAATGCATTTTCCAATCTATCCCATTAACAAAATACCTTCTTTTAATTTTCCAGATTTTCCCAAATGCATTCCCAATTTAATTCTTTTAGGAAATGCCTTCTCCTAATTTCCCAGACAAAACCATCTCATAAAATATCACATTTTATCTTATGCTTGGATTCACCTCAATGTTTTGAATTTTTGAAGCCCAAGATCTCATTTTTCTGAGCTATCTACAATTTTCTATAAATTCTTCAAGCTTTTATTAATTTTCTGAAATTCATTCCCCATTTAAATTCCACCTTTCCTTTTCTGGAAGCTCGTGGAAATACGCTTTCCATTTTTGGAGTATGCCTTCGGCGTCACCCCTTCCCTTTTCCCGCCTCGGCCTCGGCCAATTTCGACCGATATCTATCCGGCCCAAACCAGCCCACACGAGCACTTAAGTTGCAACGAGCGGCTCAAATCAAAACCATTTAAAACCAGCGTCCCAGATTGAGCCACGTCACCTGAACTGCTGTACCGAATCGGCTAGAAGGATCCAACGGCAGCGTCATGTCCTCACCCAGATCCGACTGATGTCCGTCGTCGTCAAGCTCGCGACGTCACCGCCGACACCAAAACCGCCGCCGCCGGTTTCCACCGCCACCATGGAAATATCCTCTCCGGTGCCACTCCCGAGACCCCCTCGCTGTCGTTTTGCACCCGGTGGACAGCGCTCCGCCGTGGCTTTCTCATCCGCCACCTCGGCGTCCTTATCCGGCCACGGCGACGCTCCAATTTCTCGCCGCCACGTCCCGCGCCACCGCCTCCACAGCTGGCCATCTCCTACTTGTTGCGTTCGGCCTATAAGTAGTACCCCGTCGACCTTCTGAAAGCTCCAAGCTTCCTTCCCATATCATTCTCTTCTCCTCTATCGCCAGAAGCTCCTCCAGCGCCACCTTCTTCCTCGTCTCCGGCAAACTATTGTTTGGCTTTCACGGTTCTTCTCCGGCCCCGACCCCAGCGCAAAAGACACCACTCGTTGACGCCAAGCTAAAGCCACCCTCGCCAGCCGCCCGCACCGCCCGGAGCTTCGCCGTCGTCAACACCCGAAGTCGCCGCCACCATGGTCTCGCCGCGCCGCTGTCTCCGGCCACCCCAAGCTCCGCCGCCACAACGGTTAGTTTTGCCTTGTACCCAATTGCATTTTCCCAACATCTACACCCCACCTTCGGCCACCGCTCGCCGTCGCCGGAGATCACCGCCGCCTCCTCCCAATTTCTCTCTCTGTGTCACTAACAACCAGGCCCTACCCGTCAGTTCCTCACCTCCCTTGACAGCAAACCCCGCTATCAGATGGACCCCACTTGTCAGTCTACACAGAAGCACAGCCTGCACAGCCGCATAGGCCGGCCCAGATTCGGCCTGAAAAACCCATTCCTTTCCCTATTATTTTCTAAATCCATAAACAACCACCTATTTTATTTAAAATAGCAAAACATTTTTTAAAATTTCACAAAATTTTTTAAAATTCTATAATTCAAAGTAGAATTTTATAAAAATATAAAACTCTCATTCTTCAGAAATAAATTCAAAAATAAAGTATTCTTCATCCTCATTTATAAAGAAAATGCCTTTTTACATTTATATTTATTCCTCAAAATCCAATAAAATTATTTATTTATAAATATTCCATTTCAGAATTACATCCATAATACTTCACCCATTTTCCAGTATTTAAATCCTATAAATAAGTCCTTTTATCTTCTTTTCCCTCATATTTATTATCATATGATTCTCCATTTCAGATTTAATAGCAAATTTATTCCAAAAATTTTATAAAAATTCTAAAAATCTAAATTCAAAGTAGTATTTCACCAAAATATAAAATTCCCACTTTTCAGAATTAAACTCAAATATAAATGATTTCCTTCCTCTTTTATACAAAATACCTTTTACACTTACTTTTATTTTCTAACATGCCAATAAAATTACTCCTTTACAATTTCATTTAAAATTTGTGTCCATAATATTTCATCCAATTTTAAGGTATTAAACCCATAAATAAATTCTATTACCTTTTATTTTAAATGCTTTTCCTAGGAAAAATACCTTTTAAACTCATACTATTCATCCTTATTCCTAAAAATCCCTAAAATTCTAAATAAAAGCATTTCATCCTATATCTTAACTAAATTATATTTACAAAATTTCCACCCTCTTTATCTCTTGAAATTTCTCTTCCAGACTCAAAATTCTATAAAACCAATCCCTGTAGATTCACAAAACCATACCCCATGTCATTTCTGTCCAGAAACTAACCAAGATTATGCCAAAATTATTCTCACTCCATTCTATATCATTTCATCTGGAGTAATGCCAACCTCCCCCTTCACCCATTCAATTTATGAAAATTCTCTAGAAATATTGAAAATCATACAAACCATCACCATACTAGTCAACCCTAGCTTTTCTTTGGAAAAAATCCCACCCAAATCCATCACCCATGCATCCATGCCTCATGCATTTTCATTCTGGTTTTCAAATATTTATTGGATTTTCTCTGACTTTTACTTGTATAGACGTCACCGCCCGGATCCATTGCTCAGAATTATCCGAAGAAATCGTAGGATCCAAGTAACCTTATAAAGGCAGGTTTACCATTCTTTGATGCACTTTGGAATTCCTAATTGTCATTTATTTATTTATTGCATTACTTTTTAGTTATTTATTTATGGAAATTCCCTTATCTGAATTATTTATATTCCAACATTTTGTGTAGTAAAGATAGTCCAAACCCCATTGCTAAAAGCCCTCCTAATATGATTAAACTTTATAAACTCTAGATTAGGAAATCTATATATGTGTATTCCAAAAGATAGAATAGTAATCATTGTCCATATGATAAAGTGGTTTATTGATATGGAAATGAATCGTGGAGGAAAATGGAAAAGGCTCAAGTCATTAGCAAGGTTACCGCAATGACTTGGAGGGCGGGGCATTGCCTTGGTGTTTTCGCAATGCTTGCGCGAATTCCGTAATGCTGGAGCGAGTGAGTCCCTAGCAAGGTTACCGTGGTGATTGTGCGGAGCTCAGCATTGCTGGGTTATTTTCTCAATATCTGCGCTGTATGTGGGACATTGCAAAACCTTGGGTTTTATTGAATACAAATGACACGTCAAACATCCAACCATATAAAAAGCTGTTATATGGGTAAAGTTGGATAGGTTCTGTAGAGCTGATAACTAAAACATCGATGGACCCTATCTCGGGTGTATGCGGTTGTGTCAACTGGGTGATGCCTCTTTTATTCATAATACTCATAATTTTTGAAAAGGTGATTGTGATCAGTTGTGGTGAAAAGAGATAGAACTGCTTAAAATTCATTTATATGTATTAAAAATATGATTTAACTAAGTGATAAATTTCATTGAAGTATCACATTATTACCACATGAAATATAGCCATAACCCTTCCTTGATACTAATTGCATATAGTTAACATTCCTATTCCTATTAAAAACCTGCAAGTACGGTTGGTACTTACCCGTTATTCGGGAACTGTTCATCCTTCATGAATGGAACCCCCCTTTTTCCTCTGCTACAGATTTGAATTTTATTCTCTCCCTTGGAAGATATGGACCATTCGGCTTAAAAGTCTAGTTTATCCTAAATCACAAACTTAGAGGTAGGAGTATTTTGTATTTTACCATAAATTGGTACTGTATTTTCGCACTCTGATAGTAAAATATGGAATTGAACTAATTCTGAAGTGGTGTAATTTTTATCCTAGGGGATTAGTTTTGAGTTAATATTTTACCGGGAATTGGTCCCCATAGCACCATCCACAAAAATATGTGATCGATGCAGTTAAATTTATAGATGTCAATTTAATTTTTACATCCATAGTCCATGTGAAATAACTACTGTCATCCGAAGGCAAGTTTGCCAAACTCCTTTCTGCAGATTTCAGGCAAACCTACATAATTCTCATGCAATTTACTTAGTCAAGTAAATATGAAGCATAAAAATGTTTTAAATCATTGAATAAAGGCTTTATTAATGAATTATTTTTCTAAATTTTTATTTAGTTTTCTAGCATTTGACATGATTATGTGCAATTTCAAGTTAATCAAAATGACTTAAATAATGCCATAATACATATGTCAATAAAATGATGTAGACCTTGTAGCAATGATGAATGCTCTCATCATGGACATACACTCCACACCTTGTGTTGTAGGCAATGCTATGGTCGCAACTTAAACCTTGGGATCCATGACTCATGCTAATTTAGCACTTAAGGTAATCGCCGTCTAAATGCAAATTGGCTACAGGTGTAGATCTTACCACTATAGGCAAACTACTCTCAGTGTGAACATAGACTCCACACCCTATGGTGTATGCAATACTACAGTCATAGCTTATGTCATGGGACCAATTGTGATGTTCATGCTAGGGAGATTGCAACCACATCCTTTGTATCGCTTCAACAAAAAGGTTACCATCATCATTTCATCTATGTGAATGAAAATGACCCCTCTACATATTTGCAAATAGGGAGGCGACAACGATTGCTTCTTCGCCCATCACAGTGTCATTGATACCATAATATTGCATTGAATATGACGAATAGAGATTATCCCTAGTTATGCCATTTACAATAATGGTTGAATGATGGGGGACAGGGAGAACCATATTGGTTTCTGTCGACGGTTGGGATATTGACCCAAGTCAACCAAGGTTCTTCAAGGAGGAGATAGGAGACACACCGAACAACCACTTAACAAAGAACGAACAGAGAGCGGGGTTTTATCCGGTTCAGCCTCTCAGGAGAGATAATAGCCCTACGTCTAGCCTTTCTTTATATCAAAGAGGATTACAAGGTGGAACTCGGCGAGATCAGCAGGTCTCGGCGAGTAGTATGCGAAAATCTATCTGCTAAGGGTCCCTCTAAACGCCGTAGGGGCCCTGTTTATATAGTACGGAGCAAACCGACCTACCAAGGGATATCGGGCCGGGCCAACCACGAGATCGTAACGAACTCATACATGCCAAATACAACCTACGGCAGATAAGATAAGCTCCTAATCTTGGGGATCACGACTCCTAATCCAATCCGGAAAACCACGTCCGGGTCTTCACGCAGCCGTGCAGAACTCATGTTCGAGTCGGACTCAAACATGAATCATAGGCCGTTACGCACCGTGCCAGCCAGGAAGCTGTTCGGCAGGATGCATATGGGCCAGATAGAACCTTCCAGGTAGCTAGGCCCTGGCAGGCTGCTCGATTGGCCCGTCAGGGAGTGGGCCATGGCAATGGGCCGTGATTTTATCCCCGACAGCTTCATTCATTGCTGTCCAAAACGATGAATGTGTCCTCTCTTACTACATTCAATGGTAAGAGAGAACCCAACTAGTTCCATTCATCGCAACCCAACGTGATGAACATTTTCTCTCTACTATTATGAAAATTTCACAAATTTTCCATGTCGCATAGTGTAGAGTTGTCCATGATGATGAACATAGCACCATCCCCTTGTATAGGATGATTGCTGATCCAACAAAACGATCAATCTTAACATTCGTTGGAATGGTTTCTCACGATAAATATTAAATATTAATGTGTAGCAATTAAAACCATACTAAATAATTAATCTTCATGCAAATCAAATCAAAAACATTTTAACAAGAAGAATTAATGCTTACCGTTGTAATTATCACAATGATTCTTTAGAACAACATTCTTGAGCAAAGTGTTGTAGTGCAACTTTGTTGATTGTGGTTTTTCAATCCATACACCAAGTGAGAGAACAAATAGAGAGACATAAAAAACTCTTTATTGATTCATTTATCGTTACAATGGTGGCTAGGCCTCTTATATAAAGAAGGACTAGGCCATTTATATAGAGAACCAAATGGTTGCATGAAGAGACATTCTTTAGAGTAGGCATCTCAGGTGGTGCCTTTTGGGATGAGGCACATATTAGTAATCACCAACAATTTCTTAGTGTAGTTATTGTCTTAGACATAAGACATGGTATAAAGACACAATGCATAACTGTCATGCGGTTATCGTCGTAGACACATTAATTTACTCATATTATGAATGTGATTAATATAAAAAGAGGTGGGGGAGAAGTGATGTTCGCAAAGAGGCAAGGCGAGTCCCCATAAGGGTGAAAACAGAACAGATAATGATACATATATGTTTTTTTTTATGATTTGGAACGGAATTGCTTGGATACAGATAATTATCCGGATTTTTTTACGGATACGAATATGGGTTGACCGGTATTCGAGATATCCGTCGGATAGTAACCGAATTTGAAATACGGATACGGATACGAATAATTATCTAAGACATGGGAATGAAGACTGCATCACTACATGAGCCATTCAACTTTTGTTATCTCTTATGAGTTATGTGTTATGGACTTTTGTGATGTATGTTTCATGAGTGATGAGTCATGTACTTATGTTAGTCATATACTTACTCGTAGCTCAAGTCAATTTTTTTTTATGTTAAGCTATTATGGTAAAACCTGGTTTCATATTCGTATTCAATCCATATTCGGTTTGAATTCTATCAATATTCGGTTCGAAACCATATCTGAGTAAGTCTGTATTTAAATTTATATCCAACACTATCCGTATCCGGTAAAAAATATTGATACGGATACGGGTTGACCCCTATCCGACCATATCCGATCCCTAGCCGCCCATCGGTGCAAGGTTCGCAGCTAGATTCCAACACGGATTGTCTCGGTATCGAAGACTTCGGTTGTAATGAGAAAAGGGAAACAACACATAGTTTTGAGTTATGTACTTATGTCGCAGTCCAAAAAAATTACCATCGTTCAATGCAGTAAAAAACTCTTGAAGACGCTTTACACCATAGACCTCAATATATAGACCTGCAAAAATAGGCAAAACTCAAGGTAGTCCAAAGGGGGTATAGTTAGCAACTGGCATACACATCCCCTCCTGTAGAGTGATTTTGGTAAAGCATCTAAACAGCTAATCATATGGAAAGTGAACTTTAATATAATCCAAAGGATTGTACTATAAAAATACACACCGAAAATTTTCACACAGACGTCAGGTCACACAAAATTGGAAGTGGATCTTCACAAACAAGGTTACACTGAAGGATGACCAAAACGAAGGCTATTAACTATATACAATTCGTAGGTAGTTTAAAGTCGCCACCATTCCGCTGTTAAGTGCACTGCTGCTCAGATAAAACTATCATCTAATCTGCAAAATGGAGCAATCTTGGATAAATTATTGTAAAAAAGAGCAAGTGTAAAAGTACGGCAGCAAAAGTTTAAAGAGCACACTGCAAATAAAAAGAAATCAAATTGCACACAAGATGCAGCATTTTTTTCTGCAGCAGTGAAGTATTAGAATGGAGAAAATAGAGGTTTGCACATTGTTCACATTCTGTTTGACAAAGAATTCTTACTCATCTTCGAGAGGACAAAGATCACACTACAAAGTTAAACAACAGTACAAGTTATATAATCAGAAAAAGAAGAGAGAAAGGAACTGGAATACTGATCCATTCAGATGGGCGATAACATTAACATGCAAAATATTGTGCTCAGATAGACATAGCATAGATACACAATTCCTGCTCTAATCACAGGCTATCAAGCTCAGATAGACATAGCATAGATACACAATTCCTGATCTAATCACAGGCTATCAGTTAAACATGGACATGCACAGAACTAAACCTTCGAATGATTTTTCATCAGATTAAATACAGTGAAAATCCAAATGAAATATAATATCAGGGATCACACCTATAAACTGCCCATGGATCCAAATGAAATAGATTGATTGTGGATCACACCATATTAACTGCCTATTGAGATAAGAATCCAATTTGAGATGTAAAAATTCCTTGTAAATTACAAAGAAATAGTCTAACAACAGTGACTCTGACAAAGGAATGCAGGATAAGTATTCGTAGTGCATATTTTACATAGAAATTAAGAATGTCTTTTCCAAAAGAAGATGCAAAGAACAAAGATCTAATCACCAGTGCATATTTTACATAGTGAAAGTGCATCTAGGTCCCTTAGTGGTTTTTGGTGATTAATGATGGAGAAATTAAAGGACTAACTTGTTTGATGAGCTTATATACAAGGACAAGTCCAAAAGGCAACAAAATGCGATGGCATTGAGGACTCCTCAAATCTTTGTCTATGATTTTAATCTTTCTACTCTTTTATTATTGAGTCTAAGGATCGCCGTACTATAAAAGGGGGATGCAACGAAATAGAACTTCTAGATTAATCAAGTGCTCCATGGATGAATTATTGAAAAGGAAGGAGAAATTTCATCCTATCCACAAAACATCTTTTGTTTTCAGTTCTGTTGAGATCGAAGTCTCCAGCAAAACCTGGATGACTGGGTTTAGAGTGTCCAAAAAAAATCCAGGTTTTGGATTCTCTGCTGCTCCAACATTTTCTAGATCGAAATGTCCAGTATTTTACATTAGAATCTCCGGTACTCTCTGTTTCAGGGACTCCAAAATTTTAACCATTTGAATTCTTTGTCTTGTAATCCTATTTTAGCCAGATTCTCCGATGTTTTTCACTAGAGTTTCTGATATCCTTTTGATCTAGAGTATCTGAAAATTCCACTTTTGATTTCTCTGCCATCTAGAGCTATTAACTACTGGAGACTCTGATGTTTTTAACTGGAGTCTTTGATGTGTCTTGTATTTGTCTCCAACGGCTAGTTTTCCGATTGTCCCTATAATATTTGGTTGGATGATTCTATGTTCCAAAAACCTCTTGTGCACATGACTTCTCTCTAAAACCCAAGTTCTTTAACGATCTCATATTAGTCTTTGTTAGTGAAGATTCGAGTGCCTCTCTTGTGTTTGTTCATCCTCGGAGCACTTGACCCAATCTATTAGATCTATTTCACCGATCTATTACACTTAGAGATTGAGGACTCCTAGATGGCCAGGAGTCGCCTACGAGCCACCAATCTTGATGTGGTTGGCCATAGGAGGTAAGTGAAGGTCGTATTTTGACTCTGAAAGGGAAGGAATTCACTGATGAAGCCGAGTATGGTTTGTGTCACCTTGGGAGAAAAAGGGTTGAAAGAGACCCCGGCTCAAGTACTACTGAGCCATCTCAACGAAGACGTAGGATCCCCTCAAGGATTCAAACTTCGGGAAAATAAATCATTGTGTCTTCGTTTCGTTTTTCCTTTTTTGCAATTTCAATTTGTGCTATTTCTCTCATTTAGGTCTGTACTACCCTTGATCTATTGCAGGCGGTATCCTCTTTAAGCATCTTTAATTAGTTTTATTTTTATTTCTGTTTTCATCCAGTAATTAACCGGACAGTCCATTGTTCATCGGTATGTCCGATGTTAAGGACTAGAGTTTCCAATATCTGTTGTTTTTAAATTGAATTGTTGCAGGAATTTTTTGGTAACGCCTATTCAAACAACTCCTCCCCTTCCTCCTAGCGACATCACGATCTTTCACATAGAAATAAAAATGTCTTTTCCAAAAGAAGATGAAAAGAACAAAGATCTAATCAGTCACCCATACACTGAGAGAGGGCACATCAATGTTAAATGTAGTGTGCAGTGTCATGGAGAATAATAATGTTATACTGATCACATCAAGATTTATTTTTCATGAGAATATGCATCTGGACAAAGCAAAGATGAGTTAAAGAAGAGATATAGCTCCAGATCAGTGATCTCACTTGTCTTATTTGTTTCCCATTTGATCAGAGATCATCCTCTCCTTGGTATTAATCCGCAATTGGACACTTCCAACCTGGTTCATTTGGCTTTCGTAGTACTTTTTCCTCTTCAGGCACTGCATTGCTGCTTGCTTGTTTCCTGATTTTGCAAACTCCTTGGCACGTTCCATTTCTTGAGAGATCTTCTTTTGCAAGATTGCCTCTTTTGCCACAAAGACATCACGAGCCTGCAGAACCACAGTATAATGTAAGTAATCAAGTCGCTACGTAAAGAATAATGTACAAACAATTAGGTGAGAAACAGTCCTACATACCGTATAATCCTTTTAATAAACCAAACATTGTCAGATCTATGAAGAAAACTAGAGAAGAAAAAAACACTAAACACTGCTAGATTTATGGTTAGTTTAAAAGCAAAAAACCAAAACTAGAGAAGGAAAAAGAAACCATAATGCAGCAGTTTGCTTTTGCTGTATCTGAAGGCAACTTAGTCAGCTCAGAAGAACTGTAAAGGGAAAAGACAATAATTTGGAAGAAGTCTTGTGACACCAACAGTTTATGCCTGCATGAAATACTGTCTACCCAATGCTAGTCAGTGCTCTTTTTTTTATCAGTTTTTTTACTTGAATACATAACAATGTATTTTTCTAAATTAGAAATATTACATCCACAGTCCACAGGGTGTTAATTCCCCACTACTACTAGTTTCGTCTATACATGATATCATCCTCCATTTGGCATCAGCAGCAAAACACCACAAAGTCTTGTCTTTTTTAAGTTTCAAAGACCATTTTCTGAAGTGTAAAAAAGTTGAACCAAATTTTCTTGTTTTGTAACCAAATATCTTGAAAGAGGTCATAATGATTCTATAAAACCACCACCCTGGTTTTGCCGTGAGATAACAATGCGCCCATCTTCATCTGCACTTACATACATTCACATGTGGAACAGTACAAAAACCCACGCAATGATCTACCAAAAGAAGAAACGAACAAAAATCGCGTTCAAACACCCTGCATCCCCTTCAGCTGCTGCACTTCAATTCCATGGCACGAGAAAGGTGCCAAGCGGGGGAGCAAGGCACATTGTCTGCAACGTTATTGGATCTTCTCTGTTTTTTCTTACGCAAATCTAGACCTTCCCCAAAATTCATATATCTGATCCTTAATAATATAAGAGAACCTAAACAAAGCCAACAACACTTCTTCCCCCCATGGCTTGGTCCACACAAAAAAAGCTCATCAAGAAAAAGTAATTTCTTGCAGTCATCTAGTCGATTACTAACATAGCACGCTGTATCCTCCTCTTTTTGCACACCTACCTCACTTGGTTCGAGCGCGGGGGGGTGGGGGGGGGGGGGTAGGACGAGAGGACACCTGCTTGAGCTGGTCGGAGGCGGAGCACTCTTCGCGGCAGCCGCGGAGGAGCCAGGAGAACATCGCGGCGACGGCGAGGAGAGAGAGGGAGAGTGTGCCGGCGACGGCGACGGCGAGGACAGAGACGGACACCAGCGCAAACGGCAACGGCCGACGGGGAAGGGGACAAAAGTGTGTGCCTTGGCATGGAGAAAGGAGAAGTGGGCCTTGGATTTTGGTTTCAATTGGGCCTCCACCCTGTAGAATTGGATTTTGGTTTCAATTGGGCCTCCACCCTGTAGAATTGTGGGCCTGCCCACCTTTAAACCAACCAAAATCCAAGTAGGATGCGAACGGTTCGGGTGGACCAACCGAACCTAGGGCCCGAACCTAAAATATGGAAGAAGTCCACTTTGCCTCCTTCGACTATTGCAAAAGTTTGGTTTTGCCCCTCTCAACTCTAAAACCGGTCATTCAACCTCCCTCAACTATCAATTCCGGTTTCTCAAAAAAAACTATCAATTTCTGTTAAAATACCCCCTCCAACCAAAACCACTATGGTTTTAGATGACATGGCATCAAATTTTCTCAAAAAATAAATTCAAATAAATCAAATAAATTGTAGAAAATCATAGAAATATCAAAAAATAGTATAAAATATCTAACAATTTGGAAACTATATAGAATCCAAATACTATAATTTTATGTGCATAATTACATGAAAAAAATATATTTGTCCTATGATATCTTTTATTGATTAAATAGTTTGAGCTTTTATGGAAAATAAATCTGGCTTATAGGAAAAGGAGAACATTAGAGAAATATAGGAACGTTAGCTTTACCTTTTAATTTACATTTTTAAATTAAAATTCAAAGTTAGTTTGACTTTTAATTGTAATTTTAAAAATTAAATTCAACATTCAAAACGCATACCTACCTTTTGCTTTTTTATTAATTTCTATAAACAAAATTTTCTTAAATTTTTTTTTAATCAATAAAAGATACTCTTCAACAAAAAATACATATAATTACATATACAAACATTATACTTTATACTTTTATTGAATATTTGGTTTCTATGTATTTTTCTAATTTTTTTAGTATTTTTATATAATTTTATTGAGCTTCCTATAATTTTCTATAATTTATTAAATTTTGTGAAGTTATTTTATAGAAAAATGCTGACTAGGATGACATGTCATCCAAAACCATGGTGGTTTTGGTTGAAGCGGATAATTTGATAGGTTTTGATAGTTGAGAGAGCTTGGATGCCCGGTTTTAGATTTGAGGGGGCAAAATCAAACTTTTGCAATAGTTGAGAGGGCAAAGTGGACTTTTTCCCGTAGGGCCATTAAAAACTAGGGGCACCGTAGGGCCAAATCCCATCACGAGAGGGTGCTAGTGTTCCAGTTTGAATAGTCCCATTCCTCCTGCCTTCCGTCGAAGATCACCTTATCATAGTAGGTCTTATCTTTTTCCTAGCCGCCTTTGCATTTCTTTTTTAAGCCAGGTTCGACCCTTGGACTGGACCCAAATAGCTCGCCTGAAGACATCTCTAAATGCATATTTTATTTTATTTTCCTCTGTACCCTCTTAGGCTCTTATCAATCCTCTGCCACCGGTTTGGTGCTCGATTTATCGTCTTTATGCGAGTGTGATAAGGCTATAGGGCCGGCTCAGGTCGTCGCTAGGATCACCATGGCACCGGACAGGGATCCTTTACCCATCTTATAAGAGTATTGCTACGAGGTTCTCTAAAATGGTCTCTAAAACATTATTGTGGACAATCTCAATCTCTATAGTGTTCTCGCAAAGTCTCTGTGTCTCGGTCTCTAAATTTAGACTCTCTCTAAAGTCTCTATATTTAGATACTATATCTTTTCGAGGATAGACACTCTGCTAGAGATGATGAAAATATAAGGAACAAATAGTGATTTAGAGAAGAGATATGGTGAACAAAATATAGAGATCTTGCTTGCGATGCTTTAAGCGAATGGGACGGGTGGACCATTACCCGAGCTGACCTAGCCCTTCCCTTTTGCATCTCTACTTTTAAGGCTTCTCCGACTCTTAATTTTTTTTACAAATTTGAAAAGATTTTGTATAATTTAAATTTTAAAGATTTTTGAAGGTTGCAACTCATTCGACGACACGAATTTCTCATGCATGGATATATGTAGGAGTAGGAGTTGGTATCCTCTGCCGTTACGGTGGACCCCCTAGTGCACAGGGCCCACATGGTAGTGTAACGGCACTGCCATAATGGCAAAGGATCCGGGGGTAGGAGTAGGTTACAACAGGGCAATAAGAATGCTTTTATGTTCCTATAGAGCTATTAGTTTGTTAATAATCCTAGGCCTATTTAAAACAAAACTGCTTATGATGGAGGTAATACCTCCTAGGCAGAAAAGTTACTATTGCTACCATCAAACATTCAAATTAAAGTGCAGGATTTACGAATGCAAAGCACAGAAACCATACGCTAATTCCTTTCCTTCGATCGTTTACAGGCTCGTGCAAAGATAATCAAAGAGACCCTATTTGAAAACGTGCGCGAGAAATGCAGTAGAGAGAGAAAGAGTAAAGAAATAGAGGAAGTAAAAGCGATCAAATACGGTGTTGCCGTAGGAGGACTGGAGAAGAGAGAGACTACGGTTGAAAATTGAACTTATTATGCTAATTCAGAAGAGATCAGCCCGTAATTTCTCTCCCCTTTTTAGAGCCTACGGCGATCGATCGAGATCCACGGAGATCGAGAGGGAAGCTAGCGACTCTGCTATGGCATGGCAGCTAGCTACGTCAATCAAGCCATGGGGGTTGATTGAGGAAGAGGCGACGGCATGCGTGTACGTACCTGGCTGAGCTGCCGCGCGACGGAGGCGAGGGCGGCGGCCGGAGGAGACGCCGCCGCCGCCGCCGAGTGGTGGGCGAGAGGGGCGACGGCGGAGTGGGCCGTGCAGCCGCAGAACCAGCTGGTGCTCCTCTTCACCATGGAACCCTAGCCAGCTTAGCTCTCCAATGGATGGGAGGATCCCAATGAGGCAATGAGTACTACGCGATGGCTGCTGGATTCGATCCTATCTTCGTCGATCTCCCTCCCATCCGAATTACTGCACGGCGCCGATCAGGGCATGGGTTTCCCAAAATAGAAGGGCGAGACTTGCTCCGCACGAATTCCACTTATGGACGGCGGAAAAACCCATCGGATCGGGTACCCGATGGATAAAGGTATGAATCAGAAATTGCATCCATGGGTTTTTGGGTTCGGGTACCCGAAATATCGGGTTTGGGTCTAGGTTTGATTTCATACCCATGGATACCCATTTGTTACCCGAATACATACACTGACATGTGGCCCTTTTATCTTTTTATATATACTAGCAAATGTGCCTGTGCATTGCAACGGGAGAAATAAAATTGCTTGCCTAGTAACGATTAACCTCGTAAGAAGTCGTTTTTGTTCTCGGGGTCAACGTGTTCACTGGCAACGTCGTGGTTTCATCTGGGTCTTAACGTTCTTTGGGAGAGTCATCGACATCCACGGCTCTAGCGTCGGCGATGACGATGTTTTGACTCGAGTCTTGGTATTGATCAATGATTTTCCGGTATCAGTCGGCACTCACGATACCGTTAAAAATATGGGAGTGACTTATCATCAGGCGCCTGAGAGTTATTTATCTCTCAGTCGATTTTCTAGACCGTTGATCAAACGTCTCTATAGGACATATAAAAGATCTAACGGTAGAATCTAGCTATTTGAAATTTGACTGAGACTTATTTAAAAATCAGTCGCCTGAGAAGCAGCAAAACCGTAAAAATATTGGTACGACCTATATGTAAACCAGGGCACTAACAAATACACAGAAACATAAAAAATTACTAAAATCATGAAATAAATATAATAGGTAGAACAAAATATAAAAAGGCTAGGAAAATTGGCTTGGGGTGGATATGACATCTGGTTTGGGAGATAGAAAATCGACAAGTAGCCCTGTTCACATGAACAGTACATGGTCTGTATCAATCGACCTACTTGCTCATGAAGCATCAAAAAGGGGATTTATTTTTGTATTTTGGAAACAAATATAAAAATAAAATAAATGTATACCCATGGCTTCCAGGAGTACCCATGACTTCGATGTCATCGACGACATCTTGACTCATCTTCTAGTCTTCATAATTTTTTGGGGCTATATCAATATTGTCGATGCCGATAAAAATACCGGTTTGGCCTATGCGAAAGCAGAGGCATAAAGCAAGATGCAGCAACACATAAAATTTATATAATTATGAAATAAATATATTAGGTAGAGTAAAATACCAACATGCTAGGAAAATTAGTTTGGAGCGAATCAGACCTTTGGTTTTAAGAGAAATAAAATTGAGAAGGTGCACTGTTCATACGGACTGTACAGGCGAGTGATTAAAAGGGAATCGGGGAAAGCTTCAGTACTTCTTCAACCTCCTACTTTCTTCACAATGCAGAGTGACGAGAAAAAGGCAAGGGGAGAGGAGAGGCCAAGAGGGAGTTGGGGGTGGCTTGGGCTAGGTCTCCGGCGAGGTCGGTGTGGCTGGGAGGCACGACGGCGAGGTTGGGCGGTGGCTCGGGTGGCTGTTGCTGCTCCGGCTCAGGCGGCTCTCCGGCGAGCTCGATCTGGGGCGGAAGCGGCTCCAAGCGACTGAGGTGGAGCTCCTGCTAGGCATGACTTCGGCGTCTATGCGGGGTTCGACCGTTCAACGAGTTTGGGCTTGGATTTTTGGTAGATTGATTTGGGAATTGGACTGCGCGGGTGAGGTAGACGGAGGGGGCGGCGTTGGTGGCGATGGGGGAGAGGGAGGTGCAGCGGGCGAGAGAGAGAGAGAGAGGGTCGCGAGAGGGTTAGGGAGCGGGAGGTGGCGGCGGCCGCGTGGGTGAGGTAGAGGGAGGTGGCTCGCTAGGATTGGGGCTGCAGTGTGGTGTGGGAAGGATGGTGGCCATCGGATTGAAAAGCAACGGTGATGAGGCCTTCAAGTGGCAGAGAGGGAGGAGAGAACCGAGCTGCAGCTCGCTGGTACGTTCGCAGTTGTGCGACGTGCCGGTCGGGGGTTCGATCCCCCGGGTTCTCACCAGGTACGCACAGGGGAAAAAAAACACAGGGCAGGAGCAGGAAAAGGGTCCTGTACTCCGGTGGAAGGAAAAGGAAGGGCAAAAGTCGCTGCGGCGCGCATGCACGGGAAAAGAAGGAATGCCTGAATGGAAAAGCGACAGTAAAGTATGGTGGCTTTGTGCGCTTGGAAAAAAAAAAGAAGAAAAGCAGGAGGACGTGTGCGCCAGTTTGCAGACTTGCAGGTGTTTGATCCGGAGGTAATTCACAACAAAATTCAAATTCATAGGACAGGTGGTCCTTGTAATAGGCTAATTCAGTAGGACATTTGTTGGTGGCTTTGTGCGCTTGGAAAAAAAAAAGAAGAAAAGCAGGAGGACGTGTGCGCCAGTTTGCAGACTTGCAGGTGTTTGATCCGGAGGTAATTCACAACAAAATTCAAATTCATAGGACAGGTGGTCCTTGTAATAGGCTAATTCAGTAGGACATTTGTATCTTGTCTAAGCAGACATTGTAAAATTTGAGAGACATGGTTTCCGTTGTATTTCTGTCTAAAATGCAATGGAAAATGAGGAAAGCCTCCTTTTTTTTAAAAAAAAAAAAGTGGCAGAGAGGGAGGAGCCTGTCGACGGTTGGGATATTGAGGTCCTTGTAATAGGCTAATTCAGTAGGACATTTATATCTTGTCTAAGCAGACATTGTAAAATTTGAGAGACATGGTTTTCGTTGTATTTCTGTCTAAAATGCAATGGAAAATGGGGAAAGCCTCCTCTTTTTTTTTAAAAAAAAGTGGCAGAGAGGGAGGAGCCTGTCGACGGTTGGGATATCGATCCCAAATCAACTAAGGTTCTTGAGAAAGGGAGATAGAAGATACTGCCGAGCAAGGCAAACAGCAATCAATGAGCAACAGGGAGACACAGAGTTTTTATCCTGATTCGGGCCTCTCCGGGGAGATAACAACCCTACGTCCAGCGCTTCTTTATATGAAAGATGATTACAAGAGAGAACTCGGCGAGACGAACAGGTCTCGACGAGATTATGGGTGTACAAGAAGTAATATGCGATCTTGGATGCTAGATCTCATGATGTTCCGGTCCCTCTACACGCCGAAGGGACCTTGTTTATATAGTGTTGAACAACCGACCTACCAAGGGTTAATCGGGTCAGGCTAACCACGAACTCGTAACGAACTCGTATGCATGCCAAATACATCCCGCGGTAGATAAGGTATACTTCAATTCTTGGGGATCACGACGTCTGCTCCAATCCGGGAAACCATGTCCGGGTCTTCACGTAGCCGTGCAGAGCTCTTGCTTGAGTCGGACTCAAACAGGAATCCTAGGCCGTTACGCACGGTGCCAGCCAGAAAGCTGTTCAGCAGGATGCATATAGGCCTGATAGAACCTTCTAGGGAGTCAGGCCCTAGGAGGCTGCTCGATTGCCCCGTCAGGGAGTGGGCCATGGCAATGGGCCGTGATTTTATCCCCGACAGCTAGCCCCCGAGACTCAAGTGGAAGGACTCACTAGAGTGGGGTCTTCCTCTTGAGACTCCAAATCACAAAGAGGGTAATTTTGTTGTTATAAAGACGTGCAACAGACGATCGGACAGGTTATAGTTCAGCCGAACAAGACTTGTTCGGGACCGAACAAACCTGCCCAGTGCCGAGCAACTCTGTTGCGTCGAACAGGGAACCACATATGTCCGAGCAGAGTACCCAGCCCTCGATACAGAAATCGGAAGAAGTATCCGTTGGCAGGTTCTAAAGGTAACTTTCGCTACGCAGACAGAACGGGCGATCGTTTTTTCCTGGCCGTTGCAGTAAAAAACTAGCTGTTTTGTGGCAAAAAACCGTTGCAGAGCTGCTCGTCTGGGGCTATAAAAAGCACCAAGCGGCCTGCGGCTCGCCACTTCCATTCTTGCGTGCCTTTCCTTCCCAAGACCTTTTCCAACAGCACTTAGCATCAAACAGCTACAACCCACTTCCAAAACTGCTCGTCCAACCTGGGGATTGCTATGGCCAAATTCACGGGCACTAGCATGACCGAGGAATACTTGAAGATCTTGGAGGCGGAGGGACACATCGACGCTGGCAGTTGGAGGCTGCCCGGGGAGGAGGAGATGCCGAAGCCGCTCGAGGACGAGTTCGTCAACTTCGAGCAGTTCGCCATGTTTGGGTTGAGGTCTCCCGAAAGCTATTTCGTGGAGGCCTTCCTGAACATCAGCGGGTTGGAGGTTCTTAATCTTAACCCCAACTCGTTCCTCCAGATGGTCGTCTTCGCACACCTGTGCGAGGGCTACCTGAGAGTTGATCCATCGGTGGGGCTTTTTCCCCACTACTACACAGTGACGAGGAGCATCTCCGTCGCTTCCGGACTTGGGTGCTACTACCTTAAGCTCTGGGCCACCGTCGACGACGCGCCGTACCCTCGTCCACCACTGCTCGACTCGATGGGGCCGTGGTGGATGAGGTGGTTCTACACCAAGAGGAGCGGCGACAGTAAGCTCATCTTCACCGGACAAGCTCCGGCGAAGGGAATGCAGATGCCGCGGCCGGAGACGACCGGCGAGGAGTGGTATCTTACCCGAAAGATCGCCTCTCTCGTGGGCCTCGGGCTCACGGGCAGAGAGATTATTCGGGACTTCGTGGCGAACAAAATCTGTCCGCTACGGAAGAGGTCCTACCCCTTCTATAAGATAGAAGGCTGGGAGGACATCACCAAGGAGAGCACGGGTAAGATCCCTAAGCACTTAACCTTTTCTGGTGATTTATCCGAACAGGAACTAACAATGTCTTCTGTTCGGGCAGAGAAACTTGCGGACGCATGGGTGACCGAACAGGTCGACGCCATGCTGCAGGCTGCTAGGAAGGACGCTGAGGTTACCGGCGTGGTGGCCTACACGTGCCCGAGGAACGTGCTTGTCCGCTCACCAGAGATATCTTATGCAGAACTCCCATCTGAGTTGCTAGACTTACACGATTATAACATGCTTACATTCGCCTCCAAATATGCAGGACGAGCAGCTCATCCTCGGCGGGATCGTCGAAGAGCTCTCTGAATCTGATAAAGAGGAAGCGAGGAAGGGCAAGGCCAAGGTGGTCGTGAAGCCCAAGGTGGTCGCCGAGCCGACGCGGAGCTCGCCGCGCCGTAGCGGCCGCCAACCGCCTCTGAAGCCCTCTGCGTCGACGAAGCGCACCGAAAGCAAAGCCAAGCATACTGCTGCTAGCTGCTGGAACGCCAAGTCCCTCCCTCCTCACAGAGCAAAGCGATGAGGAGGTACGAAACATGACCCTGTGGCTTAAGCGCTATGCACGGGCTCACCAGGGCCATATGGAACGGCTGCAACAGTTCACCGAGCAGAGGAGGCTCGAGGAGGAGGTCGCGCGTAAGGAGGCTCTCCTTGCGCGCTTGCAGAAAAAGTGCTCACCAAAGAGAGTCGAGTTTGTCGCCATAAGCACCAGGGGCCAAGGCGAACAAGAAGCCGAGGATCCGCCGAGCAAGAGGCGTAAACTCCGTCACGGAGCAAAGAAGAAGGTCAAGTCTCCCGCGGCAGGTAAGTAATGGCAAGACTCTCACCCTTACGTTCTACCGAACAAAGACAGACTTAACGATTTCTTTTTCATCACCGCCAGAGGAGATCGCCAACGATGACGTGGACACGGTGATCAAGCAGTCTTTGCTGCCCGAGCACCTACACGGTGCGTCGGGGCAACGAGATTGGCTGCCCTTAAGGACAAGCTGGCAGCGTGGGACGTGACTCCGCCAAGCTCCGCCGATCAAATCGATGCTCTGAAGGGCATGATCGATCGGCTTGAAGCCGAAGAAGCGAGGCGCGACGCCACGAAGAGCGGGGCCAAGGTGTTGGCTCTGCCGGCTGCCCGAGGTGGGACCAAACAGGCGGTCCTACAGGGCACTTCGTCGCAAGGGTAGATCATCCCTATGGCGACGGGAACTTCTGGCGGGCGGGGCGAGAGACCTGCCACCGGGAAACAGGGAGATGGCTGCGAGCAAGGAGAGCAAGTCGTCCTGTCCGCGACCCCACCGACATCTCCGAGCAGAGGGGCGCCGGTCTTGCCCGAGGTTGCTCGGGCGGAGGAAGAAGAGGAGGTGCAGGAGCTCGGTAGTGACGAAGATGCGGCCGCCAGCCCTCCCAGGGCTGAAGGTACCAGGGCGAGGAGGCGAGCCCCCAAGTGGGTGAGCTCCGGCAGGAAGAAGTCGCAGCGCGGAGAGCATCGTGATGCGGCCGTTCCAAGCAGCCAGGGCTTCGCAACCCAAGGCCTTGGAGAGCGCCTTCGCCACAACTTAAAGAACAGGTTTCAAGAGGTAACCCTCAAACCCAAAAATTGCCCGCTTAAGATACGAGCAACTCAATGTGACATATTTATCCTTCTCTTACTCAGGTCTTGTGGGCAACCATGGAGGATCTCGAAGAAGGCGTCGCCGTCGAACGTGGCACCATCTTAGGAGCCTTCCAGCAGCAGCACCGAGCAAGGGAGCTCGAGGGGGAACTCCTCGCCACGGCCAAAAGCCGACGCCAACTCAAGGCGAAGGTGAAAAAGCTCAAAGCCCAACTGACCGAAGAGAGGCAGTCCTCTGCAGCCCTCCAGGAGAAGGTGTCGAGCCTGTGGATCTCACATGAAGACGCGGAGGAGCTTCGTGGGCTGGCCGTGAGGGCGAGCACAGAGGAAAGAAGGGTCGAGGAGCTGGCCGAGCAGCTCAAGACCGCCGAGCAGCACCGAAGTCAGAACGAAGTTCTGGCCGAGCAGCTGCGGACCAAGACCGAAGAGGTCGAAGCCCTTCGTGCAGAGGCCAAGGAGCAGGCCAAGCACAAGACAATCAGCAAGGAGGAAGCCGAGCGCCTCCGAGCTGAAGCCAAAGAAGGGATCAGAGCCCAAGGGGAAGCCCTACGCCTCAAGTTAGAAATTGAGGAGCTGAAGGAGCAGCTTTCTTCTAAGTAGCAGCAGTAGGGTTTTACTCGAAAAGCCTTGTATACCTGTAAACTTTTGTTAGTGAAATAAACCCTTATCTTTTCCCTGCAAAAGAGCAGCAAAAAGACAAGAACGAACAGAAAACTAGGAGCAAGGCGAAACAGCGCTAGAAAGTTTTGAGAAAATGGTAGAACACCAGCCTAACTCCCAGCCCCCGTTGTGCATCTGCTCGAAAACCTGAGTTTGCGAACTCGAACAGGTGCACAAGCAAAAGAGCGACACCCTAGCCCCCGGTACGGACGATGCATGAAGACCTATGTTTGCGAATCCAATCACGTGCGTAGAGAGATAGAGCGACGCCCGCACCTTGTTCGACTCATCCCATGAACTGTTCGTTAACGTAATGTAGGCAATCATAAAGGTAACCAAACAAGGAAAGTGTCTCTGCCGCGGGGGGCTTACGAGAGCAGGCTTTGCCAAGTGGTTGTGCCGTGAGCGGTGAGTGCCTCTGCTGCGGGGGGCTTACGAGAGTAGACTTAGTCGCAAGGCAGAAAGCCGTGTTACGCAACCCTGAGTTTAGGAACTTGCTGAAACTAGATGCGGGCAGGGTAATCCTGAAGATTACCGAGCCAAGAGTTCGCAAGACCGGACAGCCATCAAGTTTTTGCAGAGAGAAAGTAGTCTGAGAAGACAAAATGTGAAAAGGGCCGCAGGGGGCCGCAAGCATTCAGTGTTTATTGGATTGAACTTTACATGGCAGCCCGAGAAACTTGAACGAACTAAGGCGCGAAGCTTGACAAAAGCGCGGAGCTAAGAAAACAAACGAAAGACCTACACAAAGAACTTACGAAGCTGGTCGATGTTTCAAGTGCTGGTCAGCTCTCTCCTGTCCTCCATTGCCAGGCGAACAGCCCCAGGCGAGCAGTAGAAACGACCGTGAACGGGCCCTCCCATCGAGGAGTTAACTTGTTGGCATTAGACAGGTTCTGGACGCGGCGCAGAACGATGTCGTCCACCTTCAAAGCCCTTGGTCGGACAGATTTGGCAGCGTGCCGGCGAAGATCTTGCTGGTAGCACGCCATTCTAACTTGTGCCCGGTCGCGTGTGCCTTCGAGGAGATCGAGTTGGAGCAAGCGCTCTTGCTCTGAGTCAACCGTGTTGACCGAGCTCGTGCGAGGCGAGCCGAGTACTATTTTGGCTAGCAGGATGGCTTCTGCACCGTAGACCAGTTGGAAAGGAGTTTTCTCGGTTGCCCGGCTGGATGTGGTGCGAACGGCCCAGAGGACGGAAGGAACTTCGTTGACCTAGGCTTTATTGTGCTCGCGGAATGCCGCAAACACGCGCCGTTTGATACCCTGGACTATCTCGTCTGCTAGCTCGCTCGATCGCTTCCATTGCTCGTGGATGCGCCACGAGGCGGAAGAGACTTGGTGCCCAATGTCGCAGATTCTTGGAATAGCTCGCTCGAATCGGGATCGTTATCGGTGATCAGCTTGTGGGGAATCCCGAAGCGCGTGATCACATTGTTTTTGAAGAAACGCATAGCCAATTTGGCGTAAAGAGATGACACAGGCTCTGCCTCAATCCACTTTGTAAAGGTGTCGATGGCGACGAGCAAGTGTGTGCAGCCCTTGAACCCCTTGGGGAACGGGCCGAGCAGATCCAGACCCCATGTGGAGAAAGGCCATGATGGGGGATCGTTTAGAACTCTTGGGCGGGCTTATGGGCCTTCCGGGCGTGAAATTGGCATGCCTTGCACTTAGTTACCACATTCCGGGTATCCTGTTGCGCTGTGGGCCAGTAATAACCCATGCAAAACGCTTTGCCGACCAGAGTTCTGAAGGAGGCGTGGTTGCCGCAGGCACCCTCGTCTATGTCCCTAAGAAGGAACACACCCTCCTGCTGCGAGATGCACTTGGAGAGTACTTTCAGAGCACCTTGCTGGTAAAGGATGCCGTCCACAAGCTTGTATGGACTAGCACGCCTTATAAGCCGGGAACGCTCGGCTTCGTCGTCGGGCAGAGTCCCATCTGCAAGGTACCGGATGTTGACGGTCCTTATTTGCAATATTTTATACCTTTGACCATAAACATATCTACAAAATAAAGGAATTCAAATTACATTAAGGCTAACATTAACGAGTTCCACGAGTTTTGGTGTAGTGTCTTGTTTCGCAGGCATACACAAGAAAAGATGATTTATCGCCAGTATGCAAATCGGACGAAAGATGGAGTTTGAATTAAACATATTTTGAAAAGTCATCAAATGACAAAATGGACTGCACCATGATGAAGATATCGTCGAGACGATCGAAATGCATATATTATTTGCTATATTTGGACTTCGGATGAGGGAGAAATAAGCTCCGAAAGACGATGGACCAGACCGGACCCAAACCCTGAGCCGGCCGACCCAAGCCAGGTCGGCCGGTCCCTTCTTTTGGCCAATTTGCGTCGGTTTCTTCCCCACACGCCAAGCAACACACCTATATGACATCCCAACCATCCACTCAAGTCGGTTTGACCCAGAAACATGGATTGCTTCACAAGAATGCATATGATTCTAAAGGAACCCAATGCTACCGGTCTCCAACTGCTAAACCGACTTGGGAAGATGATCTACACCGTTGATAAAGCATCCCATGCAAAATTGGCGGCCAGATGATGAAAAAGCCGGGTCGGCCGACCCACCTAGGCCGGCCGACCCACCTCCGGGCTCGCCTTGGATTCTCCTTTGGAGGGGGGTTGTGTGACACTAGTCCCATGCCGTGGCACCCTCCCATTGGCTCGGGAACACTATAAAAGGAGGTGTTCACCCTCATTTGTGATCATGGAGAAGTAGAGAAAAGAAGAAAGCAGCTCTATGATGTCCACTTAGAAATGTAGAAGTAGGGAGAGAGGAGAGTTGAGTGTTGGGGAGAAGCCGGAGGTGTCGGCTCTCTTCCACCTTGTGCTCCGGAGCCGACTGGCAAGTAGTTCACAGCTCCAATGTTCGGTAACACTTAGCTCAATCCTTTGTTGAATAAACCAAAGTTCTTTCATATACTTGATTACTCTGTTGGTATTAGGCCCATACTATTCTTGAGTGCTAAGATCTTTGTGCTTAATTGTCCACCTAGAGATTAGTATAAGAGGTAGTAGGGGTGCGTATTGAAGTAACGTTCTTGGTACATATTACTGCTAGGTACAAACGTGGTGTTTGGACTAGTTAGTAGCCGGTCGGCACCTGCTTCAACGGACGTGTGGTAGGTAATAGGTGGTGACAGCCCTATTATCCGGCTTAGACTTTGTGAAATCCGCCCCGTTAGTTGCAGACTAGTTGAGCCAAATCAGAACGATCATAACCATTCGGGATTCCAATTCAGGATAGTAGGTGGTAGTGAGTACCTGAGCTCCGATACAGAGTAGCAATTGTGTGTCAGTAGTTTTGTATCTTTGGCTAAGTAGAAATTGTAGAGCCTCTCAACCCAAAATATCTTATCCCACTCCCATCATTACTGTTATTACCACCATTATTCATCCGGTCAACTTAGATTCTAGACTAGAGCACTTCTCGTTCCTCGTGGAAATCGATACCTTGGAATACTCCCGGGTGAAAGCTACAGTGATATCCGTGCGCTTGCGGGTTAATTCCAAAAGGCATAAGAATCGCCAACAAGCTTTCTGGCGCCGTTGTCGGGGAACGGTTGCTTTTCTAGTTTAGAACCTTTCTTGTCCGCGTACCACCACATATGGACACCACTCCTATCTTTCAATTTTCGGCTCCGAAGGGCATGCCCTTCGGACCTCCACCATCTTCAGACCCTAACCATGCATCTGGCTATGAATTTCGTCCAGAACTCATAGCCATGATTCGGGAAAAATCATTTGCGGGGATCAAAGGTGAAAATCCATGCGACCACCTACGAGATTTCGAGCAAATATGTTCTACCATTTCTTTCTTGGGCATGTCTCCTGAAACCCTGAAATGGAAGCTTTTCCCATTCTCTTTAAAGGGGTCAGCCAAAGAGTGGTATTACTTTTGTGTAGGCGATGTAGGAGGAAGTTGGGTAGCGCTAAGAGAAAAATTTTGCTTTGACTGCTTCCC
The DNA here is from genome assembly GCA_036346415.1 of Raddia guianensis. Classification (NCBI taxonomy): domain Eukaryota; kingdom Viridiplantae; phylum Streptophyta; class Magnoliopsida; order Poales; family Poaceae; genus Raddia; species Raddia guianensis. Next base: position 24,588,016 of record CM070540.1, read on the forward strand.
CGTATCAAAAATTGTCAATCTTCGAAAAAAGGTTGTAAGCTTTCAACAAGGAGAGAAAGAATCTTTGAAGGATGCTTGGATTCGTTTCACCAACTCAGTTATGTTAGGCCTTGATCTAGGCATACCAGAACCCATGCTCATGTAGCACTTTTATGTGGGTCTCATCCCTAAGAGTGTTAGATTCCTAGATATTGCCTCTAGAGGAGTCTTTGTTTTCAAAACTGTGAAGGAGGGAAAAGAAATTATCAACAAAATCCCTGATACGGAAATTTATGAGGAATCCCATGATCTCACAAAAGGCGTTCAAGCCATTTCCGAACCACCTCTGTCAAAACCCAAGATCCCCATGCCGACTGAAATAAGCCTTCCTGAACCATCTTACCCCTTGAATCCAAAGCTCTCCTATGAAGATCCCAAAGAAACTTCCAAATATGTGGGTCTTCAATCCTCGGACCACAGCCCTTGGTGCACTCCACCCCATGTCTCTGACGGAAAATCTCAAGACGGTTTTTGGGCCCGTTCTCAAGAACATTGTGATTCGGGACACTATGAGGGTAATCCTACCACTACCTTCCAATTTTCTGAACCCCTCATGGAAGAACCACTTCTCTATGGCCATTCTAAACCTAATAATTTAGGCAAATTTTGGTCTGAAGGCTTTCACCTCGATGAGAAGGATGAAGGGCAAATTTTGAACGATTTGTTTTCCTGCGATCTCGAGCCTAAAATTCTTCCTACTCAAGTTGGGGATGAGGATGACCTTCATTCTGTCATCGAGAAAGCTCGTGAGGCTTGCCCCAAACCGTCCGTAGATCCCATTAGTGAGGATGAGGAGGATCTTTTTACTCTCATCGCTCGACATGCCAAGCTTGTTCATGAGTCTGCTCCCGACTTGATCTCTGATCCCGTCATAGACAAAGAAGAGGGTTACCTTGATGCTCACATCTCTTTGAGCGCCAAGAAAAATCCCGAATCTGCTCCCCAATGGTTCTTTGATCCTGTTAAGGAGAAGGAAGAATACATCAAATGGTTCTTTGGTCCCGATGGGCATCCTGGTCTCGTTCAGGAGGAACTTCCTCATCGTGATTTGGGCGAGTCTAAAAACGTTCATAACAACAAGAGAAGTGTCGAAGAGGGTTGGGATAGTTTTGAGGGAATAGAGGTAACCCCAGAACGTCGTAGACAAAGATTTGAGGTAAAATGCATATGGACGTTCCTGAGATGCCAAGCATAGAACCCGTTAAAAAAGGTTTTGCTAGTGAAAATGGAAGTTTCATTTTTGAGGAACCCCAAGCCCCATTCTTGCTAGACATGCCTTCCGTTTCTGTGAGTGCCATATTTTGCGAGACCATCAACCATCGTATGCTCTTAGGCAAAAACCTATATCACATGCTGGTTTTAGATGCGTTTGTGCATATTAAATATTGCAAATCTCGTAGTCTTGGTTGGCACAAATCTTGCAGCTAGAAAAAAAAACAGGACTGAATTGAAGAAAATGGTGATGGAGGGAGCTACATCATCACACTAGCTGCATCATGAAAAGCTCCCGGGGTCAAGCTTTTGATCCCGAACGTCGAGAGGTAAGTATTCTGGAACCTTTTTTTTATTTACCTCGTTTCATTCAATAACCTAGAAATTTCAAAAAAAAATCCTTTTAGAAAATAAAAGTGTTTTCCGAACTTAAAGCATGTGCTTAATTGTTTCACTTGTATACCGACCGCTATTATTCATGCTCACTCTCCCCTATGTGTTAATTTGAAAAAAAAAAGACAATTCGTGAAAAAAAAAAATGACAATGCACACTAGAGAAAATAAAATGAGCACAACTTTGTTTCTCACATGTTAGTTTGCATAAATTTTATTCCTTAATTAGTACTCAATTCTTGTGGGATCAAATTTCAATTAGGGAGGATCCTACCTAAGATGTTGACATTTGTGATATAGCAAGATAGAGGTTTATGCCCCTCTCCTTGATCTAGTTCAACTCGGAGGATTTTGATTTTTCACTAAAAATAAAATCCCAACTCTGGATATTCCTTAGTGACTTATTACCTAGCATCCAACTCAATCAAATTCATGCTGTCTTTGCTTGTGTTGAGTTTTGTCAAAACTTGAGTCCTTAAGAAGTAGTGCTCTTCGATAACCGATCATTCTCCTTTGCGTACCCTTTTTAGTTGCTAGCCTTTCCATGTCTGGTTATGCTGAACTCCACATCGGATTCAAGCATCCGCCTCGCCAGGCATTCCTTCCAAAAATCCAAAGCCAATTTCTATCCTTTTGCGTACCTTTTGAACCTATCCACCAAATGGTCCATAGCAAAGAACTTTTCTTTTTTATCCCTAGAAAAAAAAAGAAGAAGAGAAAGAGAGACATGGAGTTATTTCAAAAAAAAAAGAAAGAAAGAAAAAAAGAGAAGTACAAAGAAAAAAAATAAACGAGAGAAGGATAGCTCCATGATCTCAAAGGATTTCAAAATTTTAAAAGAGGGATTCGTTAAAATAAGGAGTTCAAATAATGACCATCTTCCTCAAACACAAGATCCGATATGTTGGACTCATTAGTACCATATATCCTTACACTTGTGTTTAATTCTATTCCTTTGGCGTGAGTCCATTATCTCCCTTACCCCTGAGCATTTATTCTCTTAATAATCGGAATTTGGAGTAGCACGATCTTCATTAGGATTAAGCTTTGACTCAACAATATACACATCCTTGGACTAGCAAACATTCGCCCCTACCATGAGCTCCACATAAGACTTAGTTTGTAGGGAGAAGTTGGCCGCAGGCCTTGGTAAGGAACCACCCATGAGCGACTCGAGAGTATCACTCCAGGAATAGAAATGAGTTGGGAATTCTTTGAAAACTTCTAAAAACCCCGAGTATGTCTGAGGATAGGAAGGGACTTATTACCTTAATCAAGTTATTCCATCTATCAACTTCTAAAGGTAAGGTCTTTAGCCACTTCAAAATCTCACAAGTACGAGAAACGTTTTGGAATAACCTTTATGCTAGCTATTCATCTTGAGAAGTTGTGCATGAAGCCCACCTTAATCTTTTAACTCCTTGTTCATATTTCAATTCCTTTACTCGGGACGAGCAAAGATCTAGTGTGGGGGTGTGTTGACGGTCCTTATTTGCAATATTTTATACCGTTGACAGTCAACATATATGCAAAATAAAGTAATTAAAATTACATTAAGGCTAACATTAACGAGTTCCACGGGTTTTGGTGTAGTGTCATGTTTCGCCGGCATACACAAGAAAAGATGATTTATCGCCTGTATGCAAATCGGACGAAAGATGGAGTTTGAATTAAATATATTTTGAAAAGTCATCAAATGACAAAATGGACTACACCATCATGAAGAGCTCGTCGAGACGATCGAAATGCATATATTATTTGTTATATTTGGACTTCGGATGAGGGAGAAATAAGCTCCGGAAGACGACGGACCAGACCAGATCCAAACCCTGGGCCGGCCGACCCGGGGGGCCGACCCAAGCCAGGTCGGCCGGTCCCTTCTTTTGGCCAATTTGTGTCGGTTTATTCCCCACACGCCAAGCAACACACCTAGATGCCATCCCAACCATCCACTCAAGTCAGTTTGACCCAGAAACATTCATTGCTTCACAAGAATGCATTGGATTCTAAAGGAACCCAATGCTACCGGTCTCCAACTGCCAAACCGACTTGGGAAGATGATCTACACCGTTGATAAAGCATCCCATGCAAAATTAGCGGCCAGATGATGAAAAAGCCAGGTTGGCCGACCCACCTAGGCCGGTCGACCCACCCCCGGGCTCGCCTTGGATTCTCCTTTGGAGGGGGGTTGTGTGACACTAGTCCCATGTCGTGGCACCTTCCCATTGGCTCGGGAACACTATAAAAGGAGGTGTTCGCCCTCATTTGTGATCATGGAGAAGTGGAGAAGAGAAGAAAGCAGCTTTATGCTGTCCACTTAGAAATGTAGAAGTAGAAAGAGAGGAGAGTTGAGTGTTGGGGAGAAGCCGGAGGTGTCGGCTCTCTTCCACCTTGTGCTCAGGAGCGGACTCGGGTGCGAGTTCAGCTTTGCTCCAATGTTCGGTAACACTTAGCTCAATCCTTTGTTGAATAAAGTAAAGTTCTTTCATATACTTGATTACTCTGTTGGTATTAGGCCCGTACTATTCTTGAGTGCTAAGATCTTTGTGCTTAATTATCCACCTAGAGATTAGTATAAGAGGTAGTAGGGGTGCGTATCGAAGTAACGTTCTTGGTATGTATTACTGCTAGGTACAAACGTGGTGTTTGGACTTGTTAGTAGCCGGTAGGCACCTGCTTCAACGGACGTGTGGTAAGTAATAGGTGGTGACAACGCTATTATCTGGCTTAGACTTTGCGAAATCCGTCCCATTAGTTGCAGACCAGTTTAGCCAAATCAGAACGATCATAACCATTTGGGATTTCAATTCAGGATAGCGGGTGGTAGTGAGTACCTGAGCTCCGATACAGAGTAGCAATTGTGTGTCAGTAGTTTTGTATTTTTGGCTAAGTAGAAATTGTAGAGCCCCTCAACCCGAAATATCTTATCCCACTCCCATCATTACTGTTATTACCACCATTATTCATCTGGTCAACTTAGATTCTAGACTAGAGCACTTTTCGTTCCTCGTGGAAATCGATACCTTGGAATACTCCCGGGTGAAAGCTACAGTGATATCCGTGCGCTTGCGGGTTAATTCCAAAAGGCATAAGAATCGTCAACACCAGACAAATGGCGTTGTCCAAGTCCGCAGCCTGCTCGATAACGGAGACAGACCACCTATCCCTTTTGCCTCTTCCGGAGACGTGATAGAAGGCTTGTAAAGGTGCTCCACGAGCACCCCTGCCGGGGCAGGTTCGCGTGAGGATCCAAATTTGGACAGCTGGTCGGCCAGGAAGTTGTCCTTCCTGGGCACGAAGAGCACCTCGAAGAATCAAATGTGCCGCTCTAACTTCCTCACTTCAACCAGGTATCGCGCCATTGAGTGATGACCAGATGTGAGCCTCCCTTCACAGTTAGCCGTTGGACGCCGAGCGACTTGCACGCTATTAGCCCCGCGAGGAGGGCCTCGTACTTTGCGGCGTTGTTAGTTGCCGCAAATTGTAACTGGATAGAATTCTAGAGTTGCTCTCCTTGAGGGGATATGAGAACAAAACCAGCCCCCGAGTTTCCAGTGCGCGAGCCGTCAAAAAACATGGTCTAGAGGGTTTCTTCAGGTTGCTCGGGAGCTTTCTGGGATTTGGGTGGGCAGGTCCATTCAGCGACAAAGTCAGCCAGACTGGATTTAATAGCGATTTGGGCAAGAAATGTAATATCGAACTCTGCTAGTTCCATTGCCCACTTAGCTATACGTCCGCCAGCTTCCTTGTTCCGTAGGATTTCGCCCAGAGGGAACTTGGTCGGGACCAATATTTGGTGTGCCTGAAAATAATGCCGAAGCTTTCTAGAGGACATGAGCAAGGCGTAGAGCAACTTTTGGACCTCAGAGTAACGCTCCTTTGACCCATAAAGTACCTCGCTCACGTAATAGATTGGCCGTTGGATGCCTTCCCTCTCCACCGTCAAGATAGCGCTCACCGCTTGTGGCGTGCAGCCAAGGTATAGCAAAAGCTGCTCGCCATGTCGCGGGGTAGTCAAGATAGGTGGGTTGGACATGTATTGCTTTAGATCTTGGAAAATCTATCGCCTCCTCTCGTCCATTCGGTTATTGTGCTTATGCGAGGCCTTAAAGAAAGGCGACCAGCGTCACTTTGACGGAAATAAATCTACTTAAAGCAGCCATCCGCCCTGTGAGGCTCTGGACCTTCTTAACGGTGGTCGGAGCCATCATGTTTTCAATGGCCTCGTTTTTTCAGGGTTAGCAGAAATTCCTTGCTAACCTATAACATAGCTGAGCAGCATGCCAGATCGAACACCAAAGGTACACTTCTCTGAATTTAATTTGATTCTGCGCCTGGTGAGATTATGGAAAGTCTCAGCCAAGTCTTTTACATGATCCGGAGCATACTTGCTCTTTACAACTATGTCGTCAACATAGACCTCCAGGTTTCTTCCGCGCTGTTCTGAGAAAGTCTTCTCCATTAAGCGTTGTAAGGTGGCACCAGCATTGCGCAGACCGAAAGACATGGTCGTATAGCAGAAAGTGCCGAAGGGGGTGATGAAGGCAGTCTTCTCTTCATCCTGGGGGGAGATGCTTATTTGGTGATAACTGGAGTAAGCATCCAAAAAACTCAAAAGCTGGGCATCCGCAGTCGCGTCGACCAGCTGGTCTATGCGAGACAGCGGAAAATTGTCCTTAGGACAAGCCGCGTTCAAGTCCGTGTGGTCGACACACATCCTCCACTTGCCGCTTTTCTTTTTTACGATCACAGGGTTGGCCAGCCACTCGGTGTGATCAACCTCGCGGATGAACACAGCAGCAAGCAGCTTACCAAGCTGATCCTTAATGATCCTCGCTGAATTCAAAACGATTTAAACTTCGGGCGAACGGGCTTTTTGTCCCACGGATCGCCTACTTTGTGCTCAATAACCTCCCTTGGGACCCCGGGCATGTCAGACGGCTCTCAGGCAAACACATCTGCATTAGCTCGGAGGAAGGCAATGAGCTCGATTTCCTATTTGGGGTCTAGATCGGCCCCAAATGAATTGTCTTGGAAAGATCGTCAAGAGACAGCGGAACTTCCTTGGTCTCTCTCCCTGGCTGGAGAGAAACCTTGGGACGGGCAGACTTGGTCTGCGGCACTTCGGGACCACGCGGGGGATGTTGGTCGACCAGGGCAAGGGACTGCTCGTCGCAATCTAGAGCAGCTTTGTAGTTGCCCTTGACCGTGATCACGCCGCTAGGGCCCGGAATCTTCACACAGTGGTATGCATGGAGAGACACGGCCATGAACTTTCGCAGAGATGGCTAGCCCAAGATCACGTTGTAAGCAGATGAAAAGTCGACCACGTCAAACGTGATCAACTCTGTCCGGAAGTTGTTTGGGCTGCCGAAGGTGACGAGCAGAACAATCTGCCCCAACGGCCAAACAGCTTCTCTCGGCACAATCCCGTAGAAGGGCATCGCGACCTCTTTGCGCTTAGAACGAGGAATCTGCATCTCGTCCAGCACTTTTGCGGAAAGCAAGTCCAGCACGCTCCCGCCGTCGATCAGGACACGGCCAACTCTAGCGTTGCTGAAGGTCGGAGCGACCACCAGCGGGAGCCGCTGAGGCTTAGTCATCCCAATGGGGCAATCTTGCTTAGAAAAGGAGATAGAAACCTCGGTCCACTTCATCGACTCGGGCTGTGGTTTGCCCTTCTCGACGTTGTGGACCTCTCGAGCAGCTTCCTTGAGGCTGCCCCGAGAGGGATAACCCGAGGAGCCGTCAAAGATAACGGCTATATGGTTCACGGGCTCTGGATAGTCATCCTCATCGTCCCGATCACCACCGTCGGCTTGGCGCTTGGCCTTGCCGGCATCACCTTTTTCGGCTGGGTGGGCATGGGGCCCTTGCCGTTGTAGAAATCCTCGAGCTTTTCAGCCCAGGTCCTGCCATGGCGGATATCGTGTCCATAATTCTGGTGGAACTGGCAATATCGGTCACTCGGACCTTTCTTGCCTTTATCGCCTCCCTGAGCAGGCTTCTTGCCCTTGTTGGCGGGCTTCTTCTGCCCGTCTTTGGAAGGAGGTGCGCGATCTATACCCGCAACGGTATTGTCCGACGCACCTTTGTTCTTTTTCTTCTGGGACTTCTTGTCACCAGGATTATTGTTATTCTTTTTCTTCTCATCTACACCAGGCTGGGCGGGAAGCTCGCCCTTGTCAAACGCCTTCTTATACTGAACACGCTCTGCCGCGTTGGCATAGCGATCAGCAGTCTTGAAAAGATCATTGGCGGTCCAGGTCTCATTGATTTCGAGATCTGGGTGACGCTTCGTCATGACACCATTTTTTACAGCGCGACAATGATTCATCCGAGATGTTCGGGATCGTGTTGCGGATCTTGATGAAACGCTTCACGAAGTTGTGAAGGGTCTCCCCATTCATCTGGATCATCTGGTGCAGGTCATCCTCCTTGTCCAGACGCACGTAACAGCTCTGGAAATTGGCGATCAGAGCGTTACAACGTTGGTCCCATGAGTGGATGGAACTTCCTGCTGGTTGAACAGCCACGTCTGAGCAGCACCCTCAAGAACAGTCGAGAGGTAATTAGCCATGACTAGCTCGTCACCCCCGGCTGCCATGATGGCGGTAGCGTAGATGGAAAGGAACTCCTCTGGGTTTTGGGTCCCATTGTACCTCTCCACGTGGCCAGGTTTGAACTTGGAAGGCCACCTGACAGCGCGGAGCTCGTCAGAGAAAGCCTTACAGCCCAAAGCATATGCCCGACCACCTTCTCCTACAGAACCTAGTCTAGAAAAGACATTGGTCCTGTTGCGCGGAGGAACTGTGGTCGAACGAGAAGATTCTGCCTGGTGATATTCTCTCCGAGACAGTCCTCCACGCTCCTTCCTCATGGTTGTCACAATGTGTTCGTCCTAAGAGGATCGTCTGTGATCGTCGCGCCCGCTTGCCCCTGCGGTCACGGTGACCACGGGGAATTGGTGAGCGTTGGCGACCACGGATATCTTGCTCGTAGCGAGTCGCCCTTTGCCGGTGACGAGGGTCACGCGATCGATCGAAGCGTTCGCTGTCCGAGTCCCTCCGGACAGGCTTACTGCGTTGTCCGGAGAAGATGTTAACTTCACCTATGGACTTAAGGCCTTCAGCCAGTCGCTCTAGGTGAGAAGCAACAGCGTCACCCATGAGGACGAGGTTGGCCTGGTTGGTGGATCTGACCACCGTTGTCAAGGTCTGAAGTCATTCCCAACTCTGTTCAAGGGGTCCTGGGATCCCTGAGGCGTTCGCGTTTTGCCCGACCGGGTGCAGTTTGTGAGGATTCGCCCGAGCAGATAGAACTTCGCCGGGGACTTGGCGAGGTGCTTGTGGCGGTCGCGTCGTTGTCGCTTGCGCTGATCGCGAATCTGCGCCAAGGTTTGATTGATGGAGACGTCCAGACTGCGGCGAACAACTTCTTGTTCACGAGCAGCCGGTGCTTCCCCATCTTGTTGCCGAGCAGAATTGATCTGCTCGATCTCGTCTGCCGCCGCGGCCCGCACACGAGCCTCTAAGGTCTCTGCGCCGGCTATGTTGACGCTGCGACGGCAGTGCGTTGGCACACTAGACGGTGTCATCACTGTGTCGCCACAGGAGGAATCGATCGACATGGCCTTGGAATCCGAGAGATCTAAACCAGCGTAAAGATCATCGGTTACGTAATCATCGTCAATGAAGGGAGCGTGATCTAAGACCATCTCAGGAATGTAGCTGGGGAGTTCTGTCCCAGATCTGAAAGACGATCGAGATCGAAAGGATCGATCCGATGCAACAGGGGATGTGACACCCTGCCCTTCTGAATCATAGCCCACAGGAAGAATTTGTAACATCCTCGTTTTTGAAAAATTAAAAACTCATGCATGTGCATTTCATCTAAATTATTTTTGTGCATTAAAAATAATTTAAAACCCAAAAATGAGTTTGTTACTTATTTATTTCAGAAAAACATTTCTAGTTAACTAGAAATTGATCCTTTCTTCCGAAAATTATTCCAGCTTTATAACAATTTGGCACAATTGTGAAATTAATTTTAAAATTAACATAATTAAATAATAAACTATTTTATATGGAAAAATAATTTCATAAAATATTTATTTAATATTTTAACCCCTGTTTTAGCATTTTTGCTTAGAGGAAAATAGGAAAAGTACCTAGAAATTCTCAGGCCCGCTTGTAAGCCTCGCTAGACCTTTCCCCTACCTCCTCCACGCTGTGCAAGCTGATAATTTTCGCAGCTACTTTCTCTTCCCTCTTGAAAACCCACTCCAAGCCTCCTAATGGCCATGCTTAGTGCCCATTTGATGCACCACTCACCCATCATGCAAGCCATTGATGATCTTCAATTACTAGAGCGTGAATGCACCAGTTTCATCCCATTTTTCGCAGCCAAACCTTTCCATCTCCCTCTGTTCTTCCCTATAAATCCCCACACCCGAGCTCTTCCCTCTCCCTTTGTTCCTTCTCCAAATTCGGCCCGGGTAAGGCTCGTCTCTTCGATTCCCCATAATCTGAACATCTGTACACCTAACCAAACCCATTTTGGTGCTAGGTTTTAGGAGATTCGTACCCAGGGGCCGAGGATTTGTCATCGGAGTTGTTCTGCTCGCCGCCGATACCGAGGAGATCGTCGTCGAATTCGTCGCTTCCGTGCGGTAAAAGTCCGATTAATCTCTCCAGAAGCATCCCCATGGAGTCTAGAAGGTTTCCCCTCGATCAATTTGGCCGGAGCCGTCCTCGTCGGAGCTCCCGCCGTGTCGACAGGTGACTAACTGGGGGGTCACCGCCGGCAATGAATTTGTACGAGGGGACGCTAATCAAGAACTATGCCAGATGGGTAACACAAGACAGGGTTATACAGGTTCAGGCCCTCAACGGAGGAGGTAATACCCTACTTCCTGTGCTCTGGGATTATATGGTGGATCAAGATGCGAGATGCAAGATGAAACTATAAATGCGTGTCTATGCCGACGACCTCTACCCCTCCCTTTATATAGTGTAGGGGAGATAGAGTTCTGGATATCTCGGGATCCCCGTAACTAATTACATTATGCCGTTACATGGAATGCATGTGTCGATCTGCTAATTACATGGAGATAGATTATATCCTCGGGAACTTCCTTGCGGCTCAAGCCGTATGTAGCCCGAGTGGTCTTTATCCTCAACCGGGTGATTCGGGTCGCCCCCTATCTGCTCCCTTTTGGGCCTTCTAGAGGATACCCGGGGCCCATATAGTCCATAGTAGCCCCCGAGTGCTTTACGATCGAGTCAGATGTCCGGCCGACTGGTTTCACCACTACCTCCTGTAATCTGAAAAGAGATTGTAACGAACTCAAGAAATCTTAAGTTTTTATGTCGAAACGATGCCTGGGTTGGCAATACCAAACTCCAGCTCACTCGGCCCATTGGGCACATCACCACAACAGATGATTTCGACTACTTGGCACCCACTCTTGCAATGCAAAAGTAGCGATTGGCCCATCATGGAGCGTGCCTTAAGCCACGTTTCCACAACCCCTGTCTTGCAGCACGTTGCAGTTTAACGTTGCGAGGAATATTAACATCAGGCGCCCAGCCTTAACCTGTAAGAGCTAGCTCTTGGCCCAGCATGGGGCACACCGTTCAGCCGAGTGGTATCTATCCCAACCGGAGGAGGGATCAGCATGGCCCCTCGAGGCATACCAACTGGATGCAATTTTGCCGAGAGGCACTTGTACCCGGGGAGCGGTGTACAACTGGCGACCTTATAGAAGGCATGCCTCAAGAAATTGAACCCAAGTCTCACCAACACCCAACCTCGAGCATGCGAAGTTGGCTAGTGACCCAACATGGGGTATGCCGTGAAACGTTTTTAATTTTGGCTCTGCCGGTCATATGCCCTCCAGGGTGTACCGAGGCCGAATTAGGCTCGATTTTAACACATTGCCACCGCTAGCGGCATGTTAAGAAAGCCTGTTAAGGGGGTTGCCCTTTGCAATTTTAGCCCAAGCCCAATTAAGGAGAAGGCGAAGCGTTTTCGCGCCCTTTTCTCACACAGCCAGAGGGACGCGTGTCTTGGTCGGAAACCGTTCTCGCATCCACTTCCGTCCCACCGCCATGATGGTTTTACTGTGCTTGAAACGGATTCCAAGGCGCGACCCTTGAATTTCTTCGTGCATAAAAGAAACCCCAGAGGCGGAATATCGCTTCACCACCAGCCTTTAGTTTGCTGAGTTTTCTTTTTCCTCGGTGACTCCCAAGAATCTCCACCCCCGCTTGAGAGCAATGGCAAACATCATGGAGATGATCACAGGATGGATCGATGCGGCCCTTGCAAGGAAGAAGAAGAAGCATTGCCCGAGCCGCCGCCCAAGCTCGCGAAGATGAGCTCTGGCGGCGATTCGCTCGAGATGAGGTGGAAATCACCGCGGAAGAATCCCTCGGGGTTACGATCGGCGGGTTCTCGCAACTCTTCAAGGTCGCCTCCCTCTGAAGGGCGACTAGTTGCAGCCTCCTCGCGCACGAGGGGTACAATCGAGGCCTCCCGCTGGGGTTTTTTTCTTTTGTTCCTCCATGAGCGGTGACGAGCCCTAGCTCGATGTCTTTGGCTTGCGGAAAATATGTAATCAGGCCTAAGAGCCCTTTCAATGAAGATCCTTCGTAATCTTTTGGTGTTTATGCTTCAATTTTGAATCGCAATGCCACTTTTCCTCGACTTGATCTCGAATCAAGCAACATCGCCTCATCCGAGTAGTTAGGCTCGTCCGCTCCTAGGCAGCGATCGGCACTCATGCAGACCTCCCCGAGGGAACCACTCGGCCGGCCGAGCGATTATTGGGCCCCTTGCGGAAAGGCCGCATCCAGCGCTAGACTAAGGCCCGGCCCAGAAGGCGAAACTATGCCCGTTGCGATAAGTTAGGAACAGGGGAACGAAAGTAGTTCACCTCGCTCACTTTTCGCGCGGTCGGTTAGCTTCTCGGCACACTCCGCCACTAGGGTTCTTCTCGCCGTCACCTCCGCCGCCACCCGTCTCCAATCGCAATGGCTCCACCCTCCCTCACCGCCATTGAGGCAGCTGAGAAGGCGAAGAAATGGATGAAGTCCATCACGACGGAGCGAAGGCTACTGGTGGTCTCCTTGGCGTGCTCCTCGGAAGGGTTCGTGTCTTATGCCGCCGGCCGATCTCTGCCCACCCCTCGTCCGGACGAGGTAGTGGTCTTTGAATCGTTCTTCCTCCGTGGCTTCAGCCTTCCTTGCTCTTCCTTCTTGCGGGGTTTGCTTCATTTTTACGGGATTGAGGTTTCGCATTTGAACCCCAATTCCATTTTCCATATCGCGATCTTTGCCCATGTCTGCGAGGCTTATTTGGGGATCGCTCCTCATTTCGACCTCTTCAGATTCCTCTTCCTTCTCAAACCCTACTCCAGCAAGGACAATCCCAAGGCAGCGCTTGAGGAATCCGATTATGGAAGGGGTCAAAAGTTTTACTGATCTTAGCTTTAAAACTTCCAACAAGGGGCTTTTCGGAATGGTTCTATTGTGCCAACTCACCTCCGCCCTCCCTTCCTTTTCGTGAGTGCCCCACGGTCCGTCCCTCCTAGACTTCCCTCGCCGACCGGCGAGTTGAGCCAGTGAAGGAACTTCTTGTTATTCTCCATGAGCCAAGTCTGCTGGGTTGACCGGAGTCGGCGTAGTGTGGAACTATACCCAACGCCGTATCCAGCCCATCAAGGAGAGGGTCCATCTCGCCTTCGAGTACTCGGGGACCCAACACACCACTCGAAAAAGCCATGAAAACCTCACGCAAAAGGAGGTCATCAGCCGAGTGGTTGAACTTTTTGCTCCGGGCACGGAGATAACTCCAGTGGATTGCCCGGCTCCGTATAGTTTGGGATACTTGCCTCCAGCGGTAAGGAGAAGACCCTTCTCAACTCAACCGCGATTTGTCAATTGTAGAGTTAGAATTAATATGATACGATATGTCGCAGGGGCGTGAGGCCTTCTTCTCTGCTCCTCCGGTCCCGGAGGCTCCGCTCCCAGGGGCACCTCGTGGCGTCTGCCGAAGGTTCAGCGAAGCGCCCTCCGGCCAAAAAGGGCGGGGGATGCTCCAAGGACTCGGATGAAGAGGATGAGGATGGCGACACCGTCCGCTTTTTTCCGCCACTGTCGCCCGGCAAGAAGTCGCCACCAGCCCGGCACGAGCAGCCCAGAGCCCTCCGCCATCGGTCACCGCGGCCCAAAGGCCGTGTCTGGGCGAAGGAAACGCCGGCTCGGGTCCGAGTGGTTCGGGCATGAAATTCAAGATGAAATCGTCCGTCCACGGTACTCTTTCAGAACGCCATGATTTCATAATTTGTAGAGATGCATATCTTGAAAGAACTCCAAATGCTTGCAGAAAACCGGTGGATGACGATGACGAACAGCCTCAGCCTTCCGGAGGCTCGGCTCGGCCCGCTTCTCCTCGTCCAGACTCAGGCCCGCTTCTCCTCGTCCAGACTCAGCGAAGAGGAAGATCTCAGCTCCGGCTCCAGAAAGCTCAGAGCCTGAAGTCGAGGAGATTCCTTGCCCCTCCGCCAAAGCTCCCACTCCACCCTTCCGACTGAAATGGCGGAAAGAGATGGAGGGCTACGAGGTCGACGACGGGCAGGAAGCCGAAGAATGGGAAGTGTTGGAACAAGTGACCGCCATCCAAAGCCGAGATGTACAAGGTAACTTCTTCTCTCGATCCTCGCTGCGACGGGGATCCACTAACGACCCTCTATCCTTCACGTAGCGCATGATGGAGAGGTCGAGCGAAGACGGTGCATGGAGAAAACGGTGGGTGAGCTAAAGACGCGATGAGTTTGACAACGCTACAGATGCCGCTAAGCGACAATTCCGTGGCGGATCGAAGAGCTCCACTGCCAAGTAATGGCGAGCTTCGATTCCGCCACGGAGGAGTCCAACACAAACCGAGGTATAAACCCCAACCCATGCTAAATCTCTAAGAAGGATATTTCGTAGGTGATGGTCTCCAATATTTCTTTGTCGAGTGCACTCGAGGCGAGGCAGAAGGCTCTAGAAGGGGAAGTCCGCCAAGCCAACGCTCGAGCCGAGAGGTCGGCTAAAGAGTTGGAAGGTAACTGTCGACGGTTGAGATAACGATCTCAAGTCGCTAAGGTTTTTGAAGATTGAGATAGGAGACACGCCAAACAATGCTAACGAACGAGCAGAGAGCGAGTTTTATCTGGTTCAGGCCTCTCAGGAGAGATAATAGCCCTACGTCCAGCCTTTCTTATATATCAAAGATGATTACAAGAGGTGGCTCGGCGAGACGAACAAGTCTCGGCGAGATTATGGTGTACAGGAAGCAATGTGCTATGATCAGGTGTGTAACTCGTGCCCTCTACACGCCGTAGGGGCTTGGTTTATATAGTGATGAGCAAACCGACCTACCGAGGGATTATCGGGCCGGGCTAACTACGAGATCGTAACGAACTCAGTACATGCCAAATATATCCCGAGGTAGATAAGGCATACTCCTAGTCTTGGGGATCACGACGTCTTGTTCCAATCTGGGAAACCACGTCCGGGTCTTCACGTAGCCGTGCAGAACCATTGTTCGAGTCGGACTCAAACACGATTCTTTGGCCATTACGCACCACGCATGACTAGGAAGTCATTGGCGGGATGCATATGGGCCGATAGAACCTTTCGGGAATTTGGGCCTGGTAGGTCGCTTTGATCGGGCCGTCAGGGAGTGGGCCATGGCAATGGGCCGTAATTTAATCCCCGACAGTAACCTTTCTCAACTGGCTCTCCCTGGCTCAACCTTATTGACACTCAACTGATGTCTCATCCGACTGGTTGTGTAGAGCTTCGCCGCCGAACCTCGACGGGGATTGCCCCAATAATTGAATGCCTCTATCCGGATGAAGAGCCGCGAGCGATCCCGACCTCCTGGTGGCTCATCTTGAAGCCATTCCGGCGGATCAAGGTCTTCGCTCGGGGCCGCAATAACGTGCATTACCAAGGCCTCGCCATCGCGAAGTCAAACTATCCTCGCCTGGACTGCGGGGCCGTCAAGGATTGGTTCGCTTGCTCGGAGGAGGAGGCCGTAGCTCTATTAGAAGAGGTTCGCCCGACAGCTGTCCAGATAGTCGATCAACTGGACTTGTAATTGTGTCTGTAATAAAAACTTCTGGTTGATCCCCAGTACTGGTGATCAAACTTATCCGAATAATATGTTTTATCCTTTTTCATGAGGCGCGTTCACGATGGTCCAAATTTCGAGTGCTAGGAAGCAGCACTTGGCTTTCTTCCTATGCAACCGCGAAGTAGCTAAACATTGTCGAAAGGATATAAACGCGTCATTACTCAAGAATTTTCATAGTACTCGAATGCGATCAGCACATGTAGAGAGAAAACAACTTTTTAAAAGGATAGGGTGCGGTTGACTCAAGACACTATTTAGTGTAACCCCGACTTCTCGCTTGGTCGTTTACGGCCAAGTAACAAATCAAAGGAAAGGAACTAATTACATCTTTGCTTGAATCTGAATTCTAAGAATAGAAACGACGAGCTTTCGATGTTCGGTGTTTGCACGTCCGATCCGTCTTCACGTTGCGGTACCAGTAAGCCCGGTGGTCACCTCGGCGATCAAGTAGGGGCCTTCCCGAGTGGGAGAGTTTATACTCGTGCCGATTCTGCGGAGGACCAGATCTCCTTGGAAGCATACGGCCCGTATGTTCTTACCGATGATAGCGACGCAAGCCTGTTGGTACTTGGTGATTGGATCATTGTTGCTTCCCTGGCTTCCTCGAGGCGGTCGAGGTCTTCGTACCTTCATCCATCCGGTGATTATCGTTGTGGCCAAGCAACCCGAGGGACGGAACTTCAATTCGATCGGGAGGAGTGCCTCGAGCCGTAAACTAGGAAAAGGGTGTCGCCGGTTGCTCGACTTGGGGTCGTTCTGAGCCCCCAAAGCACCGAAGGCAACTCCTTCACCCAGCGCGTTGCGTATGGCCTTAGGCGATCGAAGATTTGGGCCTTGAGCCCTTGTAGCACCAATCCGTTGGCGCGTTCAACCTGTCCATTGCTCCTTGGGTGGGCCATCCAAGCGTAGCAAATCTTGATGCCTAGCTCCTCGCCCCAATCTTGGAATTCGCTGCTCTTGAATTGAACGCCATTGTCGGTGATGATGCGATTGGATGCGTAAAACGCGCAACGATGTCCGGAAGAACTTCGCGTGCTTTGGCGCCGTGATGGCGCAACCGCTTGGCTTCAATCCACTTGGTAAACTTGTCGATGGCGACGAAGAGATGAGTGAATCCGCCTTGTGCTCGCTCGAGGGGGCCCACCATGTCCAGATTCCAGACGGTGAAGGGCCAGGAGATCGGAATCGTCTGTAGATCTTGCGCCGGCATGTGGATTTGCCGGGCGGAAAACTGACACCCGTCACATCTGCGTACTATATTTTCCGCGTCCGTGATTGCGGTTGGCCAGAAAAATCCCTGCCTATAGGCTTTGCCTACCGGGGTGCTAACTGCTGCGTGATGCCCGCTCTCTCCGAGTGGATTTTTTGAGTAGATCCCCGCCTTCTTGCTCGGATATGCAGCGCCTTAGTACCGGGCGCTTTTTCGAAAAGCTCGTCCCCGACTACCTTGTAGCTTTTGCTTTGCGTGTGATGCACTCGGCAAAGCTTGATCTTGAGCGACTCATCACGGAGAAGATAATCTAAGGCGGCACGAGTCCACCGAAGTGGTGATAGTACCTCTGCGTCGGGTTCTGACTGCTTTTCTTGATCTTCCCCCGGTGCGGATGGTAATTTGATTGATGGCGCGCGTAGCTCTTGGACGAAAACACCACTCGGGACCTGGGCCCGAGTGGATCCCATCCGTGCTAGCTCGTCTACTGCTTCGTTGTCGTGGCGGAGCACATGAGTAAGCTCCAGTCCGTCCAACTTGTCTTCCAATTTGCGTACCTCCTGACAGTAAGCCGCCATATTGTCGCCGATACAAGACCACTCTTTCTGGACTTGGTTGACCACGAGTTGAGAGTCGCCGCGTACCATTAACCGCTTAACGCCGAGCGATATGGCAACGCGGAGCCCGTGGATGAGTGCTTCGTACTCAGCGGCGTTGTTGCTGACGGGAAACAATATCTGGAGGACGTAGCGTAGCTTCTTTCCAGTCGGTGATATGAGCAAAATCCGGCCCAGGCGGCGAGCATGAGGGAACCATCAAAGTACATTGTCCAAGACTCGAGATTCTCCTATCTTCTTTGGGTTTGGGCTTGATGCACTCGGCGCACGAAGTCGGCCAACAACAGGATTTAATGGCTAGTCGAGGCTGAACTTTATTTCAAAGGCTCCAAGCTCAATCGCCCACTTGGCAATCCTCGATGGCCTCCGATTGTGGAGTTTGTCTCCAAGCGGAAAGAAGTGACCACCGAAATTTCATGCTCTTGAAAATAATGCTTGAGCTTCGCGATGTGAGTAACCTGACATCTGAAGCTTTTGAACTTGCGGGTATCTTATTTTTGACTTCGCCCAATACTTCGCTTCGAAGTAGACCGGACAGTACCTTTTGAAGGGAGCCTCTTCGTCTCGCTCCACAACGTAGGCGCGGCGATGGCGTGGGTCGTTGCACCAATGTAGAGTAAGAGGGGCTCTGGGGCATGGGAGGGACCAACACGGCGGAGTGGTGAGGAACCTCTTTAGATCTTCAAAGGTTTCTTTGTGCTTGTTTGCCCTTGAAAATCGTCTTGTCGGCGTAAGAGCTTAAAGAAAGGCATGCCTCGCTCCCCAAGTCGGGGAACGAATCGGCTGAGTGCCACGATACATCCAGTGAGCTTCTGCACGTCCTTCTGGTTGGCCGGAGGCTTCATCTTAAGGATGGCACCGACCTTCTCTGGATTTGCCTCGATCCCCCAATTGGAGATGATGAATCCGAGTAGTTTGCCAGACGGAACCCCAAAAACGCACTTCTCGGGATTCAGCTTCATCCGAAACACTCTTAAGCTCTCGAATGTCTCGGTTAGATCTGTTATGAAATCCCATCTGGACTTGGTTTTTATGACGACGTCATCGACATATGCCTCCACGTTGCGTCCGAGTTGAGTGTGAAAACACACATTGTATCGCATACCGATAAGTCGCACCAAAGATTTTTCAACCGAATGGCATTGTGATATAGTAAAAAACACCAAAGGCGTAATAAGCGGCGTTTTGATGCAATCTTCTTCCTTGGTGATCGATGATAGCCCGAGTAGGCGCCCGAAAACTCGAGAGCTCGCGCGGCGGTGGAGTCCACCACTTGGTCGATCGCGGGAGTCAAAAGGATCCTTGGGACACGCCTTGTTGAGGTCGGTGTAGTCGACACACATGCACCTTGTCTTGTTTTCTTCTGGACCAGGACCGGATTAGCGAGCGGTCGGTGATACACCTCTCGATGAACCGAAGCGGCCAACAATTTCTTGATCTCACTCCTTATGGCGTCCTTCCGATCCGGGCGAATCTTCGTGGCGTTGTTTAACGGCTTCGCCTTTTTCGGCGACGTGGAGAGTGTTTCGATCACCTCCTCGGAACAGGGCATGTCCGAAGGTTTCAGCGAACACATCCGGTTGGTCGGAGGAAGGTGGCGAGCGCGTCTTCCTATTTGTTGTCGAGCCTGTCCCAATCACGGCCGTTTTGGCGGATCGAACAGGTCAATAGGATCTTCTTTGTTTCTTCATTTGCTTGGATGGAGGTTTGGCTCGCTTCTTGGCGGGGACATCCCTTCCTCTTGAAGGTTTGCGACCTCGGTCGGATCTTCTCCATCTCGGCGGATGAGTCAATGCTGCGCCATTTCGCAGCCTCTCATTGTCATGAGCGAGGTGGCATTTAACGTCACCAGGGAGGGCGATTACTCCATTGGGACCTGGCATTTTCAAGACGAGGTAAGTGTAGTTGGGAACCGCCATGAATTTGGCAATCCCCGGCCTTCCCAAGATGGCATGATATGCCGTCTCGAAATCGGCCACTTCGAATCTCAGACTCTCGGTCCGATAGTTATCCTTGGTTCCAAACGTGACCGGCAGAGAGATCTGTCCGAGTGGTACTGCGGACGTCCCGGGGATTACCCCGTGGAACGGAGATGATCCCTGCCGTAGCTTCGGAGCAGAAATATTCATTTGGTCGAGGTCTTGACGAAAAGGGCGTTGATCCGCCCCGCCATCGACCGGGACTCTTTTAAGCTTGCTTCCTCGCACGCCGGATCCAAGCACCGATGGGTACCTCCTAGGGAAGGCGTCTGATGCAGGTGGTCCGAGCGGTCGAAGGTGATGGGCACCTCGGACCAGCGCAAGTATTTTGGTGTCGCGAGCATGATAGCGTTGATCTCCGAGTGGTAAGCTTTGCTTCGCTTGAACTTCGTCGCATCGAGCCCCCAAAGATGTAGTTGATCTCGCTCGGCGTCTTGGTAGTCTCCATCGGGTTTCTTGCCTTGACCGCCTTAGTCGACCGTTCGCTTTGTCGGCGAACTTCGCAGGATGAGGCAATCTTTGGCGGAATGTTTTCCTTTGGGATGGAAGGACATACCGAATCCATCACTTTCTTATGTCGTTGTCGTTGGGGGCTTAGGCGGTTTGCGCTCCATGTTGGCGACCACCTCGCCCCCTTCCGCTTCTTATCTTTGGGCTTGCCTTGCTCGTCGTGAGGCTTCTTCTTGGGGCCTCAGTCGTTGCCACCGCGATGATTTGCGATGGCTTCTTCAGCTTCGGCCTCCTGGTCCGCCATTGTGAACATGGCTTTGAGATTACGCGGGGGGTCCCGGGTCATCTGCCTGATCAATTCCTCGGATTGGCATCCAGCGAAGAAGCCATCGATGACTGTTTGCTCCGAAACGTCCCGGATCTCGTTCTTCTTCTTGGTGAAGCGCTTGATGAACTCACGAAGAGTCTCATTCTTGTAGCTGTCCAATTTCCCATCTCCCCGCGGGCCTTTCGTAGGTCCCTTGAAATTGGCGATGAAGCGCTCACGGAGGTCGTCCCAAGACTCGATAGAGTTCTCCGGAGTCCGTTAGCTGTGCAGGCGGTTGGGGTCAGCGGCCGGCAAGTAATTTGCCATGACGTTCGATCTCCTCTCGCCACACGCGGCGCTAAGGCGTGAACCTGCGACCAATTCTTTGGATCTCTCGCCATCGAACTTGTCGATGCCTTTGAGGTTGAAACCATCCGGCCAAACCACTCGGCGGAGGTCGGGGTGAAGGCTGAATCCTCCGATGGGCGTGGCGCCTCCGTTGGGGATCTCTGCGGCGTCCCGGCCTTGGGCCTTGTATTGCTCTTGGCGGTGGTCGTGACGACTGGCGGTGGTCTCGGCTGGGTCGTTGTCGCGGTGACTTTGACGGCCTCGAGAATTCCGCTCGCCGTGACTGCGCTCCCGCCGTTTGGCTTCGATATCTTGGCAAAGATCATGGGCGGTGTTGGTAGAGTCGCCGCCGGCGCGTATGACCGGTTCCGATCTGAGTAGATCGATTGCATGCGAAGTGGTCGGGCGGGCATTGCCTCGTTACATTGTATGGCGGCCATCTCGACCATGGCCGTCGCTCGAGCGAGGGTCTGGACGAGGGGGCTACCTTCAGGAAGTTGTGGCGCGATAGTCTCAAGAAGAGTCTTTGACGCGATGACATTAGCATGGGGAGTGTTGTAGACCTCCTGATCCCTCAGCTTCACCGCGCGAAGCTCATTCTGGACATCGCGGCCGCGGGCGCGAAGTTGCCGTACGCGATCTCGTTTTTCCGCCGGACGAGGATCCGGAATCGCACCGGCGTCGGTTTCTTCGTACGCAACGATCGGGGAGACGGAGTGGTGATCATCCGCGCCTAGGACGAAAACCTCTCGGTAGTTTCGAACTTCAGCGCTCTCGTCGGACTCCGAGTCAGAGGCGGAGAGGCTGACTTGCTCGCTCTGTTTGATGGGTTGGCCACCATTGATGACACCCACGAACATAGATGGATATGATCCGAGTGGATCTGACGCGCTCGCCGACTAGTTATCTCCTATCCGAATAACCGAGGAACCCAATGCGACAGTCGCGACGGAATTCTCGAGTCCGGAGGGAAATCCAGTCGAGGCAGAAGGGTTGTTGGGCGAAATAGAATTCACGCCCGAGCGGTCGAGCCCGCCGAGTTCTTTTTCGTCGGCCTCAAGGGAGGGCCAAGGCTAACAATGAGGGTCAATCCGTAGAAAGGCGCTTGCTAGATTCTCCAAGCCGTAAGGCAATGGGTC
Organism: Raddia guianensis; assembly: GCA_036346415.1. Classification (NCBI taxonomy): domain Eukaryota; kingdom Viridiplantae; phylum Streptophyta; class Magnoliopsida; order Poales; family Poaceae; genus Raddia; species Raddia guianensis. The sequence continues at coordinate 24,609,900 of CM070540.1, forward strand.
ACGATGATCGCGCGCCCTTTATGCGAAGGAATCTCTCAGGAGAGAGGTGCAGATTGCCGATGCGTCGGCGATGAAGTCAGTGCCGAAGCGAAGAGACTCTCCTAGCCTCATGGCGACGTCTGGCGATCTTGGAAAAGCCATCTAACTTGAGAGATGATCTTGACGCTGCCCCCTACTTGGCGCACCAATTGTCGACAGGTGACTAACTGGGGGGTCACCGCCGGCAATGGATTTGTACGAGAGGACGCTAATCAAGAACTAAGCCAGATGGGTAACACAAGGCGAGGTTATCTGAGTTCGAGCCCTCAACGGAGGAGGTAATACCCTACTTCCTATGCTCTGGGATTATATGGTGGATCAAGATGCGAGATGCAAGATGAAACTATGCGAATAGCGTGTCTATGCCGACGACCTCTACCCTCCCTTTATATAGTGTAGGGGAGATAGAGTTCTGAGATATCTCGGGATCCCCGTAACTAATTACGCTATCTTGTTACATGGAATGCATGTGTCGATCTGCTAATTACATGGAGATAGATTATATCCTCGGGAACTTCCTTGCGGCTCAAGCCGTACATAGCCCGAGTGGTCTTTATCCTCAACCGGGTGATTCGCGTCGCCCCTTATCTGCTCCCTTATGGGCCTTCTAGAGGATACCCGGGGCCCATATAGTCCACACGCCGTCCATCCATGGTCGCCGCGCCGCCTCTGTGCCGCGCCGCCGCCTCGGTACTCCCAGCCCAAGCCGCCGCCACCTTCGCCTTCCTGTGCCCTCTCGAGCCGCCGCACCTTTTCCTGTCCCAGCCGCTAATCGCCGCCCATGCAGTAAGCAGCGCATGTGCCTGTCGCGGGGCCGCCTCGCGCCAACCGCCATCACCATTGGCGACTCACAGATCGCCGCCGACCCCCCACTCCGCCGCTTCACGCCGCCGCCCTTGCCGGAGCCGCCGCCCTCCCTACAGCCACCAGAGGTTGAAAAAGCCAAAGATAGGCCGGCCCACTAGTTTTTCCAATTTCGTGATTTTTCAGAAAAAGCTAAGACTTTAAATATTTTTTAAAATTATCTCATAAAAATATGAAACCAATTTTCCTATGTTTCTAAAAATATCTAGTATTTTACTACCAAGTTTGTTTCTGTAACTATACATATTAATTTTTGTATGATTTATTGTTTAACTAAACTTGTAGCATTTTTAATAAATACATTAATGGTCTAAAAATTGTGAAACTAATTTTAGAAATTCTTTTGACCATAAATAAACCTGCTGTAAAACTTTCATATGAATTTCATTCATCTATTTTGGATTTCATGCATTGTTGCATTTATTTTCGTTATTTTCGTACGTTAGGCTCGGGTGACGAGGAACGTTTCGCCGACGCACCGAGGGGGTGTGTCCACTGTACTGAACAAGGCAAGTGCTGAAACTTCACTTCCTACTGTTTTGCAAATATTTATTAGCGATTCACAAATTATGCATGTATATTTGACCTTAGAAAACCAGTATTTAGTTAGAGTAGCTACCCCTATAAATTTAATTGTATTATAGCCCAAACCTTGTCGCCCTAGAAATTGCATGATTAGATATGTTGTTATTATAGCCTCCTTGAAAATTTGGTTTTGCGTTACTAGAAATGCTTAGACTCACTTGTCCCGACTAGTACCTATTTAAAATTAAAATACCGATGAAATGCGTGTATTTAAAAAGCGACAACCGGTGTTGTTTGTCCTATTTGCAAATGGGTATAGATAACAGCGGGGAGCTATTGGGATAAAAGAGTTTTTGCAAAACCTGATTGGGGTGGCTAGATGCAAGGTGGTGTGCAATATGTTGAGGCCAATGTTGCACGAGATCTGGGTCAAGTGTAGGATCCACCCCGATCGCTAAGGACCGATTCCTTGAGGTAGTCGAGCTAAGTACTACAGTGCGACCATTGAGTGCCTGTATGGGCAGGCCCTGGCTTAGTAGCTTTTGGAATCCTAGTTCGGTGCCCATCCGGTGGGACTATCCTGAGGGCAATGGTCTAGATTGTACTATGCTGAGGCCAATGGTGCAATCCGCAGCCAATCGAGTGTGGTACTAAGCCGAGGCCAATGGTACCACACTGTTGTGCTGTTGGGAGCGGGGTTACCGAATTAGGAAGAAGATTGCCAAATGCCTTGTCAGGAAGACCCTTTGGCCCGGGAAATCCTGTCTTGTGGGTAAAGCGCGCAACCTCTGCAGAGTGTACAACTATCATGATAGCCTTGCCCGAGGTTAAGGGCGGACGACGGGGAGCTGCCTCTTTGGTAATGTTCGTTTTGATTTTGAAAATGTTTTTCAAAAGAGATTTGTTTTATTCTCCTCATGGCGGGGAACTGTGAGTGATGAGGGTATAGGTTCATGGCGGGGAACCATGATCTAGCCACTTGGGAAAATTTCGGCTGCGGCCGAAGGAAAGAAAAGAAATTGAAAACAAAATATTTGTTTTAAATCACGTTTTTCCTCATATTTCAAAATATAGGAAAAACCTTTGAAAAGCTGGCTTTATGCAAAATAACCTTACCATTTCTTTGGAGCCTTAGTTGCATTTAGTCAGCCTCGCTTGTTGAGTATTCGCGTACTCACCCTCGCCTTTCATGCGGGGCTACTCATTCCAACGAGTAGGTGTTGGACCATTGGATGTGTATCCGGAGGAAGAGTACTATGAAGATGATGGATTCGCAGCTGGGATTCAAGACGATGAGTTTTAGCTATCTAAGCGCTGCTCTCTACAGTATGCCTGTGGAGTTGGGACTTCCGCTCGTGTTTTATGTTTTAATAATGTGATTGAAGACTTCCGCTGCAATGTTATGTAAAGGCCGTAGTGCCTGAGACTTATTGTAATAACGCCATGTTGGCGAGTACTATGATGTAATGGTTTTTTCAGCGCTTATGGTTGTGATCCAAGAGCTGTATATTGTGTGTTCAAGCTACGTGATCCAGAGACTGGAACGGGTAAAGCACAATAGGGACTCGACTCCATTTTCGGGTCCCGACAAATTTCTTGGTCGCTGAAAGAGTTCGACATGCTCTAACAGACTTGATCTGCTAGGTCCCCATGGACGGCGCCAACTGTCGACGGTTGGGATATCGATCCCAAGTCAACTAAGGTTCTTGAGAAAGGGAGATAGAAGATACTGCCGAGCAAGGCAAACAACAATCAACGAGCAACAGGGAGACACAGGGTTTTTATCCTGGTTCGGGCCTCTCCGGGGAGATAACAACCCTACGTCCAACGCTTCTTTATATGAAAGATGATTACAAGAGGGAACTCGGCAAGACGAACAGGTCTCGACGAGATTATGGGTGTACAAGAAGTAATATGCGATCTTGGATGCTAGATCTCACGATGTTCCGGTCCCTCTACACGCCGCAGGGACCTTGTTTATATAGTGTTGAACAACCGACCTACTAACGGTTAATCGGGCCAGGCTAACCACGAACTCATATGCATACCAAATACATCCCGCGGTAGATAAGGTATATTCTAATTCTTGGGGATCACGACGTCTACTCCAATCCGGGAAACCACGTCCGGGTTTTCACGTAGCCGTGCAGAACTCTTGCTCGAGTCGGACTCAAACAGGAATTCTAGACCGTTACGCACTGTGCCAGTCAGGAAGTTGTTTGGCAGGATGCACATGGGCCTGATAGAACCTTCTAGGGAGCCAGGCCCTAGGAGGCTGCTCGATTGGGCCGTCAGGGAGTGCGCCATGGCAATGGGCCGTGATTTTATCCTCGACAGAGCCGTCTGATCGCGATCAGACGATGCTTAAGGGGTTGATGGACGAAGAAGAAATACCAAGGAAGAAAGGAGTGGAAACTCTATTCTCTTTATATATATATATATATATATATATATATATATATATATATATATATATATATATATATATATATATATATATATAACCCTAACCCTATGATGGGGACACGGGCGGCCCGATCTTACGTGAGACTCGAGGATAATTTCGATCCGGTGGGAGGCGACCTTGATGATCCGGCTACCAACCTCTCAAGGATGACAACCCGGCAATCGCTAAACCACCAAACCTGTTCGTTATCAACCACGCCAAGAACGCGATTGACCTGACCACAAAGGTCGTTTCCTGCAAGCGATCGAAGAACAAGCAAGAAAATAAGATAAACACAATCTAAAATTGCAAATATGGTTGAAGCACTTGGATAAATTTGAGGTTCGATAACTCTACTCGGGTGGTCTAGTCGACACACGCAAATTCGAGGGGGGACGCACACGGGGTCTACCAACACACAACAGAACCTGAGTCTAAACAATGACGGCTACTGAATATATAGCGACGGCTAGGGTTTGGGGCGCTCAACCCTAGGGTTACATGGGCCACGGGCCCAAAATGGAGGTGGCGTAGCACCCGGCAGATTTTGACGTTCTCTTTATTTCGCGATTCCTGTTGATTCTGATAGAATTTGGTCCTCAAACTGGATCCATCGGAAAGCTCTCATCGTGGGCTTGTCCGTGCATACGAAGAACGTCCAAAACGGACTTCGTATGACCGAGTTATGATCATTTCAAGTTGGACTGCTCCTGGTGGCCGAACTGGGCTTGAGGACGACGAATTGGATTTAATCTTTGGTTGGGCCTTGAGCAACATGGGGGTTTGGGCCTGAGGTCGTCGAGAAGGTGGAGATGCACCTTTGTTGAATGCGCCTTCAAGTATGGGTGGCGGCCAAGGTGGCGGTCCGAGTGATGGATGCCGTAGCATCATGTCCGAAGGTGAAGAAGAAGAAGACCAACTGTGTGGTCGACCTGGCCAAGGTGGGGGCCGATGAAACCATGTTGATATTGCCGAAGGAGTGGATGCGATGAATTGTCGCCAACGTGTTACGATCGTAGTGTAAGAAGTAGAGGAAGGAGTGGTGGTCGCATCCATGTGGACGATGTCCTCATCGCCCTAATGCCCCAGTCCTCCACCAACCCATACAGTAGCCGCCGCCGCTGCCTTGGCTTGCTCCCTCCGCCTCCGTCCTCGATGCTGCCCTGCCTCGCCTCGCCCCTCCACCTCCCCGATGCCGTGCCTCGCTGCCACCTCCCCGGCATCGCTCCGCCACCCCGTCCCTCCACCTCCTTGACGTCGCGCCGCCCCGCCCTTCCACCTCCCCGACGCAGCGCCGCCCCTCGACCTCCTCGGTGCCGCCCCCGCTTCCACCTCCCCGATGGGACGCCGCCCCAGCACCGCCCCGCCCCTGCGCCGTACACGTGAAAGGGATATGCCCTAGATCAGTCATAGTGATGATTGTACCACGTCTTTGTTCATGTACTAACATTGTTTATCGGTTCCCTTAATAAGTGTCATGACTTTGTCCATTCGGTATGAATTGATTGTGAAACACATTGTTAAGTGATATTATTCTAAACGGGTCCCTGATCTATATCATTATGAGAAGTAGTTATGATTGGATCAGCATATGTATTGGTTGATGTTAATGTTTCACATAACATAGATATGAAGATATCAAACCAATAGTATGAACACATGTTGGAGAACACGGGTAGTCGGACAAACCCACTCCGAGACGCTGTGAGATTGTTATCTCTTATATTCCCATAAGTGTATAATCTCGAGTGATACGCTTATATGATCATTAGACATGAGATTAGACCTATTCAAAGGCCGGACCGGGCCGAGCTTCAGGCCAGGCTTGGAAAAGCCCGGTCCCATGGGACCAAGCCCGAGCCCGGCCCTACACGTCAGACCTCATTTCCAGTCCCAAGCCCAACCCGAAGCCCAAAGGCCCGGCCCAGTTTACTGAAGCATTCGAAATTTGAAAATCAAATTGCCCGACGCGCCGATCGCCCTGCTCTCCGTTCTTGGCTGCGCTTGGCGCTTTCTTTGCCTACGCCATGGCCACGCCCACGCCCCCATGGCCCATATCTTGCTGCGTCATCGCTCAAGGCGCCGCGCTAATGCGCCACACCAAAGCCCGCGCCCGTGGGCCCTCATTATCTCGCCGCCGGTCACCCTTCGCCCGTCAACACAGCGCCGCCACGTGTCCGCCCGCTCCGGCCCCTAGGCCATTTCCCACCCAGCGTCCTGCGTGGCAACAGCTCCGCTTGAGACGTGGCAGCGAACCGGGCCGACCGATTCATTTGGTTCGCTTTTTTATACCCACTGCGAATATAGCCGTTTGAACCTTTAAAAATTCATAAAAATAGCAAACAATTTCGAAAAATCTCAATTTTTTCCTATAAATAGGTACCCACCCCCTCATCAGCCAGCCACACTTCCAACCCATTCTCTCTTGAGTCTCTTATGTGCATTGTGTATTTGCAATTTTGGAGCTAGAAAAGCGTTGCAAATTGCAAATTTAGGGAAAGTTAGAAATATAGAAAAATATTTCTAACTTTCATATTTGTTGGTGTGATCCTGTGAGGTTGTTGTATTTCCATATTTTTGTATATTTTATTTGTGTATTGTGATTCTAAATTAAGTGTTGTTTTGTTATTTCATGTGTAAACAGCTTCCCGAAATGGTTGATGGTCGTTCTCCGTGCTGGGAAACGGGTAGGCTACGCGAGCGCAAAATCAAAATTTTCTACCACGGATCATCCAAGAGCACATGCAAGTAGAGGATCAAAGATCATTACCCCTTAACGCGCAGATGCAGCAAAAGCAGTTTCTCGCGCGTAGATGAAGTAGACGTACCCTTCCCGATCACCACCGAGTGCTCGCCTCTTCTCACCGAGTGCCCTTTGGTGGTCGCCGAGTGCTCGCCGATGCTCACCAGTTTTCGCCGAGTGCTCGCCGATGTCTCACATATGCTCACCAACGATCCAACCGAACAGAGCGTCTGCGTACGGCAGTGCCTCTAGCGGTATCCACACGTACCGAGCAGGAACGCTTCACGGGGTGTGCTAGCACCTCGCTGTGCGGCTAAGGTTTTCGGGGAGCAGGAGGGGCGCACGACAGCTATGCGTGGTGAAGGCTCAACTCATCTACTAACGCCGCCCCTATGCCTCCCCTTATATAGTCACATTAGTGGGCTTCGACCCGCTAGGGTTTCTAGCCCCTACGCCAATCATATCCATGCACAAACCCGTTAAACAGTTCCAACCCATTAAGTGTGTGACCCTTTAGGTCCAGTGCAAGTCGGCCGTGGATTCGAAAACCCGTTTCCAATCCACCGATCAATATTCGGCTGAGCCTTGATACACTCACATACCGATCCCTTTGCCATCCGATACTAGTCAAGCTTAAGGCGAGATGCGCGCCACCCTTGTGGATAGCTCGACCACTTCATTTGGCAGTATAATGGATACATACCATGACTAACTACTTAGTCATATTAGCTATAACCCTGATGGTTCGGTAAGTAATCGGGAGTATAATCCCGAGGTAGCTAGGGAGGCGTTGTGTGGATTAATTGCTTCTGAAGATTTACCTTTAGGCTTTAGTGATTCTCCAACTTTCGATGAATATATGAAAACTGCTCATAATCCTAGATATAGTAGTGTTTCTCGTCAAAAAACGACTAGAGATTTTAAAAAATTGTATATCGCCAACGAGTTAAAGTTAAAAGAACAATTTAAAACCTACACATTTTTTATTTTGTTAACCTCAGACATCTGGGCTGGTATAGCTAGAGAAGATTATTTAAGTGTTGCTGCTCATTATGTTAACCAAAACTGGCAGACAGAAAAAAGAATAATTGCTCTTCCCCTTATTGATGTTAATCACACCGGCGAGAATATTGCTGATTGCATTATGAATGTTGCTTAATAATTTGAAATAACTGATAAAATTTTTGCTATTACTATGGATAATGCATCTGCTAATACTAGTGCCATGAATATTTTGAAACCTGTGTTATCTAAGTTTGTTGAATCTTTTTAATGCATCAACGTTGTGCATGTCATATTATTATTAAATTGTTAAATGTGGTTTAAAAAGATTGTAACCTTATCTTCAAATTATTCGGGATGCCATCTCATTTTTAAATAATTCTAATACAAGAATTGTTGCATGGAAAACCTGTCGTGTGTCATCTATTCAGCCTAGGAAATTTGGCCTAGACATGCCTATTAAGAGGAATTCCACCTATCTTATGTTGCAGTATATATTACCATATAGACAGGTTTTTAAAGTTTTCATTAACACTCAGTATCAAACTCAAGATGGAACGCCACTTTTGACTTCACAGGTTTGGCACGTACTTACTCATTTACATTCATTTCTAGAGATTTTTATGAAGCTACCGTTAGCACTTCTACTGTATATGAGTCTACATCTTCTTCTATTATTATGTCCATTTATTACATTGCTAATCAGTTAAAAATGTTTGAAAACGATCCTATTTTATTTGATGCAGTTATTAGCCATATGAAAGCTAAATATTTAAAATACTGGAAAGATGTTCCAGTCTTATATTGTTTTACTTTTCTCTTAGACCCTAGAGCTAAACTTCATGGATTAACTAATGCTCTAACACAACTTGGAGCTGCTACTGAAATAGATTATTCAAATCATTTTCAAGAAGTTAGAAGTAAACTTAATGATTTGTATAGAAATTATGAAGAAAAGTGTGCAGTAGTTCGTCCACCACGACCACCATCAGTTCAACAGACGGGATAAAGATGTCCTTTTGAAAGACTATCATGGGTAAGGACACTTCAAGTTCTTTGGGCAGTGCAACTCGCCCGACTACACAAGCATCACGCGGAGCTATTGGCGAGCTTGCCTCCTATCTAGGAAAGAACGTCATCGACTTCTAAGAAAAAGAGTTTAATATTCTTACATGGTGGTAGCAGCATAGTGGAACATATCCGGTGTTATCCATACTAGCACGGGATGTGTTAACTGTTCTGGTCTCCATAGTTTCTTCCGAGTCCGATTTCAGCCTCACTGGGAGAATACTGGAGGAGAGACGGACTTCCCTCTATAGGAACATGGTCGAAATACTATTGAGTACAAAAGGGCATTAGCCGAAAGACGACAGCAAAACATCGTCGCCGAGAAACAAAATCAAGAGTTGACGGCTGCATTCGGGGGCTTAGAACTTGATGAAGATTGAAGAAGGTTTTTTATGTTTGTATTGTAGAGCTTTAGGCTATACTCTTTTTTCTTTGTCAAGGTTTTCTCAAATTGAGTTTTTACTTGGTAAGGTTTTTAACGAGTCAGCCATGTAAATACATATTAATCAAAAAGCTCTGCAATGCATTTTAAATATTTCTCCATATGTATTTGAATTTTTTAATTAATTACATGAATTATGGTTCACATTTCTGAATTTCTTAGATTTTTCTGAATTTTTTTCACTTATTACACGAAAACCGGGCCGACCAAAACAACCCGCGTCAAATGAACACGGGCCGAACCGAACCTAGGCCAACGGCTCGGCCCGTTGTTTCGTTTTGCTGATTAGCATAATGTAATCGGTAGAAAATCGAGCCGGACCAAACAAACTGGTCGGCCCGAAGCGAACAAGTGCCAAACAAGGCGAACTGTTGGTAAGTCTGATAGAAACTATAGGAAAAAAATATAGAGATTGAATTTTAAGGAGCCTAACGATATTCTTACACATATAAACAAACACTGATATAGGTCCTGGTGGTGCGTGATCGTACAATGACTAGTCCAAGAAAAATGAAAAACACTACGCCATTTTTATGAAGAGAAAAACAATACGACATTGACTACGCCGCAGTTTCACTCCCTGACAACCGACAAACACCATGCGTACAGGGAACATACTAGCCAATTATGAGTCATTCATGAGACGACCCCACCCGTAGGGATGTAAGTGGGTTGCTTTACGAGTAACCGCAAACCCGTTTGTTTCACTAAAATACACTAAATATTATAAGTCTTAATGTATTTTAATGAAGAAAGCGGATTCGTGGTACCCGTGAAGCAATTTATTTGCATCCCTACCCATCCGACCATGAAACGGGCGGCCACCATCCATCCAGCCCCAGGCCCGTCTACCCACCCAGCCGGCCCATTCTTTCGGGCCCCACATCCACGTGGGCCCGGCTCCACCATCCACCCACACCGAAACCCTCCACGTGGGCCCGACACCCCCCCATCAACCACAGCATCACAGTAGTCACACCAACGCGCATGCAGGACAGCGAATCCACAGCTCACAAATACCTCTTCACTCACACACACAAAAAATAAATTACCTATAATAAATAAATAAATCTCGCCTTTACCTTTCTTTCCTCTCGCTAGCTCGCTCCGCCTGCCGCGGTTCCTCCCTCCCACCCCCGCCGCCGCCGCCTCCGCCGCCGCCGCCTTTCTATCCGATGGCTTCCGCCAAGGTATGCGCTCCGGTTCGGTCCTGCTCCGTCCCGTGCTGGCTATGGCCGCGGGCCTGGCCTGGGGTTTCGGACCGGCTTCTGATTGATTTCGGCAAGTTGGGTGCTTTGTCGCAGGTGGAGAACCGCGGCGCGTTCGGATCCAAGAGGTCGCGCAACGATGGTGAGATTCGAGGGCTCTGTCTCTTGCCTGCTACTCGTTTTCGTTTTGGGTTAGGGTTTGGTTAAGTGGACGGTTACCGAATTAGGGATCTTTTAGGGTTTGGTTGATTAGGGTTTGTCGTGAGGTGCGAACGAAGTAATTAAGCGTATGTGAAAATATGAATATATGATTTTACAGCGTTATTGGCATGAGATGGGAAGGGGAAGTGGGTGGGAAGAAAATTTCCTACCCATTATGGCGTGATTGGTTGGAGGGATTTAAGAGAAGGGAATGGGAATCGGGAAATATGGGTTGTAAATTCCCTTGATTATTTGGAGGAAATTTAGAGGGAATGGGAATTGCCACTTAAAGGGAGGGAATTCAATTCCCTGGGGGAGGCAGGGAATTTTCTTCCTACCCACTTCCCATTCCCATACCCATACCCATTCCCTTATGCGAATCCCCTTCTTTTAAGTGGTAAATTCCCATCCCCCCTTTCAATTTCCTCCAAACAATCAAAGAATCTTACAACCCCTTTCCATAATTTCCATTTCCTTTTCTCAATTCCCTCCAACCAATAATGCCCTTATAGAATTTTGACTGTCAGATATTGGATAAAGACAATGTGAACAAAGGGAAGAGTGCAGGAATCAAATGTAGCGTCTTATCCTTTGTCTAATCTTTATGCACATCACTATCTGGTATGCCCAAGTTTTAATTGGCCATATGAAATTTGCGATTCTTTTTCATTAGGGTGCAAATTGTAAACACCAGGCTTTGATCCTTCATGCAAGTTTATTAGCCTTTCTACACCTGAGCACTTGTATGCGTTGCATCATATCCTTCATCTGATCCCCTGGTACTAGAATAGTTGAATAGAAAGTAGTGATTTTCTGTGAGATTGCAGACCAGACCAAGTCGTTGCATGGTGACTATTGTCAATGTTCAGTTGTTCACTTGGCTCATTCCTCATTATTTGTGTTGTAATGCTTGCGTAAGATGACTGCACTGCCATTCAATGGGAATCCTACAGTCTTCTATAAGGAACTGGTGGGATCTTAGTTTTGTCATGCTACCTTACTAGAGTTTGTATCGCATTCTTTGCTCTCAGCCATATGTAAATCCTGTGTGCAGGGATTTAGTTGTACAGTCTTCTATAAGGGCTTGGTTGGTTTCTGGTTTTGTCATGTTCTCATACTAGAGTTACTGAGTTAGTTTAAATTGTTCACTCAGCCATTTGTAAATCCTCTGTGCAGCAATTTAGTTGATTGTATTGCATGGAGTTCTCATGGGGTCATGGGGGCCAATTTGCATCTATTGGAATTATCTTTTCATACCATGTCAACAAAATTGATGCCATTTTAGTCTCTTATGGTGTGGTGAATATTATTATACTAACCTTTGTAAATTAGTTTCTGAAAGATTATTATGAATGGTTAACCAAAAAAGTCAAGGTAAAGCCATGTGATGTAGTAAAAAGTTGGGTGGAAGTGGCCTGTCATCTGGTTGGAAGTGGCCTGTAATCTGGTTTCGCCAGAAAATTCATGCAAGTGGTATTTCACTGTCAATACCATGGTTAAATGCCCCAGAGTTAATGCCCTTTGTATTATACTTTATTTTTTTCTTTTTGGAGAGGAAGTTTGTAATACTGTCTTGTTGGTTTTAAAAAAGGTTCTACTATTTTCAGTGTCTTTAAGGGAGGGGGACTGGAATTGTCCTCAGTGTGGTAATGTCAACTTCAGTTTTAGAAATGTTTGCAACCGTGGAGCCTGTGGTGCACCCCGTCCATCACCGAGTCCAAGCCCAGTAAGTTGTTGTAGATTCCCCAAGTAATGTCATTACTGATCTGCGGTGTCTCATGGGCAGAGGTTTTATTTTTTCGTTCTTTCTTTTTTATATCTTTGGCAGTCATGCGCACGTAGGCTTTAGTTTTAATTTATATCTTCACTGTCTTTCTTCTAATGTGTATACTATAGCAGTGAACCAGGCTTTTTTGGGGGCTGTCCCCTTTTTTCCCAACTAGACTTAACAGAAAAAATAATTCACTGATCATTTCCTTTGCCAATTCAACTGTATACAGGAAAACAATTGAAATAACCTACTAGGCATAGCATATGAGAATTCATTTACACATCTTCTGGTGCAGGGTGTATGTTTCTAAATGTATTTGATATGAGAGCCACATGACCATGAACAATTTTATGCTGCTATATATATGCAATATTGAAGAAATGGGTCTGGACTAACTTTTGTTTGTATTACAGAGAATGATGCCAGCACCTCCTGCTGGTGGATACGATCGATCGCCTCTATTTTATGGTGGTGCTGGTGCCCCGCCTCCAATTCCTCTTGGATCTGGTAGCTATGGTGCTCCATTTTCCCATCTTGGAATGCGATATGGATATGGTCCACCAGTGGGAGCTCCTGGTTCATATGGTCTTTTCTCTTATGGTCAACCTGGACCAATGGGCAGTCCAATGGGGGGTTTGTATTACAACTGATAATCATAATTGCAGTAGTTTCAGCATTTTACTTAGATGCTCATGGTCCCGTTATTAATTATTGCAGGCATGGGTTATGGTCCTGGACCAGAATTAGGCCGATATGGCTATGGGTTTAGAGGATCTCCAATGCCGGTTTGTTTATCACCCTTAAACTTGTTATGCAGAGTATATTGTCCTTCTGTTCTTGCAGAATATGTGAGCATCTTTTATGCATGTTAAGGTTTCTAGCCCATGGCCCAGTGGAGCATTAGTGGAAAATAATGACAGCACTGCTTCACGAAAGCGCCGTGGAGGTGAGTAAGGACATTGCTTTTATCTAAATTGTTGTTTGTACTTGTTCTTGTATTAAATATGTTCTGGATTGCCCCTTAGGAGTTTGGAGTTCGAACCTTTATTGTCATTTCTTGATTGTTTATGATGACATTGCTTAACAATCAAACATCAAGTGGTGCAAAAGAAAAAAAACAAGATTGTGGTGACATAGGATGGTTGAAAAGTTGATGCGCTTATTTGTTGGTCTTGTTGAATGGATCCATTTAAACCAACATGATCAATTTGGTAATAATGCAGTTTTCTATAGTCTGGCAAACAGCTTATCTTTAGTGAGCTTACTAGCCTATTATGAAATGCTGCATTCTCCTTTTGCTTGCTAACCTTTTATTGGTTGTGTAATGCTGTTGTTACGCCACATGTGGCTATTGCTAGTAATGAAATGGTTCAATTCACATTAACTCACATGTTACTGTGATGAGAGCTCTGTAGATCAAGACATTACTGATCAGCATGTTATTTTCGAGTTGAACTTTTGTCTATTCTAGCACAGTTTTTACATTCCCCATTCAATATCTTTGTGATTTCATGGTTTATAGTTTCTTATGATATTTATTATTTATTTATAGGCCCGGATGGATTGTCTGAGGGTGACTGGGTCTGCCCCAAGTGTGATAATGTCAATTTTGCCTTCAGAACCAATTGCAACATGAAGAAATGTGGAGCTCCAAGGCCAACTCCTGTAAGCATGTTTCTATTGACATTCCTGCATTACCGTTCCTGCATTACCATTCAACACTACATGTTAGATCTTTTGTACACATGTTTCACTTCAGTGTTTTTTATAGCATGTGGCACTATGAATCTTATAAAACCATCTATCACTGAAATCCCTTAATATGTAAGATAGAATATTAGGTCAATAAACATATTATTGGGATACTATGCGTACTGTAACCTGTTCCTGATCAGCAAGAAAACATAATACTGGTGGTTAAACGATTGCCATAGACATTTTGTTTTTTTCCCCTAAATAAACGTGCTCTGGCTATGCTTTTTTGCGTGTGCATGCGCGGGCGACAACTTGAGAGCAGATATTGACATGCTATTTTTCTGCAGGGAGGTAGCACGAGCTCATCTCGCAAGGACAAGGAAGCTCCTGATGGTAGCTGGACTTGCCCGGAGTGCAACAACCTGAACTACCCCTTCCGTGAGGTGTGCAACCGGAAAGGATGCTCAAGCAGCAGGCCTGCGCCGGCAAACAACTAGACCTGTTGGACCCACCCATGATAAACGAGCTATCTATCGTCGAAACGTTGCTGTTGTACAAGATTACTGTAGTAAACTGCACAAATGTGTTTCCATCTGTTCCGTCTAGACCGAGATTCAACATTGCTGATTCTATATTGTGTGCTACTTAAAAGACAGCTAGCCTTCTAAAAGCTTTCATACCTCTTGACTGGACCATGCAACCAGAGGTGCAAACGAGACAAGAAAATTCTACCTAATTTGAGTCTGGATTTATTTAAAACCCGATTCAAATACAAAGAATAGTAATAGGATCTGGGTAGATCCGATTCTGTCTAGAAATATCCAAAAATAAACTGGACATCCATCAATTTGTATGTCTGTAGACATCTGCCAACGTGACACGTATGTCCCTCCTTTCTCGTGCGGCCAGTCCGATTGTTAATTGAGATGAGATTCGTCCGCCCTTTCAAAAAACTATATATGAAAGCTTTTTCACCGGTCACTCGATAAAGAGGATGACCTCCTTTGGTTCACAGTATGGTTTGGTTTTTGTCTCCCTTCTTTTCTTATTTCTTTTGTTCAAGTCTACAAGTTTCAAAAAAAAACCTTAAAACAATATATAGACCTTACAAAAAAGGTAGGTTTCCATTTTTGTAAAGATTCAGAGTTTATAAAAAGCCATTTTTACAAAAAAAAAAGGAGATTCCATAAATTTTAATTTTAAAAGAACATGAGTTTTTCATGGAAAAATTTAAAAATTTTGCACAATGTGTGGACTTACAAAATCATGTAACTCTTTTGGATATAAAAGAATCACACAAATTTGAATTTACGCCTTCATGCCAACAGTTTTCAAATTTTAAAAAAATGAATTGAAAGCGTGGATTGTTTTCTATTTTCTTTTTCATGCCTTTTAAAAAATTACAAAAAGGAGTTATAGTTGGAAAAAAAAAGATTCCCTCAATTTTTCCCCCTTCTTTCCTCATTTATTTTGGTCAAGTCTAAAAATTCCAAAAGACCTTACAAAAATGTGAAGACCTTACAAAAAAAATGTAGGTCTTCAATTTTTTTTAGATTCAGAGTTTACAGAAGACATTTTTTTTCAAAAATGGAGATTCCACAAACTTTAATTTTAAATAACCAAGAGTTTTTCATGGGAAAAATAAAAAATTGCACTATGTGTGGACTTAGAAAATCATGTAATTTTTGGATTTAACAGAATCACAGCAATTTAAATTTACGCCTTTTAAAATCTTACAAAGAAAGGACTCATAATTGGACAAAAAGGTTCCCACAATTTTTCCCCATTCTTTTCTCATTTCTTTTGGTCAAGTCTACAAGTTCTAAAAAAACCGTGGAAAAATATAAAGACCTTACAAAAAAGGGAGGTTTTCAATATTTTTAAGATTCAGAGTTTATAAAAGCTAATTTTTTCAAAAAAAATGGAGAACCACATATTTATATTTAATAAATCATGAGGTTTTTTCGTGAAATTAAATTTTTTGCACAAGGTATGAACTTACAAAATAATGTAACTTTATTGAATTTAAAAGAATCACACAAATTTGAATTTACGCCTTCATGCCTGCAGTTTTCCAAATTTACAAAAAAAATAAATTGAAAGCGAGGGTTGTTTCTATTATCTTATTTGCTCGCCTTTTAAAAACTTATAGAAAGGGAATCATAGTAGGACAAAAGGTTCCAAAAGTCATGCAGTTATTTTAAAATGTTTAGAAGATTTATGAAAAATTGAACTTCCAAAACCATAATGAAATTTGAGGAATTTCACATAATTTGGAACTTAAGCATTTTTCAAAGTTTTTTTTGGGAAATCTCAAAAACAGTCACCTCTCTAATAACAGACTTTAAAACAACGATGCCAAGGGATTAAGTTTAAGGGCCAAAAAAATAAAGTTAAAATCCAAATGTTTAAGTGAGAAGTTAAAATTCAAATGGTTAAGTTTAGAACCATTGGTGTAACTTTCTGTAGATTATATTAGTTTTTTATGTTAGGATTCATCTAGTATGATACGGTGAATATTATCTAATAGGTAGTATAACATTACAATGACAAACACTAGAATACTCTTACGAGTATTTTAGTTTAACTAAAATACTCCCACGTTTATAGCCCGCCACGTGTCCTCCCCCCACCTTCTCCACTTCTCCCACGCACAGGGAGTTCGGCAGACATTATAGTAAATGTGCGTACCGATTATAACAAAACTACATAGAAAAAAAGTAAAAACAGACCAAATCTGGTATCCACAGCCCATGTGTGGGGGATGACGCGAGCAATTTAATTTAGTTTTTCGCTACAATTTTTAATTGAAAGATCTGATCGATAAACCGTTTCCACTTTTGTATTCGTTATATTTTTAGAAAAAAACTAGACTGGTCTCGGTTTTAAAATTTTTGTTTTACTATAATTATGAACAAGCTTTACTATATTCTGTACATACTTTACTATTTCTCTGTGTACAGTATTTCGCCTGTTTACATAACACGGTATAGTGAAGTGTTTCACACAAGAAATAGTAAAGTGTTGTTAGATTTAAGAGCGACTAGTCTAGATTTGTTCGAAAAAGTCAGGAATTTAATAGTGAACGGTTTTGTCAATCCGAGATTTCTAAAAAAATACAACGAAAAAACAAAAGTAAATAATGCTATCAAAGTTAGTTGCATGGATGATGGGGAAGAACACTTGTCATCATCTAAACATAGGAGTACCCAAGTATTTTAGTGCTACCCATATTACAATTCATATGATAAAACTTTTCTTAAAGATGCGTGTTACACGTTATGCTTTTAGTGATTGATCCATATGTCTTATATCCGTATCCAAAACAATTCTTGTATGTTCATTTTTTTAAAAAATCTTGTATGGCTATACCTATCCGTAGTGATCCATCTCTGTCCTATGTGGCTATATCGTATCCAAAACAATTCTTGTATGCATTTGTATGCAGTTATCTATATTGAACCGTATATATGCTATATCTGTATTTAAGACCATTCATTTCCATATCTATATCCATGTAAAATAAAATAGACAATAGTCCTAGATCCCATATAATTTTGAAAAAAGTATTGATTTGGCCCCTCAATTGTGTCTGCCGGACCACTTTGGTCCCTAAATCTCAATACTGGACTTATGAGACCCTTTATGTAGCAAAACCGGATCAAATTAGTCATTTGACCAGGTTAGTGGGATGTTTTAGGGTTTTTTTTTGCTTGTGTGGCATCCATGTAAAATTTTTGCTAACTTAACGACAACATGACATCCATCGTCTTATTTCTCACTTCAATCTCTCAAATCTCTCCTCTCTAGTCTAATAACGCTTTTTTGATCAATCAAAACTCTAATACCACTGTTTTGACTGATCAAAGAATCGGTCAAACCCAGTTTTACTTTGGCCCTCTTTAATACCTTGTTTAGTTCTAGTTTAGTTGTGGTTGCGAAAATTTGACTATTTTGTATAGGCCATATAATTTATTTTTTGAAAATATTTTTTTAGGACTTTGTAGGGTTTTTCTCAAAAATCACAAGAATATTTTTTTAATAATTTATTTAGTTTTTTCAAAGCACATTCAAAGATGGTCAAATTTTTCCAACCATAACTAAACTACAACTAAACAAGATATCAAAGAGGGCCTATATGAGAAACCTCACAAGTCTAGTATTGAGATTCAGATACCAAAGTGGTGGTCCAGCGGACATAGTTAAGAGACTAAATCGGCACTTTTTCCTATAATTTTTTTCTAGCATCCTCATCAACTACTATTGAGGCTTATTTTACCCTTATAATTTTAAGCATTTTTCCATTGCATTTCAGACGTGGAATTAAATCTACCATTCTGATCAACTACTGCAGGATTGTGGTTGACGAATGTTTACCTATTGCATTCAGACATGGGCGGCTCATAATCGTATGAAAGCCCAGCAACAGAAGATGGATGGCACTCATTGTTATTCTAAGCATTTCAAATTAGCATCTCTACAGACTTGTGAATACATAACTATACCTGACCTAAAATAACCAGATTAAATTTACAAGTGGTAAGCTCTATAGCATCCTTATATATATATATATATTCCCACATATTCCTACAACATCGTGTTGCAATGGAATAAATAAAATCTTCACCTCTGTACCTTGCAGCACTACGCTGACAGGTGCGATGGAGTCAAAGTTAGATGCCTACGCATTTCGCCCATCTGAACCAGCACGAGATTTTTTCAGGCAAACGGTAGGGTTCCAACGCTGCAGGGTCCATCTCAAGGGAGTTTGGGTCTGACCAGATGTATACCCCTCGTTCTTGCTTGCTACCTGGCACCGTGTTGTCAAGGATCAACGCGACGAGGAGAGCGACCACCACGTTAATGGATAGAAGGGCATTCACGGCGTAGTTTAGCTGTAGAATGGTAGAGCAATTAGGGACAGTATACTCAAAACCAGTTTGATTCGTTGGAAGAGGGAGAGCTCACCCCGGTGCTGCCAGTGCGAACTGGTCCACTTGATGCTGCTGCGTATGGAAGGAGATAGCTAGGTAGAATAAGATTGGAACTAGGTTCGTATTGCTGAAAGTACGCGGGGATAGACAAGGAGATGAACAGGGTAAACCCAACGATTATCATGTTCCTTGAGCTTGCAGCTTGGGTATATCGCAATGTGGACAAGCCAAGCGCAACAATTAGTGCCCAAGTGAAGCACAGAACTGAGGCAGCCAAAGCAACAGGGATGGAAGCAAGGAGAGCTCCAATTTTTCCTGTAGCAAAGGAATTCAGATGTAAGCTGTCTACATCTAATGAACGAGAAGTGATCATGCAAATAAAAATAATATATCATACCAAAGAATGAAAAGATGACCAACAAGGCTGCCCCAAGCTGCACAGCCCTTCTGCTGGCCATTTTGGTTGTGTCAAGGGTATGTATGTTCTCTGTTAGTGTTGTTGATCCAGTTCCTGTCCCCCATAGTCCAGCAATAAGAGTAGAAATC
The DNA here is from genome assembly GCA_036346415.1 of Raddia guianensis. Classification (NCBI taxonomy): domain Eukaryota; kingdom Viridiplantae; phylum Streptophyta; class Magnoliopsida; order Poales; family Poaceae; genus Raddia; species Raddia guianensis. Next base: position 24,629,384 of record CM070540.1, read on the forward strand.
CCTTCAAGGCCAATCCCTCTGCTGACAACTCCACGTGTTGGTGGGCTTAAATTGACCAGCAATGATGTAGCATGATATGATGCAAGCTGCATATGCACCAGTAAATATTGGTTACAAAACTGGCATTGCAAGTTATCTTCTGCACACTGTAGATGAACACTAGCCAGTTGCTGAAAGTAACTACTTACCGAATCAACAGATGCAACTAGTGAAACTACTACCATAATGATACCCGTCTTGAAATGAAATGTGGGAGGGCCCCATTGGAATGGATAGGGGACCCTCACCCAGGCAGCAGTTCTCCAGGCATTAGAAACATCAGTTCGACACCGCCTCATCGTTTCTACACGTCTTCTGCATGAATCCAATAATATGTTCGAGCTGGGTATATTTGAGCTGCAGCCCTTGAAATTATATGCCCCACCAGCAGTTAGGAAGAATGCGTACGCCCATACAACACCAACACTGAGGGGCACCTGCCAACAATATATTTCAATGAAGTTAGAATGCAGCAAATCAGTTGTTCAACATGGTTGATTGTAATAGTAATACTCCTCCACAGTATAACTATATTTGCCCTTGGCCTCGGGGATATTTTTCAAAATGTTTATCCAATAAGGAAATCAGGAGTACAGTCACTGAAACATTCCCCAAATTGGAAACGATTAATTGATTGTAAACTCGTACATTTAATAAAAGGTGTGTGGTCATTTCTTGTTAACTTTTTCTTAGCCAGTGTGCATGGTAGGCTGTTAGGATATGCGCCAATGCAAGATCACGAACGACACCAGGAGACACGATGTTTGGTAACGCAGTTCGGCATTGCTGCCTACATCTGCGGAGCTCTGATTATGGGCGCTCCTTCCCAATCCATAATACCGCAGCACACCGACTAACCAGGTCACGACCACATACCGGCCGCTGACCTCCTCTCTTGTCTATGCTACTATTATGAAGTCGTTGTCTTGATTACATCAGGGTTGCCTCCCTTTATATAGTAGAGGTCTGGATAGATTCCAACTCTAACACTAACCAACCCTGCCTATTACAACACAGAGTCTATGTAACCTACTCATACACATATTCGACACAATACCTAACAAACTCCACCTTGGAGAATATGGTCTCTCCACCTTAAAGTCGTTTCGGCGTCTTGCGCGAACCCGTGCACCCGGATTCTGGTTGCTTCCTTCTTTGCAGCCTACAGCGGGCCGCCCGACGAGTCCTCCAACTCGCCGCCTTTTAAAACATATGACACCGATCCTGCAAAAACACGCTTACTAGCTCCACCTGCAACAGAAGCCTCTTCTAACAGAAGAACCTCAGCACTGTCGCCTCCGGAGTCATATGAGCTGCCACATTAGCGTCTGTTCCCTTTGGTGGACCTGGACAGTCCCTCTTCATGTGCCCCCACTCATTGCATCTGAAGCACCGCACCGCCCTGTTATTTTTCTTGTTCTTCTTTCCGGTCCCATTACCGCCTTGATCACCTGAGACTAGCAAAGCAGCAGAACGAGATTTTTCCACTGTATTTTTATTCTTCCTCAATTGATAAGACATAAGTGCTGCAGTAATATTCACAGTTTTGATGCTATCCTTGCCATATGTCAACGTTGTGATCAAATGCTCAAAGAACGGAGGCAACGTACAAAGAAGAATAATTGTCTTGTCTTCATCAGCGATTGTCACCTCCAGATGTGATAAATCCGTGATATACCTGTTGAAAACATCAATGTGTGCTTGCAGATCTGACCCCTCCTGCATCTTCAGCCCATACAACTTCTGCTTCAGATACAGCTTGCTGGTCAGAGTCTTGGACGTGAACTGACTGGCCAGCTTGTCCCAAATTTTCTTCGGTGAAGACAACTCCATGACATGATACATGACCTGATCTGAGAGACAAAAGCGTATGGTTGCCGCAGCCTGCAACCGCTTCTCCTTCCAATCACCGGCCTCTACCTTATCTGGTTTATTCGCCTTAAGAGCCACCACAATACCCTGCTGCACCAGAATATCCCGGACTCTCGCCTGCCATAAACTGAAGTTTTCTGTACTGTTAAACCTCACCGTACCCAAATTTATATGTGTCGACTTCATCCTGCCGACCTACGATTCGACCAACGCCAATTACTTGTTGATGGATGTATCGCCACCTGACCCGTTCGCCATCTTGAACAGATCGCCAACAGCCCTCCAAGAACGCCTCCCTCCTTCGGAATCTCACGCATTAAAAACTCCTCCGAAATCTGTGCTCAAAACAACTGTTGATTACCTTGGATTGTTGGGTTTGACTTCTCCTTGGATCCCTTTTATAGTGGTAAGATTGCTCTTCCCGTCTCAAAAAAAAAAGTTCGCAAAAAACTTTAATATGTCTCGGTCTCGAACTGTTCCTTTTCTCCTCTTTCGTCCACGGCGAACCAGCAGAGTTCTGGTCGATCCCGCCCTGCGCCTGGATGCAATGTCCTGCGCACCTGCCACCAGCGGGTCCCACCATTCATGCTGCCTAGGACCAGCGTCGTGCCGTCCGCTACCTGGGGACCAGTGCTCGCCTGCACCAACCATCGCACGCCGCCTGACGGCAGTCCATGAATGCACATGCATGCACTCCGTCCACGCATGCATGCAGATCATGCATGTTGTCCTATGCATGCATGCCGAGAGCCACATGCATGCCAAACCGTGCTGCTGCACAACCTCCGACGCCTGGTCCGTCGTCGGTTGATCACCAGCCTGCACGGCGACCAGACCACCATCGTTCGACCTATGGAGCCAGCTGAACCACTGCACGGATCCTCAGCTCTACCGAAAAAAAACTCCATATCCAATTTTTAAGCCCTCGAGCAGGCTTCCCAGCTCGCCACCGTACACCACGTCGTCCCGTGCACAGCAAAACATGCCACACCTTGGCTATCTACATCCACGCCACAGCTTCACCTCCAGTGTCGTGATGCAGCGTCTCCTGTGCAACATCCGGTCGCATCACTGCTCCCGCTGTTCCAATCTATCCGGCATCCATCCGCGCCCGCTGGTCTGATCGCGAACGCCAAGATCGTCGCTGTCGCCTGCCGACCTCACCGGCTACTTTGTTGGCCCTTGATCACCTGGTCTTGCTAGATCCCTGCCAACGGTAACCCATCGAACGGTTCGAGCCTCCTGCCCGAAGTGTCCGATACCACCGATCGAATCATCGATCGCCGCCATGCTCCACCTTGCGCCTATGAGGTGTTTTCTACGGCGTCCGTGTATGCATAAACCCCGTGTCTCCCCCTAGATCTTTCGCATGGCCAACCTCGCCAACCAAGCTCTGATACCACTTGTTGGAGCCTGCTGTCATCTGGCCCATCTTATGGCCCACAGTGATCCGGCTCCCCCCGAGACCAACATCTGGTCTCTGGTCCAGGTCCCCACATCTATTGGCCCAACTGAAAACACAACCCAAGTCCTGGCCCAACTCATACCAAAAGACTAGCCTGGTGGGAGAGGGGTGCCTCCACCTTTTAAGTTGTGCTCCCCATCACCAATATCCGATGTGGGACTAAACCTAACAATCTCCCACATCACACATCGGACCATCTGTCCTACACTGTGCGATCTCCTGGAGACGTTCCGGGTTACCGACCATGGCTCTGATACCACTTGTTGAAGCGCGCTGCGATCCTGCCATCTCATGGCCCGCCAGCAATCCGGCTCCCCCCGAGACCAACACCTGGTCTCGGGCCCATGTCCCCCACATGTATTGGCCCAACTGGAAGCACAACCCAGATCCTGGTTCATCTCAGCCCAAAAGACTAACCTTGTGGGAGAGGGGTACCTTTACCTTTTAAGTTGTGCTCCCCCATCACCAATAACCGATGTGGGACTAAACCTAACAATCTCCCCATCACACATCGGACTATCTGTCCTACACCGTGCGATCTCATGGAGACGTTCCGCGGGTTACCGACCATAGCTCTGATACCACTTGTTGAAACCTACTGCGATCTGGCCCATCTCATGGCCCACAGCGATCCGGCTCCCCCCGAGACCAACACCTGGTCTCAGGCCCATGTCCCCCACATGTATTGGCCCAACTAGAAGCACAACCCAGGTCCTGGCCCATCTCAACCCAAAAGACTAGCCTTGTGGGAGAGGGGTGCCTTTAGCTTTTAAGTTGTGCTCCCCCATCACCAATAACCGATGTGGGACTAAACCCAACATTGTTGGCTGGGCCGTCCACATGGCGCGCCCGCCGAGCACCCCCAGGCCGTTGGCCTACCGCATACGCAGACCCAACGTACAGCAACAGGCTTTAGGTCTCTTGGGCCACATCTCCCCCAAAAAGCTAGCTCAATGAGGGGGTGCACCCTCACCCTTATAAGCCATGCTGAGAATCTCCCCCTCACACATTGGGCCGAGAATGTCTAGAACCGGACGGGCCACCTAGGCTTTGATACCACTTGTTGGCTAGGCCGCCCACATGCGCGCCCCATCGAAAGCACCCAGGCCGTTGGCTGCGCCAGACACGCAGCCCAACGTCTGAAAGAACGGGTTTTAAGTCTCTTGGGCCACATCTCCCCTAAAAAGCTAGCTCAATGAGGGGGTGGGTGCACCCTCATCCTTATAAGCTTTCAATGTGGGACTATTCCAACATAGGCTATGGATGAATATTGTTAAACAGAGGCTATCTTAGTAACAACATATTACGGAGACATAGGATTAGACAAGTACCGCATAGACGAGGAAGATACGATTGCCAAATAGGGATATTTTTCTCATATACTGCAAAGCATAAGTGCAACAATCAGTATAAAATATAAAGAACCACCTGCGGTGGCAACAGGTAACACCATATGCATGAATTAGGCAGAAAAAAAAAATGTGCCTGGTGGCTTGTTAGAAAAAGGGGAGAATGTATGTTGCTGGCATACCAGGGTGCACAGAAGAACTAATACAATGAGGGGCATGCTGATTTCAATGCAACTACCAGCCTGAGGGAAGCCATAACTGAAAAATGCCAAACCCACAGCAGCAATAGTTGGTGCCACGACTACTGGGTTTATTAACCTGTAATTCCACACTAAGACATAAATATACTCTATTTTGTTTGAGTATGTTCTAGATTCAAATTGTTGAAGAGTTTCTCCACATACCTCAGAAGTAGTGACATAAGACCAGTATATCCCAATATTATTTGGAAAACTGAACCAACAAGTATGGCCCCCTGTAATTCCCTCATTATGTGCTTGAACTTCTGCATTGTCACAATTAGTGGATCCTAAATTAATAAAGAGAATGCAGGACAAAAGACCCTAAGTCTAAAGATCAAATGGTGGAACTTTTGCTTCTAAATACTAGACTAAATCTCATTTAAATTGAATTTCAAACCAGCACAGATTTTTTCTGTAGAATCTATTTTTCTACTAATATAAAACTGCAAGCACAGTCCATTAAATGTTGTATCTTAGGTTGCAACTTGCCTATAAAGCAACTTTTGTATCACCAAGTGAACACAAAGCACACCCTTGAAATGAAAGAACAAGAGCTACAATCTTGGTCCCCAAGTTAGATGCAGATAAATACTGCACTTTATGCTTTATTATTCTGATATATTTGTTAGGAATAGCACTTGTATTGATATGAGGCCAAAGGCCAGTATATATACAGATTAAAAGAAAACCCTAGGCCCATATGTACACAGACCACACACCCGATCTAGATCCGGAGAAGATCCGACCTTGAAGGGAGCCGAGGTCGCCGGGAACGAGAGAAACCAAGGTCATCGGGAACGAGAGAAGCCGAGGTCGCCGGGAAGGAGACAACGACGACCAGAGATGGTGTAGAGACTGAGGTCGCCAGGATGAGACGACGTCGGCCAGAGAAAAGATGGCGCAAGTGCAACACCGGTGAGGAACCCTAACCCTAAAATTGCTCTGATACCATGTTAGGAATAGAACTTGTATTGATATGAGGCCAGGGCCAGTATATATACAGAGTACAAGAAAACCCGTACATAACAGGTAAATGGGCCTAGGCCCATATGTACACAAACCACAACCCCTAAAGCCTATACATATCTAACAATATCAAAGGTGATTATTGCATATGTTTCAATATCACGAATACCAGCATATTCAAGTCAGTAGGACACCATTTCAGTGCCCATGCTTTGCAAATGGCATCGAAGTATCCAGCTCTGCATGCCTATGGTACAGAAAGCTGCATCAGGATTTAGGTGCAATGCTATTACCGTGTTTCAAAATTAAGCGTTTATTGAATTTACTTTTCACTTGTAGGAATCCATGGTAGTAACCAGTGATCACGTTTCAACTTCACCAGTCATTTTTCCACACTATGCTTTGCGAATAGCATCCACACCATTTTTCCAAAATTTATACATTTTCATCACAAGAAATATGCCCAATTGCCCACTTCCTGCTTTGCACTCTTATCTAATCAAGCATGCCTACTTCCCCACCGCTGCATCCACCGGCACAATTTTTTTAGGTTGCATGCTGAATTATACCAAGTATAATGGTTTGTTGTTCATGTCGAAAAACTGTTGAGTTGGTGTTGAATATGTGTACGAGTTACGTGGACTCTTGAGTTGCAATAGGTAAGAGAGGGTCATGTTATGGTCAGACTTGTCTCTATAAATAGAGGGCACCCCTGTAATAGCGTAGGCACACAGGAGGTCGCGGGTCGGCATGTGGTCGTGACTAGGGTGGCCGGTATACTACGTTGATGGGAGGAGCACACATAATCATAGCCCCACATATCTAGGCTGAGAGCCGAACTGCGTTACCAAATATTGTGTCTCCGGTGTCGTTCAGATCTTGTATCGACATCCTGTTTTTCTAACAACACATGATGTTGGTCTACTATCTGTTGTCATCCCATATTACGCTTTCAGAAATTCAAAGCAATAATTCCATCACATTTTCCGCAAATAATGATTGAGTAAAATCTAAAATTCAAAGTAAAGTAGAAAATTTGAACGTACATTGTCACTAAGATTTCTGAATTCCTCAGAGTTTGCAATCACCAATGCAGGAGCCAAATATACAAAAGAACTTCCTTGAATCAATGGAAGCCGAGAACCCAAAAAAGTATGAAGTATTGTTGTCAGACCAGAAACTAATAGCATGGTGGAAATGACTGTTGCTGTGTCCTCCTGTCACACGAAAGAAGTTTATTATTTGAATTGAGTTTCCAGCTAAATGCAAATAATAAGAATTAACAAAGGAAGCAGAGTTCATACGTCAGATCCACCCATAGTTGGTACCAATATCAAAGGAACAAAAACAAGCGAACCAGCAATTGACAAGTAATGTTGTATACCATAAAAAATGAGGGGCACTGCAATTGAAAGAGCAAACTAAGTTAATAATTGTCGCTGAAGTTACCATCATATTTGCACAAAAAATAATCGACTAAGAAAAATAGCAGGTCGAATATAAATTTACTACATTGCAAGGTTTTAAACAGTGTTATTTAACCAAGTAACCAACAATGAACCTTACACAAGTTTGTAGCAACAAATTTGCAAAATTTTTACTTCATCATCAGCCAACTTGGAAGTAATATCAAGCTGTCAGCTCGCCTAAGTTACTTGAAAATTCGAAATGGCATTTCAACCCTTGTAGAATACATGCCTTTTTTTGCACTTTGGTACTTTGGGTGTGTTTGGTTCATAGCTTTAGATGACCCTACCTATTTTTGGTCATGCCCTCAAGTTTTGGCTGCCATTTGGTTTATGACCAAATTTTGGCTTTCCATGCCTATTCATTGGCATGCCCATGAAATTGCGAACGCGAGCTTTGGCGCGGACACAGGAATCCGGCACCCACACATTGGTGAGCCATGGTCCAGTTTGCCAGGTGCAGTTGGACCCATTGGTTAGCATACGGTAGTGCTCGTTAATTTTTCTAACCGCTGTTGCTTGCTTGGCATGATACGACATTAGGCAGCGCACGAATCCATTACTCGTATTTGCATTGCATGCAACACAAATTAACCGCTGTTTGCCTGCCCATATCACATTATTTTTTCCTAATTTCAATTTTTCGACTTTCATATTTATTTCATCCTTTTGCCCAAATTGCAAATCCTACTCTAAATTCATCTAAATCCTATTGCACCTCTACCTACATTTTAAAAAAATTTCTGGATTTTTATTTTTTAATTTAAAGCTAAAATTATTAATATTGCATTTTTTTTTCACAGATTCAGTCATATACAGCAATAATATCTACATTATTAAAAATTTTGGTTACCTCCTTGGCTTCTAATCAAACAACATCAATTCATACCCTACCAAAATTTGGCTTTAAACCAAACACAACTAAATTACCAATATTTTGGTCATGCCCTGGGTTGGTCATGACCAATGCATTGGCAGCGCTACCTAGGGCCATGAACCAAACACACGCTTTGTCCTTTTTTTCTTTCTTGTTAACCCTCAACACCAACTGTCAAACATCAAATAATCCAGATAGGAGGCCAGCAAAAAATTTACACCACTTAAGTGTTTTTATGAACAATTTAAGTTTGATTGCTACTAGGACTCCATAGATGGCAAATAATGCTATTGCAGTAAGAAGCCCAAGATGGAAAGGCCTATGCTAATGCCTAGAGAAACATAGTTACTTGACTGGGATATCTCTGTGCGAAACCAATCAGTAGGCTATTGTTCCAATATTTTAAGATGACTAGATCTAATTATAGTAACTGGTAAAAGCAGTTATTTGAGGCAGAAAGGACAGAACAGCCTTGACATATTCCAGAACACTAGACAATTCACTAAGAGGATGATTTGCACAATAGAAAGGTTCACTTGTTTTGCGTTCATTTTCATGCATTTGATATTGGAAAAATGAAAGCTGGATAAGTGATGGAAAATTCAGATACTAAGCCAAATTGATCAAAATTTAAATTTGCTTGCTCAAGATATAAATCATACATTATGCAAAATTTAAAATACTGGACATAATATGGTAAATTACACTCAACTCATTATTCATGCATAGAAAAAAATAGACAAAATATTTTTTCAAAAAAAGAAATTAATCAGGTTTCCTTTTTCCCATCAACAATTCCGGCCTATTTAGTTGCTACAATATTAGTTTAGTCAAGAAAAAACTTTATTACAGAAAGCTGACTTCAACAACTTTAGCTACAAAATTCACCTTCTTAGAACCTGCAAGCCCCGTAGTGAAAATTGTCTACCAACCATGCCTTGAAACCGAACTCAAAAAGTCAGTAACTGACTATAGTTAACTACTAGAATCAACTAGAATGCCTACGCCCGAGGGGACTCAACTATACACCCCGTATATATTGTTTAACAGAGCATGGAAATTGCATTCACCAAGAGATGAGGGACCGACAGCAGCAAGAACTTTGCAGTACTTCATATACACTTAGATGCAGGCACCTATAGTATGGCACTATGACCACCATCACTATCATCACTTGAGCAGTATGATTGTTCATTACTCCTAGAACATCACTATCACAATTAACAAAACTTCACGAAACCATTCTCCATTCATGCAAAATGCAGCTTTTGATTCGCCATTATATTAGTGCACATCATCACAATGGAACAACACCAGGTTCAGAAACAGGGAGCTCACCCCACCCGGGGTTTCCGGTGACGCCGCACCGGAGCCCGGACTCCTCCCCGTACAAGGGCGCTGCCTCGCTGGTCGCGCCGGCTCCGTCCTCCTCTGCAAAGACTCCGTCCTCTTCGTTCGCCCACTGCTCCTGGTAGTACGCGGCCAGCTCCGCGTCCCTCTCTTCCGCCTCCTTCTTCTTCCTCTTCACTTCCGCCTCCTCCGCTTTCCGCTTCGCCTCCGCCTCCTCGGCCTTCTTCCTCGCTTCCGCGTCGCCGGGCACCCCGTTCCCGTTCCGGCCACCATTGGCCGCCTGCCTCTCGCTAGGCAGGCGCTCGACGCCGTTCCTCCTCCTCGCGTCCCCACGCCCTCCCCTCGGCGGCGCGTCCGGGCCGCCGCCGGACCCCAGCCCCTCGCCGTCGGCGGCCGGGATCTCGAGCTCGCCGCGGAGGTCTATGCGCCGGCGGGGTGGCCGGCCTCCGCGCCCGATTCCGCGCTCGAGATCGAGCGTCGGCGAGGGATCGAGGTCGTCCTCCCTCTCCGGCTCCGGCGGGCGCGGCGCGCGGCGGGAGGCGGCCGGGGGAGGCGGCGGCGGGGGCTGCGGCACCGCGGAGGAGGCCAAGGACGAGTTCGACACGGTGGACTCGCCGGAGAAAAACGCGGAGGGGTGGAAGCCCGTGCGGCGCGCCCACGACCGCAGCTCCCGCGGGTTGTGGTCGCGGTTGTTTCCCATGAACGGCGGCACCCGCTCGGCGCCGCCCCTCCCCCCCCCTCTCCCTCCCCCCGCGCCGGTGGTCCGCCGGGAGCTGGGCATCGCCGCCGGAGCGCACGCGCGGCGGCGGAGCAAGCGGCAGTGGAGTGGAGTAGCGTGGAAGCGAAGCGAAAGCTCTGCTGCTGCTGCTGACTTGCTGCTCGCTACCACTCAGCTCAGCTCCCAGTGAGTGATGACCGGTGGAGAGAGACTGAGAGAGAGACGGTAAGTACTAATGTCGCTTTAAAAAGCGGCAGTCGCTGGGGGGGTGGGGGGCGGGGCGGAGGTAGCGCGTGTCGCTGACGTTGGTAGCCCAGCTCGGGCCCACACGTGCGGGGCCCATGGAGCAGTGAGGCGCAACGGTTGGTGCGAGCATGCGCGGGTATATTTCGGGTGGGTGCTGGGATCGTGGGATGTCGGGTCGCGTCGCGGGCGCGGGGATGGAAGATAGGGGAAGAACGCAGAGAGACGTTGCGGTTGGAGGGGTCGGCTGTTTGGTTAACATGTTTATCTATGCATTATAAACTGAAATATTTATTTAAACACCTTTGCCAATAATTAGGATCATTTATTTATCTTTTAGTCAATTTTCTCATATACCTATATGTTCGTTGAATCTTTTATGTGTCCTATATAGGTGTTTGATTACGGCTCAGAAAATCGACTGAGAGCTAAATAGTCGCCTAAACTATTAGTCGATTCTTATCCAGGTCACTATTCTTTGAAATTGCAGTTTTGTATCCCTAATTTTTTTAAGTGGGTTCGTCCCGATCCAAACTTGCACGTGGCAATTTTGGGTCCCTAATTCTTTTCCATTATTTATGATTTTTTTTCATATTTTTATTTTTTAATGATTTTTCATGATTTTAATGATTTTTTTGATTTTTATGATACTTTTGATATTTTATAAATGTTTATAATGATTTTTCCTTTTTCCTGTTTTTACATTTTTATGATTTTTTCAATAATTTCCCATATTTTAATGATTTTATTTTTTAAAATAATTTTCCCGTATTTTATTTTTTTAGTGATTTCTCCCTGTTTAAACTAATTTACGTGACATGGACGGTCACGTCAGTTCCAGGACTGTCGCGTGGCATGTTTGGATCGGAACGGACCCAATTAAAAAGATTAGTGACACAAAACTGCAGTTTCAAATATTAGTGACCTGGATGAGAATCGACTAATAGTTTAGTGACCGCCCGTGTATTTTACTTTCTATTTAACTAGCAAGTGTGCAAGTGAAAAGCACATTGGAGTAATATATCTGAGAAAGACTCGTTGAGTATTGATGCTTTACACTCAAATTGATATGTTCTTAAACAGTTTGTCGTATTAAAGAATGGAAAAAAATCCTTAGCTTAGCACACATAGATGATGTCACGTTGTTAAACATTCGTCTAATTTGATTGCATATAATATTTGTATGCTAACATCAATTTAATTACATGGTAAAAATCTAAAAAAGTTATCTTCCCCAATGGACCCAACCCCTTCTAAATAGCCCCATGAAGAATGGTTAGAAATTAAAGCCATCATCGCAAGGATCAGCGGGAAGGAAACACATACTGGTGGGAGAAGCGGCGACGCAGGCGGTGATGGTGAGGATGTGCCGGAGAATGATGCGTGTGGGCGCCGATGTGGACAACGACCGATGCGACGACGTTGAGGCAAGCGAATGCGGCGGCAGAGGAGTACACGCGTGAGATCTTTGGGAGGCGGGTCAGCCTCATGCGTGTTTCGCAAGTGCAGCTGCGACGACATCGAGGTAGGGCGCAGGTGCGGTGGTGGCGGAGGCACTCGGTCTTTGGGGGTGTGGTGAGGCAGAGTGCAAGTGCCGCGCGGGGTGCGAGGAGAGGCGGAGCACAGGTGTAGCGGCGGCGGAGGCACTCAAACTTTGGGAGCGTGGCGAAACGGAGCACAGGTGTCGCGGCGGCGAGAGGCGAGGCGGAGCGCAGGTGCGGTGGCGATGGTGCTCGGATGATGGGGGCAAGGCGCAAGAGTGACGGCGGTTCACGTGCATCGGGGGCGAGGCTCATGTTACGGTCGTGTTCTTTTTTCCGGATGGATGACACACGTGTTGATTTGAGCCTAAACGGGTGATTGGGATTTAGGTGGAATGGTAAAGCTGAGTAATTTAAAATCCGATTTGATTTTTTAAATTAAAATTTGAATTTACCTTTTGAATCCTGAATTTAAATCCAAAATGAGTTTTGAATTTAAACTTGAATTGAATTTATATTTGGTTTGAATTTTTTAATTCAAAATTTGATTTGAACTTGATTAAAATGTTAAATGTTAACTGTAGTTTGAATTTAAAATCCAATTTGAATATTTAATCTGGTTTGTATGTTGAATTTAAAATTTGGTTTTAATGTTAAACTTAAAATTAAATCTGGTTTGAGCCATTTAAAATAAATCATGTGTGAGGTTTAGGCGTTGTTCGTTTCGGGTGCGCCGCACGTTGCGTTGCGTTCAAATGCGCGCATTGCCGCCACAGCGTTCAAAAGCGCAGACCTTGGCCTTATCTTAACGCAACGCTACCGACGCGAAACGAATGAGGCCTTAATTTTCTCAAAACAGAAAATGTTATTTGATGCTACTTGAATACTTGAACCATCCTATATCATCCTATACGAGAACCAAACAAAATCTTGTATAATCTTGTTCAATCAATCAGACATCCCGTTTGAATCATAGCGCATAGAACCATCCATCCAACTTGTATCATTCCATTTATGTTTAACCTGGTAGAGACAACCAGACACACCCTTTAATTAATTAACTAGAAGAAAGACAACGAACATGCTTAACGGCAGCGAAAAACTCCCTCCCTTCGATCACAAATAATTATCATATCAGACATTGACGCGACCTCTAAATATATATTTTAACCAGTGGCGGACCGACCTCCCTGGCGGGGTGGGCTGGCGCCCGTGCTCCAAATTTACCGGCAGCGAGAAATCAACTCTGCCTGTGTAGCTCATCCGTGACCAATGAAGAAAGAGGCTGGGCGCAGCAATCCTTCGAAGGAATGGGCTGGCCACGTTTGGAGCAAATACTAGGCCACGCTCGTGATTTTGCAGCCCTGGGCCAGAACGAAACGCACGACACATCAGTTAAGCGGTAGTCGGTAGATGAAGCGGCGAGGCGAGGCGGCTTAGCCCAGGCTCCTTGGAAATCCTGGGTCCGCCACTGATTTTAACCACAAAAGTACTAGTGTAATTTATCTATTAAACACTCTACGCTATAATATACCTACTGTATGGTGGAAACTAGCTATGTTTGCACGCTTATGGCGCGCCGTGTATAGATTGCACACAAGTTTCATATCGTAGCACACATCGTCAGCGGCAATAGGATGAGAGTATGATTCGGTTAGAAACGTACAAATCGTAGATTTTCTCCGACAACAAAATGGAGTAAACTCAGTAAAGTTCCAAGAATAAGCACTACAGGAATCTGTATTAGTGTCGGCGACTAAAGCCCCCGACACAGGTACAAATACCGCCGATATTGACCTTTGTACAAAACCTCGCCGACGCTGTCCGGCCGATATAGGTAACCTTTGTCGTCGGCCCCGCCAACAAAACGGAAACCTGGGAAGGGCTTTCCTGCGGTCGCTCTATGTTGGCGGCATTCCTAGCCGCCAATATAGAATTTGGCAAACGGGCTCTGACTTGTGGGGTCCACGACATGATCGAGGTCGCGACACATGTCAGCATCTATCTCGGCGGCCGTATTACAAGCCGCCGACACAGATCCTTGCTGCTAAGTGACGGCGTGTTCTCCGCTCAACCACCGCGGATCACACCCCTAGTCAGATTTCTATCCTGCTAGCCGATCAACCGTGCTCAGTTCGATTTGAGCGTGGGACGCAGCAAGGAGCGACTCACAGAGATTTACCCAAGTTCGGACCCCCCTGCGGGTAATAGTCCTACTCCTGCTGAGCCTTAGTTCTTTTCTTGTTGTGGTTGAATGGAATGTGGTTACAGAATGCTGATGAACTGTGTGTGTAAAAAACCCACGTACGTACGTCCTCCCCTCTCTCTCCGCTCCTTTTATACAAGACTCGAACTGGCGGAGAGGCGAGGGGTAAACGATCTGATACTCTCGATACTCGACAAGACACGCGAGACACGACAGGAGAGACGAAAACATGCTGCTGCTCACGCCGCGCGGCACCGCTTCTCATGGCAACCGCAAGTGGCATCGACCCGCCTGAACACATCGGTGAGGCTGCGGGCGGGGCCCGGCCTGCTCCTCCCGACGCGGCGGCTATCTTAAGCAAACCCTCTCTGCTGGTCAATTCAGCTGCGCCCGATGATGTACCGCTTTCGAGACCGCAGGGTCACTATAGCGGTAATCATTTCTTGGTTTGTCTATCCACGCGTGATGTCGCACAATCGCTCGTCCTTCGCAGCAGGGAAGACTTCGCCCGAAGACTCTTCCGAACGCTCCACGCCACGCAGAGCCCGCAACGATGGGGGGCCTTACTGCCGAGGGCTCCCCACACGCCCGCCGACGTATGGGGCCCTCGCCCGTGGCCGACGGCTCGCCCACACGCTGGGACACAGTCGCCCTTTGGCGTGTGGGGCCTCACCCGGTCTTCGAGGGGCTCGCCGCCTGCTGGGCTCGATCGCTCACCGACGCGTGGGGCCCGCTGGCTCGAGGGGCTCGCCACGCTGCTGGGGCTCAGTCGCCCGCTGACGCGTGGGGCCCTCTTGGCCTCTGAGGAGCTTCGCCACGCTTTGGGCACTCGTCGCCCACCGACGCGTGGGGCCCTCTTGGCCTCTCGCTGGACTCTTCATACCCCGGTATTTATTGCACCGACAGTAGCCCCCGGGTCCACCATGATACGCGAACCGTCGCACAGACACTTTTTCCGTTTCTCGTGCGGCGGGAGACGAATCGTGGGGGGCCCACCTTCTGCGGCGGCCGTACGCCTGATCCTCCACCTACGCACGATCTTTCTTGGGGAACCGCGCCGTTTTTCGCGGGAAATCGAAACGCGCGGGGCAATGATAGCGCGCGCGCATGGGGATGGAATCCAAACCGTCGCACTCGCGCGCCTTGCTTATAAATACTTCCCTTGGCGCCGCGACTAATCCCTCCGCACGCTAAGTCCTCAAACTGCCCTTGACCTTCTTCGCTGCTGCCACAGAGTCTTCTTTGCCGCTGCCACCTTCTTTTTTTGTCAATTTTTCCATCGTTTCCATGGCGCCCAAACGCAGCAAGGGTCGCCGCGGGAACGCGCCATCGTCTGGGCCAGCTTTGCCTGCCTCCGCTGTCGACGAGGATGTGGTGACGCGGCTCCAAGGGTTCGTGCCGCCCACCTCCGCCCGGTTCCGCGCCGGCACCATAGTGCCAAGCCCTCGCGACGGGGAGATTGTGTCCTTTACCTGGGCGATGCTGGCGGGGCTCGTCCCGCCATACTCGAAATTCTTCTTGGGGGTGCTTGCCTTCTACGAGATCCAGGCGACGCACCTTCCCCCCAATTTTGTCGTGGCACTGACCATCTTCGTCCACCTATGTGAGATGTTTCGTGGGGACGATGCCAAACCTCCCGCTCTGGCGCCGGCTCTTCACGCTGCACGAGAGGTCGCGCCCGAGCGGGGCTATCGGAAGCTGCTACTTTACGCTCCGCGACGCCACCGCCTTCCTCCCGGTCACGGTCAAGTCCAATTGGAAGGACTGGCACCGCCAATGGCTGTATGTGGAGGACTCCAGCGGCTGCGACGATCTTGACCTCCCCGAGGGTCCTGCGGAATCCCTTGCCAGCTGGGGGTCTCTGCCCGACGACTCAGCGGAGCTAAAGGTGATGCTGGGGCGCATCGCTGAGCTCCGCTGCAACGGGCTCACCGGAACCCACGTTGCGGCGGATTTTTTGCGGCGCCGCCTCTGCCCGCTCCGCATGAGGGTTCGCCCCGCTTGGCAGTACTATGGCGATGACGATGGAGTCCGCATTACCTCCGAAGGTAAATATTTCTTCAGTCTTTCGGGTTTCTTGTCTTTTTGGAATGTCTTTTCTTTTGACTCCTTGTGACTTATGGCTTCTTCTTCTCTCTTGCGCCCAGCCGCAGGGAATGTGCCGGAGAACGTGCTCCGGCAGTGGCTGGCGGGACTCCTGACCGCGCCCACCGGCGACATCTCTTTGCCGGTGACCATCCGCCCCCTCTGCGACTGGGATCCACGGGAGCGCAATCAGTACTTGCGTGCGCTGCCCCCCATGGAGGTCTCTAGTCCTTCGGTCCAAGTGGCCCGGGGACCACTACAGATCCGCGATCCGCCCCCGGCGACCGCCAAAGCTCCCGCGGCCGCCGCCGCTCCTGCCGTGGCGGCCGACTCCGACCGCGCTCTCGGGAAGCGCCGCCTCATCCTCGCCGAAGATGACGACGAGGAGGAGGGAGAGGCGAGCCCAAAGAGAGCTCGCCCCTCAAGTCTTGAGTTTTTGCCGCCTCCTCCGGCCCCCTCCAGTGGGGGCCCTGCTGCTGCCGCCACCGCTCGCCATCGATCGAGAGCGGCGACTCTTCGAAGCTGGCGCCGCTGCGCGGTTTCTTCTGCTCCTGCGCGACGCTTCTCTGGGTACTTCGCCAACACGCTGCCTCGTCGTCGCGCGCGGTGCTTCTACCGGCGCCACTCGTGCCGGCCTTTGCTCCGACAGAGCCGACCGCGGCTATCGCCGCCCGCCGCTTCGCGACCAAGCGGCTTGATGTCGCCCTTCACCTTCGCTTGGGCGCGCGCCTGTGTTGCTTTCTCTGCACTTACGCACACTTTATGTTAGGGTTAGCATGCTGCACGTTTCGCATACCTGAACCCTGTCTCTGTTTATCTTCATGGGATAGAGCGGACGCTGGGGCCTCAAGCTCCATCTCGCACGATTCGCCAAATGACCCAGCTTGCCGCGGCTCCTTCGACGGAGACGAGGCCTCCCGCCGCGGAGATCGCGCCGAGACGCAGGTGGAGGAACCTCCGGCCGCTGCCGCAGCTGACGCCAACGCCGTGGGTGCCATTGTCGCCGACGTTGGTCCCTCCGCATAAAGCGCTCGCGCCTCGCCCACACTGGCGGCGCGAGAGCGCTCTGTCTCAGCGAACAAGCCGTCGGCGAGCTGCGGTAGGCGCTTGAGCGGGAGATCGCCGCAAGGGAACCGGCGACGCGCGAGGCTGGGGGGGCGCAAGCCGCTGCCGCCTCAGCTACCAAAGACGTCGAAAACCTTCGCGCGGAGCACCACGAAGCGCCGCCGGTCCTCGCCGACATCTTTGCCTGCTACGCTTACCACAGCTTCCGGGCGTCCTGTACCCATTGGCGTCACGTTGTACTCTCATTGGAGAGACCGCCGCAAGATATCTTTGGGGCCGTGGGCCGCGCCGCCGAGGCCCTGCGCGATCTCCCGGTGGTGATGCGGGCGCGGGCGATCGAAGATAGTCGCCACGACGCTCTTGAAGTAGCACGGTTCGTCTTGGGCAACTGCCTTGCCCAAAACGCCGCGTTTGACCTCGATGCCGCCACCGGGGAACCTTTGCGCCAGCTGGACCGGATTGAGCAGTCGCGGGTTGACACCGCCGCCAACCGCGTCTCTATGATGGGCGGCGCTGCGCCGGCAGAGGGCGATGAAGACGAGGAGTAGACGAACTCCCTCATTTGTTTTTGTCCTGTACAAATCTTGTTAATGCAAGTTTTTGCTCTTTTGTCGTGAATCTCGATCAAACTTCGCGCAAATCTATACTTGCGAAAAAATGGCGAGGCACCGACCGCCAAAAGTTTTAGGCGAGCGTTACGCTGGAAGTGGCGCTTTTTCCTTAGGCATCGGGTTACTTCAACCCTTACGGCCTCTCGGCAAACCGACCTTAAGCGTTACGTGGCGAGCACTTAGCTTTAGGAAGTGGTCTAGACGCTTTGGTGCGTCGTTGGCGCATTGCCCTGACCGGCGGACACACAAAGTTAGAACCCGCCTTCCGTCTCGCCTCGCCCGCAAGTAAGCTTAAGCGTTTGCTCTTGCAACTAAGGGCTATCACCTTAAGTACTTTTTTCGCTACCGACTTTCAGCGGAATGTTTTCTAACAGACTTTTTAAGACTACATGGCCCGATCGCCAAAAGCTTTAGGCGAGCGTTACATTGGAAGTGCGCTTTTTCCTTAGGCATCAGGTTACTTCAACCCTTATGGCCTCTCGGCAAACCGACCTTAAACATTACGTGGCGAGCACTTAGCTTTCGGAAGTGGTCTAGACGCCTGGTGCCGTCGTTAGCGCATTGCCCGAACCGGCGGACACACCAGCTAGAACCCGCCTTCCGTCGCCTCGCCTCACCCAACCCATAAGCTTAAGCGTTTACTCTTGCAACTAAGGGGCATCAGCCTTAAGTACTTTTTCGCTACCAGCTTTCAACAGAATGTTTTCTAGCAGACTTTTTAAGGCGAAAAAGAACAGATGCCCACAGAGAGATAGAACTTATCTTTATACTGCAGATGGCTTTGTACAATGCAGCCCCGAGGCGAGCGGGGAAGGAAGAAGACCTCGCCGCTCGGCTCCAAAGGAAGGCAAAAAAAAAAGCTCTTGGAACAGCTACCTACGGGTAGAACTTCCTCAGCTGCTCGACGTTCCAAGTGTTCGTCAATTCGCGACCATCCTCGAAGGCGAGCCTGACTGAGCCTGGGCGGGAGACTGAGACCACCTTGAAGGGGCCCTCCCACAGGGGAGACAGTTTGTTGCGCCCAGCCTGCACTTGGATTTTGCGCAGAACGAGGTCGCCCACTGCCAGTATTCTCTCACACACCCGTCTTGCTTGATAACGGCGCAGTGCCTGCTGATACCTGGCGGCCCGGATCGCCGCCTTGTCTCTGATCTCCTCCAGGAGATTTACTTCATCCTGACGCCGGTCAGGGTCTTTGTCTTCGCTGAACGCCGCCAACCTTGGGGACCCAAAGGCGAGCTCTGATGGGAGCACCGCTTCTAAGCCATACACCAGGAAGAAAGGGGTCTCGTCGGTGGCTCTGTTGGGAGTTGTCCGCAGCGCCCACAATACGGTGGGGACTTCTTCCGCCCAGCGCTTGCCGCGCTTCTCCAGACGGTCGAAAGCCCTTGTCTTGAGCCCTTTGAGTACTTCCGCGTTTGCCCACTCCACTTGCCCATTGCTCTTGGATGTACAGCGAGGCGGCTACGACTTGGTACCAGCTCTTCGCACGATCTTGAAATCGGCTCTTGAGGCGGCGCCGTTGTCGGTGATGATCCTGTTGGCGACACCGAACCGGACGAAGATGCTCTTCATAAATTTTATGGCTGCAACGGACGTGATCGCCGGGACCGGCAATGCCTCCACCCACTTGATGAACTTGTCGACGGCGATTTAAGCAGATGTGTGTAACCTCCGGCCGCCCATGAACGGGCCCAGATGTTCGGCACCTGCATCGCGAACGCCAGAGAGCGGAATGGTTTGCGGCGCTGGGCGGTCGGTGGATCCGCTTAGCATGAAATTGGCACGCCGCATCTCCTCACGGCTCGAAGGCATCACGAGGCGTAGACCAATAGAAACGTGGCGGAAGACCTTTCCAACCAACGCGGCTCCTGAATGGCTCCCTGCACGCCTCCATGGATTTGAGAGAATTACACTCCCGCTTCCCGAGTGGCGCATTCAAGAGAACTCCGTTTGCGCCCTAGCGTCTGGTCCCCACCTACCGGCGTGGCGCTTGGCCTGCCTTGCGCTATTTTCTCACCGACGCGTCATCGCTTGGGATCACTCCGTCCGCAGTAGGCTAGGATCGATCCATCCATCGACCTTCCGGACGGCGTGACAATGTTAGCATTGTCGCCGACGATTTTACTGGCACGGCATTTCGCCTCAACCGCCTCGGCGATTCTTCCGCCTCCTCTCGGTAGGGGAGTGGCGAGATTGGTGGCGTCTACTCGTAGTGGGGCTGCGCGCGAGAAAAGGTGTCGTCCCCACCAGAATTGGGGGCTGCGACAGACGGCCGCGTGAGTCTTTCTTCAAAAACACCAGCCAGAACAGGCGCCCTTGACGAGGCAATCTGGGACAATTCATCCGCCATATAGTTGTTGCGACGAGGGACGTGCGCGAAACCCAAACCCTCAAAGTGCCGCTCCAACCGGTGCACCTCCACCAGGTAGGCCGGCATGACGGGATCCGAGCAGGTGAAATCCTTTCTCGCCTGGTTGATGACCAGTAGAGAGTCGCCCTTTACTTGCAACAGCCGGATGCCGAGGGTCGAAGCCACCCTGAGCCCGGCGAGTAACCCTTCATACTCCGCGACGTTGTTGGTAAGCGGAACTCCAAAGACCACCGGTGCGGACAATGTCGCGGTGGGAGACACGAGCGACACCCCCGGCCCCTCAAGCGGAGCGAACCGTCAAAAAGAGAGTCCACGGTGAAGTTGGGACGTCTTCGACTCGTGTCCGTTGAGTCCACTCACGACGAACTCCGCCGAGCTTACCCTTTGATGGCCGTTAGGGGAGCGAACTTGAGGTCGAATTCTGCCAGCTCCATGGCCCACTTGGCGATGCGGCCCGTCGCCTCGCGGTTGAAGAGGATCTCCCGCAAGGGGTACTTGGTCAGCACGGTGATTTCTCGCCTCTGGAAGTAGTGACGCAGCTTCCGGGACGCCGTCAGAACGGCGTAGAGCATCTTCTGGTGTTGTGAGTACCTTATCTCGGCGTCGTGGAGGACTTTCTTGACGCGAGATGGGGCATGAACACCTTCTCTTTCCGCCACCAAGACCTTGCTGACCACTGGGGTTCGCGCGACATAAAGGATCGGCGGCTCGCCGGGTCGGGCGACCAAAGACGAAGGGGAAGTTAGATACTTCTTGACCCGTCGAGCGCCTCCTGCGCCTCCGCCGTCCACTCGAATTGGTTGGTCTTCTTCAGAGCTTGAGTAGTGGGAGACTTTTATCCCCAGGCGAGCTATAAGCGCCGGGGAGGTCAAACGACCCACCAAGCACTTTGCATCTGCCAAGTCGCGTCGGGGCTTCATGTTCTCGATCACTGCGATCTTGTCGGGGTTCGCCTCAATCCCCTCCGGGAGACGAGGAAACCTAGCGGCTTGTCTGACGGAACGGCGAATACACACTTCTCGGGGTTGAGCTTGATGCGATGCTTCCTCAAGTTGGCGAAGGTTTCCTCTAGGTCGCCGATCAACTCCTCCGCCTTCTTGGACTTCACCACCGGTCGTCGGCGACACCTCTAAGTTCCGCCCTATTTGAGGCGGTGAGCGATATACATGGCCCTTCGGTAGGTCGGGTCGCATTCTTCAATCCAAACGCCATCCTTGTGTAGCGATGAGAGCGCCCATGGGCGCCACGAAAGCGATCTTGTCTTCATCTTCTTCGACCATGCTAATCTGGTGGTACCGGCACGCATCCGTAGCATACCGCCACACCCCACCGTGGAATCGGCGATGCGATCAATGCGGGCGCTGGTGCGGATCCGCCGCACGCCTACGTTAAGGTCGGTGAAGTCCACGCACATCCTCCACCGTCCGTTGGATTTCTTGACGAGGACGGGGTTCGCGAGCCACCTGAGATGGGCGATACTGCAAACGACCCCCGCCCTTAAAAGCTTGTCCACCTCCTGGCGGATAACTTCCTGGCACTCCACCGATTGCTTCCGGACCTTTTGCATGACCGGTCGCGCGCCGGGGAACGTTGCCAACTTGTGCTCAATCACCTCCCTGGGGACCCCAGCCATGTCGGACGGTTGCCAAGCAAACACGTCTGCGTTAGACTGGAGGAAGAAGACGAGCGCGCCTTCCTATTTGGCGCTGAGAGTGGCGCCCACCCGAACGGTCTTCGCCGGGTCTGACTCACTCAGGGAGATCGCCTTAACCTTCCCGGACGAACCGGGGGAGGCACGGATCTTCGCCGGAGGAGCTCCCAGAGTCGAAGCTTCGGCCTTCTGGGCGCCGATTGCCCCCGCCAAAGCGAGAGCGTCCTTGTCGCAGCGGAGCGCCTCCGGGCGGTCCACTTTCAAGACGATGGGGCCAGCTGGCCCTGGAATTAATCTTCACCACCATGTACGCATAGTGGCAAGCCGCCATGAACTTAGTCAGCGCCGGCCGACCCAGTATGGCGTTGTACGGGAGGTCGAAGTCCGCCACCTCGAACTCGAGCATCTTGGTGCGAAAGTTGTCGGAGCGTCCAAACGTCACCGGAAGTAGCGCGCCCGGTGAGACGGACTTCGACCCGCGCGATGTCAAGAACGGGGCGCGGTCGAAGCTCTCTTTTTGCATCCGGAGCGCCTTGGCGACCCGGGCGGATAGGAGGTTAAGGGAATTCCCTCCGTCTACCAGAACCCGCCCTAACTTTACATTCCGGACCGTCGGCGCAACCACGATCGGGAGATGTCCGGCCGGGCGGTCTTTGGGTGGTGATCGGCTTTGTTGAACGCGATCGGTTGCTCCGACCACGCCCGGTGCCTTGCGACCTAAAAGCGCACGCGGCGCGCACCTCCTCATCGCACGCTTAAAGCTAGCATGGGGCGGATAGGTGGCGATCCGCCGTGGATAACGGCAACTTCACGCTCCGCTTCGCTGGAAACCAAGCTGCCGCTTCCTTGCCCTTGCGGCGCCGAAGCGCTGCTGCTTTCGTGGACGCGCTTTGTCCACTATCTGTCGGCGACATGGCAACCGCCAGTCGTGGGAGTTGTTCCGTGAATGGGACGAGAAGTCCTTCCATCCCACTTACGGGCGGCGGTCTCGCCTCTCGTCGCGCGCGAGGGCCGTCGCGGCCACGGCGATCGCCATGGCCGCCGCCGCGCCACCCTGCGAGGACCGCTCCGCCGCGCCGTGACCTCCTCCTTTCTTCGCTGCCGCAGACCCATCGCGCGGCCGGCCATTGTCGTTGTCGTCGTCGTCGCTTTCGTGACCATGACCTGCCGGTCTCGGCCGCCTTGCGCTTCTTCTTGTCCTTGCCGCGGGATTTTTGAAGTCCGGCCTCGCCGATCCGTGCTGTCCCGCGGCGGCGGCCGGGCGCCGAGAAGAGCTCTTCTGTCGTCTTGATCTTGCGGGTGGCCATCTTTTCCTTGACCCTGGGGTCTCGGGCGTCTCTCCTGAATGCCGTGACCACGGCGTCGATGGAGATGTCAGGGATGGTATTGCGGACCTGACTGAAGCGCTGGATGTAGTCGCGCAGCGACTCTCCCTTCTTCTGCTCCACGTTGTGGAGATCGTCTTCAACTCCGGACTGCTCGAAGGTGCCCTGGAAGTTGGTGATGAAGAGCTCAGACAGCTCCTTCCATGACCCCACTGACTCTGGGGGTAGGTTCATGAGCCAAGAGCGGGCTCCGCCGGTGAGGACTGCAGGGAAATAGTTCGCCAGAACCTTCCCCGACCCTCCAGTGGCTGCATCACCGTAGTGTAGATCTGCAAGAACTCGTCAGGGTTGGTGGAGCCGTCGTACTTCTCGATGGGGGTGGGCGGAACCTCTCCGACCATCGCACTCAGCGCAGCCTCCTCGAAAAGGCGCTGCGACGACTTGAGCCTCCTGCTCGACGCCAAGACTCCTCAAATCCGCTGCGTGCCGCCGTCCGGACGGCGCCAAGAGGCACCTCCTTCCCGGCGGAGGCAAAGACCGCAGAACCCTCCTGGTCCCCACGGGCGGCAGCGTCGGCGCGGTCGCGCACCCGGTCGTGCCGCCTGCGGAGCTTGTCGCGCAGGTCTTCTCCGTGTCGCAGATGGCGGTCCTCCAAGTGGGACCGGAGATCCCGCCCGCCTGTACGCCTGCCTGGCCGAACCCCCGTAGGAGTCGCCTGGCTCCTGTCATCCTGGCCCCGCTCCCTCACGCCAGGAGATCCGTGGGAGGGGAGCGGAGAAGCCAAAGAGCGGGAGGAGGCGGAAACACCAGTTCCCGCGCCCCCCGCGACTTGCACCACCGCCGCGGCGGCATCCACGTAGCGGGCCAAACTGGCCAGCCACGGCGCCGCCGGAGAGTCCGGAGTCACCGGAACCGGCGGGTTGTCGGCGAGCCTCGCCGCATGGAGGTTCTGTCTTTGGGTGCACTCTCCAATGCCAGCGCCGCCTAGCTAACCGGGACGGTGCCGCCCGGCCGATCCACCGCCATCGCCCGCGTCCGGCGCGCGGTCAGCGCTCTAGCGCCCGCCTCGTCCATCGCGATCGGCGATCCGCCATTGATGAAGTCGAAAGCACGAATCGATGCTAGCGCTCCCCTACGGCGCGCCATCGACGGCGTGTTCTCCGCTCAACCACCGCGGATCACACCCCTAGTCGATTTCTATCACGCTAGCCGATCAACCGTGTTTCGATTCGATTTGGCGTGGGACGCGCGAAGGAGCGACTCACGAGATTTACATAGGTTCGGACCCCTGCGGGTAATAGTCCTACTCGCCGAGCCTTAGCTCTTTTCTTGTTGTGGTTGAATGGAATGTGGTTCTGAATCTTTGGTGAACTGTGTGTGTAAAAAACCCACGTCGTCGTCCTCCTCTCTCTTCGCTCCTTTTATACAAGCCTCGGCTCGGCGGAGAGAGCCGAGGGTAGGCAATCTAAAGATTTCTCGATATCTTGACAAGACACGCGAGACACGACAGAGAGAGGCAACGTCTTTGCCGCTCACGTCGCCTGGCGCGCCTCGCGCGGCGCGCAAGTGGCCTCTGACCCGCACAGACACACCTGTGAGACTGCGGGCGGGGCCCAGCCTGCTCCTCCTGACGAGGGCGGCTATCTTAAGCAAACCCACTTTCTGCCGGTCAATTCCGCTGCTCCACAGTGACAACCACTCAGACCTGCAGGGGTCACTGTAGCGGTAATCATTTCTTCGGCTGTCTATCCACGCGTGATGTCGATTAAATGCGCTCGTCCTTCGCAGCGAGGAAGGCTTCCCGAAGACTCGCCGGAACGCCTCGCCACGCGAGCCCGCAACGATGGGGGCCTTACAGCGCCAGAGGCTCGCCCACACGCCCGCCGACGATGGGGCCCTCGCCCGGGCCGACGGGCTCGCCCCCTGTTGGGGCTCGGTCGCCGCTCGACGTGTGGGGCCTCGCCGGTCTTCGAGGGCTCGCCCACGCACTGGGCTCGATCGCCCACCGACGCGTGGGGCCCACCAAGCCCCGAGGGGCCGCCTGAAGCGCTGAGGGCTCGCCCACGTTGGGCCTGTTCGCCCACCGACGCGTGGGGCCCTCTTGGCCTTCTGAGGAGCTCGCCCACGCGCTGGGGCCTGGTCGCCCGCCTACGCGTGGGGCCCTCTTGGCCTCTCGCTGGACTCTTCATACCCCGGTATTTATTGCACCGACACTAAGCTTCTACGCGCCCTCTGGCCCTATGTTATATCGGCGGGGTAGATCTCAGCCGCCTACATAGATGCAGTTAGTGTCGACGGTATATAGATCGATGAAATGGTGATATCGAATCGCCGATCAGATCGAGATCAATGTCGTGACTGCCGCGCGATTGATCTCGATCTGTATCGGCGGTTCCGATACTGTCGCCGATACTAGTATATTGGCAGTAGCAAATATTGCTGCCAATTTTTAAAAATTCACTTCAACCTGTAAAATGACCCAAATCCCAGCATATATTCAATTCCCAATCCACACATTCACAACCACACATATTTAGAAGCTCACCACCACAATTTCAAACCCAAATACAACCACATCATCTATGAACACTAAATAATCGATAAATGCAACCACATAAACACTAAATCAGACGGTATCCAGGCTCCGCCGCTTGCCCCACATGTTAGCGACCTCGCTTGACTGACGCGTGGGACTGCATAAATGTCCTCCTGTTCATCTCGTTATTCTTCCGTCTGGGGGGAGTGTTCAATATCGGCGGTTCTAGTGTAGCCGCCGATATATCCTAATTGGTGCCCTCCAAATTTGAATTTTCATTTGGCGGGCGGGAGGGGATAAGAAGTGTCGGCGGTATGGTTTTAGCCGCCGAGACTATATTACTCTGTGTCGGTGGCTGACTTTGGGCCGACGACATTGGTCTGTCGGCGGCTACTGGCCGCCGACACTAGCTTTTCTGGCCGTCCACATAGAATACATTTCCTGTAGTGAAGTCGTAGTGTTCGACAAAATAAGTTTCTTACCTTGTTTCAATAGAAGCGTTACAATGAAAACTGGAATGGAGAGCATACAATCTGCTCCAAAAATAAGTTGGTCTGTTTTCTATTAATATGTTATTTTTAAGGCCTTTAAAAGGTGGTTTCGTTTAGCTTTTTGATTGCTGTAAGCCAAGCTGAATTTAACAATGAAGCGTAGGTAGTGCCTTGCTAGGGGCAGGGGAGAAATGAGACTGTGGCTGTTCTTTGAAAGGTTCGACGCCTAATTAATTAAGTTAGGTTAGGCTGCTAACTAGGAGTGGTTAGATGCTCGAGCACTCGCTCGCTCAGTTTAAGCAAAAAAAAATAAATTCTGTTGAGCATAAGGACGTGGAGTCTCGTGGAAAGAAGAATAAAAGCAGCTTATGGATTAGAATCTATCCGGTTTGTAGTGCCTGAGAGGTCCCCCTTGCATATATGTGTATCTTGTTCTCTTTACACCTACTATTCCATGTTGGACACTGGTACTTTCATTCGCCTTTCTCGACGCCATATCCATGGATCCATCTGACCTGAGAAAATCAAACTGCCTCGGACATCTCTAATATGGTTTTTGTAACAGGCAATAGGCTTTGTTTTAAAATAGTACATGAAACTTCACCACATTTATATTAAAATATTATAAGAGAATCATTAATAATTTACCACTACGTTTCATTTTATGATTTGTCACCCCAAACATTTTCTCGATGATCATGTCAAGAATTGTTTTTGAGTGACAAATCATTAAAGATTTCGCTAATTACACACGAATGTTTTTTTAGATAAGTTTCAGTCGATGTTCTCACATACCTAGATACTTTCGTTGGATCTTTAATATATCATATGGAGGTGTTTGATCTACCGACTAGAAAATCGATTGAGAGTTATTGGTCGCCGGATATCAAATCGGTCCCAATCATTAAACCATAATCTTTAAAGTGCCACATAATCAATTAATTCCTCCATAAAAATACCGTCCAAACTGCACCAGGCATAAAGAAACATGGTTTTTCTAGTAACAAATTTTATCATATTTAGAGAGTGCAGTTAGAGATAGATTATGTATTTTTAAAAAGGAATAAGTCTATTTTACATAGCTGAATTATCGACGAAGTCCACTTAACCCCCCAAACTACTATAAAATGGTCTATTTCACATGTCTCAACTATGAAAACCGAATAAAACATCAACATATGGTGGTTTTAAAGGTGATTTTTCCATTTATAATTTGAATAACTCCATTGTTAACTTCTGATTTAATTTTTAAAAATATGAATAGACCTTAAAACTATAAAAATATTAATAAATTTTGATTGAAAAATATCTATTTGTTTATGATTTTCTTTGATGTTTAGGAGGTTCATTGAACTTATTTGATTTTTATTAATAATTTGATGATGTAAAATGATTTTATTTAAATTTAAAAATAGCAAAACCATCTTTAAAACCACCATATGTTGATGTTGGTCTGGTTTGATAGTTGAGGCATGTGAAATGGACCATTTTATAGTTTGGAGGGTTAAGTGAAATTTATTGTTAGTTCAGGTATATAAAATAGATTTTTTTCCCTTTTAAAAATATGTTTCTTCTACTAAACCTTGCCGGAGTTCATGTTGTTGTCCGACAGTCGGAACTCACGCACACCGGCGCCATCAAGCGCGGGGCGGCGGCGGCGGCTACGGGCGGGCAGCGCAACAACGGCAGGCGGGAGCTACAGTATGCTATTATTGTTTGAATCTGAGTTCAATTAACTACAAAAGGAATTGCACTAGAAATATAGAATACACAGTACACTGTACAGAGCCAGAATCATTACGCTGTTCTGTTTTCATTTCTCCAGTGCACTCTACAGATCGAATCATCAAGAGAAGTACAAAGCCGACCACGCCCGTCGCTCGCTCGCCACATGGCTCGACTCCCTACCCGGCGCCACCGTCGGATCGCGAGAGCTAGGCATATCAGGCTGTCCGTTTTGTTTTTACGTATAAAATGATTTTTTCCCCGCAGATGGTAGGCAAGCGGGTGGTTTGCTCACTTGGTTAGCTCCGCCGGTTGCTACCTGGGAGCCCCGGGTTTGACTCTTGCAGGCTCCGCGCGTGTAGCGCATTTTTTCCCGGCCACGCTGGCCTTCGCGCAGCTAGTACTGAACAAGCACCAAAGAAAATTCACAATTGGGGAAAACTAAAAACAAATCAGAACGTAGGGCATGTGGCAACCTGTAGATTGTTGGGAACAAGTTTCTCGATCGAGTTTACTTCTAATTTTAGAGAATCAGTCTTTTTTCTACCGCAATCCGTACTTCCAAAATATTGCAGATATCTTAACATAAGATAGTGACACAAAGGGAGTTTTTATCTTAGTTCAGATCTCCTGGACAAGAGAACAACACTACGTCCAATCCTTCGCTATAGGCACTCTCTGATTGGTAATTGGGTTGGGTTGGGTTGCACGCAAATCGAGACCTTTTAAATAAGTAATAGAAAGGTTAAAAAATTAGTAAAAATATTTTTTAAAATCTTTGTGAAAAAGCTTACAAAGTTTATACAATTATTATAAAATTTTTGCTAAATTGAGGCCTCAATTTACTTGCAACACAACCCAACCACCAATTAAAGAGGGTAATTATCAAAGAATATCACAATACATGGTTTCCATGAGAAGAACTTGGATGAGATTCTTCTCGGTGCGAGGTTAATGGTGTTCTGCTCAGATCGATCTCAATGTCGATGGGGATGTGGATGTGGATGCCCTACCCTGCGCAAGAGGAGGCTATTTATATTAACACTAGGGATACAAATCAGAAAAGATAAACCATTATATGGTAACTGATCTCTAGAAATCCAAGATGTGTCGGCGCTGTCTTGCAACCCTAACGTACTCCATCGGGCTGAGCCACAACATGAAGAAACCTTAATCGTCAAGTCTTCAATTGGCTCGATCAACACGGCATTGAGCACCGTCTGATCGGAGTGTCGCCTATCATCCGGATAACCATATGTCTACGAACAACAGTAGAGGGAAGGCATAATTCAATCCCCGACCTTTTCTCGTTCATGGTTCGATATTCTGGTGTCCTAGATGTAGAGGAACCACACCAATCCATCCCGAATTTTGTGGTTAAACTCTACTGCTGCGATAACACTGTAGGGGAGGTCCTGTGGTAAAATAGCTCGATGCCAAAATGATAAAAACAAACCTTCAATATTACATCAATTTGAGCAGGATGCATGCGGCGGGGCAACCCAGCCATCAGAGTTGTAGCGCACACACAAGGAAGGACGACGACGACGTGCATGGCTAGGCTCATGCTCAACGACATGACGGGACGCATACCAGTGGGTGGTGCAACTATGGCCAGCGGGCGGCACGACTCCAAGACGGGTATGATCAGAACGGACTGACCAGAGGACACTGGCGTACCTCCGATACTGGTAACAGAGACGTAAAGAGATTCAATTCACAAAAGAGATAAATGGAGAGAAAAGAAAATCTTGTGTTTTACAGATAGTTCTCTTCAGAAGATATCATGAGGTATTAAGAGATACCACTTAATCGTAACCACCAGATCGAGTACAATGAATGGTTTTGATTAAAGGTAACTAGAGGTAGGAAGGTACAGGAACCGTAAAACAAACCTTTTTTAGTAGGTGTCTTTTCTTATTCTCCTCCGCCGAATGTTGTGTTACCTCAAAAAAGAGAAATTTTATAGTATAGTAAAATGAATACAAGACATATTCGTTTATTTCAACCCAACAACTTAAATCGAATTAAATCCTTTTACACCAGCAGCACATTCTTTTCGCTACAAGAATAATATATTCATGTGATAGGTATTATCTAAATGAACAAGCTAAACGCGCGTAGCTATAAAAGGGGTATTTTTCTGCTGTGTACCATAAAAGGCTGCTATAAAAAATTGGATTTGCTAAATAGCAAGCGACTGTTTTTTTTTTTTTTTTGTTTTTGAACGGCCGCTTACCTTTTCAGTTTGCCTACACTATTGTGATAGTGGAAATTTAGCTATTTTATATTGAAAAATATTTATGCATATAAACTGACATCATTTTTTTTTATTTTTCCATCGACTGACTAGTTTGTTATTGATTTTAATACAAAATTGTTTTCTAAAATTTTCGAGGTTTTTGGGTTATCTATATGCCTCCTTTTTAAGTTTTAGGTAGACGACTATTTTTTCAATTAGTCTACATTATTTTTTTTACTTTGGTGATTGTTTTTTAGTTTGTCCATACTATTTTTTCACTTAGTTTTACAGTGAAAATTTAGGCCCTGTCCTTTTCAGATTAACAGCTTAATGGCTTAACAGCCTAACGACTTATCTACGTTTTGAACAGACATATGCTTGAAGTTTTTTGAGTCTATTTTTGGCTGATTTGAAGATGGGTTCTAACGTTTTAAAAAGCAAGTCAAACGAAATGGATCCGAATCTCGAGACTATCTCAAGAAGCTCTCGAAATTCAGTCATTTCAGCCGTTCAGATCAGCTTAAAAAAACAGAACCTTAGTCATGTTGTGTTGGAATAAACTTATATAGGTATCCATACATTAATTTTCCAATTTTTTTTGGTTGAGTAACCGGTTGTTTTTAGATAGAAACCTAGTTTGTAAGTATGCTCGAATATTTTATTTAACTTCTACAATTTTTTGATATATGTGTTTTCTTATAGTTATGATTTTGAGCATGTAGCTATCATAAATCTTAAAATCAACGACCTATCCTTTAACCGGTCCCATAAAAAGTTGGCCATCAAAAGAGATAAAAAGAACATTCGGCAATACGTCAGTAACATCGTCATCATCTCCTGTTGGTATACCGGGAGCACGAGCAACCAGTATTTCAGACTGTGCCTTCCGGCAGGTTAAAAACTGAAATTACAAAAGTATTTTTTTCTGTCTTCCGGGAGGCTGTCGCGTGGAGCCCACCTCTCATCTCCAGCGTGGACTGGGCGACGGGCGACGGGCGACGGCTACGTCGGTCGCTCCAAGACAGGGCTTTTCTGTCATCTTCACGGTCCACCACCAGTAGGAAAGCTACTTCAATATGTTGACTTGCCACCACCTTTTCCCGACTGCTGCGCTGGATCCGATGCCCCCGCCCCCAAAAGATTGTTATTTTATTTTATGGTTCCGTTCTTTTCAACGTATGTTGCGTTAGCGTATTGCTATAGCAAGCAAATTTAAGAGCGCTAAAAATTCTCAAGATTAAAAAATAATTAAGAAATAGTTTTCTAATATTTGGAATGACTACTAAAAGTCATGAAAAAATCATTACAAATTATCACAATATATATGCTATATAAAAAAAACAAAATTTGCTATAATAATACGTAACGGTACGTAGCGCTGAAAAGAACAAGGCATATATGTGGGTTGCAATTTTATTTTCATGCTCCATACTCCACTCTACGGGCTTCATTTCACATCTGCGGAAACGGACAACTATAAAGAGAGTTAAAAGACTGACTGTTCTCTCTTTATAGAGAGAGTTAAAAGAAAGTTAAAAAACTGGGTGGTGTCTGCGACTTATTTAGATCCTATTGTTTACGGGTTATTTAACTTATTTGTTTATTTACTTTTTTATTAAAAATATAAATGATTTGATTTTTCAGTCCTTTTTTATCTCGAAGACGTATCTAATGACTTTCTAAAACCAGTTAAACAAAGAGGACTCGGCTTCCAAATCCACCTCGGGAGGTTAGTCAAATAAGATAAGTCCTAGAAAACATACTTTAATTTATTTAACTTATCTTTTTATTTATTATTTTGTATTTAAAATGAAAATAATTTGTTTTTTATTTTTGATCTCAAACGTACAAGTCAAACAAAGAGGATCCAGCTATCGAATAGAGGTGGAAACAAGACGAGCCGAGCTAGGCTTAGCTCGATCGAGCTCGGTCAGGTGCGAGCTGAACTTGGCTTTGTTCGGTGTTCCTAGCGAGCTAGAACTTTGGCTCGGTTCGGCTCGTAAGTGGCTCACGAGCGACTCATTTGGCTTGTCAAACCTACACTCTGACAGCCAGCATGACTTTCCTTTGAGGCTTTTATCATATATGCAAAATGATTATTTATAGCACCATCTAACCAATGTAATGTTCAACAACATAATACCGTCAAAAACAAGTTCATCATCTTAGGTCATAGGATTTAACCATATTCTTTTCACCAATCAACAACATGAGCATGTCTTGTCGAGCCTGTTTGGCTCGCCAAGCCGCTCGATGGTCAAGCCGAGCTGGCTCGGCATTTACCCAAGCTAGGAAAATAGACTCGGCTCGAGCTCATTCCCACCTCTGAGCCGAGTTGATCCTAGCTCGTTTGAGCTCGAGCCGAGCTTCGAGCCGCGAGCTTTTTTCTAGCCCTATTCACGAGTTAACCTCGGGAAGCTTTTAAAGTTAGAAAATAGCTTGAATAAGTAAAAAATGTCAAATAAGATAAGTTAAGAAGGAACAAAAGCATGTACCTTGTCACGATTAAAATAAAAGAGAAAATTGTATTGTAGCCCCCTAAACCTGCAGCATTTATCACTTAGGCCCACCAAACTTGTGTTTTACTTTCTCGACCTCCTAGACATGTGTCTGTTTGCACGCTTCCTCCAAAACCGTTAAGGCCTTGTTTGTTTCAGTTGAAAAGTTGCCAAAAATTTAATTTGAAAAAAGTTGTGACACCTCGAAATACGTCTTAAAGAGTTCAAAAAAATATGGAAAATTATTTTACAAACTTTAGAAGAACTATTTAAAACCCCACAAAAATGACTTAATACTGTGTCTGAGGTGGATGTCGCGTTGCCGTTAAATGTAGGCATGGCTAGCCACACATGCATAGAACCAAAGATGCTGTGAAAATTCAATTCAATTTTTCTAAAAAAACATTTTTTTGGAAAACTTTTTTTGATATTTCAAAATTCTAAAGTTCAAAAATTTTAAATTTTGTATTTTGAAAATTGAAGTTGGAACTCTTAAAAATCAATATTAAAGTTTTTCAAAAATTCGCAATTTTAATTTTTTTTGGAGTGAATTTCACTCATCCTTGAATCTATTACAAATATATGGCTAGCCATGTCATCATTTTGTCATCGACGCGGCATTCACCTCGGTGGTTAACAACCACTTAGGCAGCCACGTGATCATTAATGGTTCGCTAATGAACAATATAAACGAAGACAAGTTTAGAGCCCAACAAAGTAAAATGCAAGTTTCAGGGGCTAAGTGAGAAACACCGCAAGTTTGAGGAGTTTCAATGCAATTATCTAAAAATTAAATTAAATACCATCTTATACCACGCTGTGATCAACATGTTTAGCAGATGCTTATATCTTTGCTCTATGCTTTACTATGTTTCGTAGGCTCCATCAATTTTAATATATAATACGTGTGGGATTAGAGCATCTTCACATAGATGATATCATCGAAACAACTAATCTTCAGTACCAATACTGACTAGTCAAAACCAAGTACAATAACCTCAAATTCCTGCAAAGCCCCTACTAAATCAGCAAACCAAAAGGCAATTTAGTAGAAACAACCATCAACACCTGTTGCAAGGTAACAACACCCATGGGCATTGAATCTGGTTAAAACAGTCATAAAATAAGAGCAAGTTCGCCGTGGCTGAGCTGAATAAATAAGCTGCCTGAGCTGAAACCAGTTTTATGTGAGGCTAATGGATAAGCTGCTAAATGAATAAACTTAAGTCACTATGAAATGAACATAAGATCTCTCTACATTGACATTTCAACACTCTTTTGGCACTCACCGTTGTTGCAGGGCTCATCACCAAAGATCATTGTTTGGCCACCATGGGAGCTAAAATTTAAATCTGGTTGTCTCCGCTTGCTGTTAACCGCATCACATCAAATCTAAGACCCTTCTTTTCAGCTTAACGACTTATCTACATTTTGAAAAGACATATGTTTTGAGTTTTTTTAATATGTTTTTTCGCTATATTGAAGGTGGGTCCTAACGCTTTAAAAAGCAAGTCAAACAAAATGGATCTGAATCTCGAGACTAACTCGAGAAGCTCTCGAAGTTCTCAAAAGAACATGACCTAAGTCATTAGATTGAGAGGGATGGACTACTTAATTTCATTTTAGTGATCATAAATCGGATCAATTAAGTTAGATAAGACGAACATACCTATATCTTATATCGTTCTACGAGTGGCAATTTTTCAAACACGCATGTTTAGAAAGAGGCGGATCAGCAATTGTTCCATTTACATACAGGTTTATCGCTGGAAGCTTGAGAGCTGAAAATCTGAAATGATGTCGACCAAAGTCACCTGAGGTAGGAGATGCTTAAACATCAAGCTACATCTTTCAAACGCTCAGAAAAATGGCAGAGGGTACGTTGTTCCATGACAATCATTAGATCCATGACAATCGATGGGATAACGCACCACCATTGTCAATAATCAAATATGCTCCTCGCAGTCACCAAAACGCAAAGAGTACGTTTTTTTTTTTTTTTTGCTTACATCAACAAATAACATCAATTTGCTAATGGCTATACACATACATCTCTGAATCACGATCGGTGCCAAAAATATGTCAGTTGCAATTTGCGCTGCTGGCTTGGATTCGACGATTAGATGCTCAACTGCAGACAACATCAGAGTAGAAGGCAATCGTCCTGCGCTGGCAGTCCTGCACCGCGAGGAGCTCGATGTCAAACACTTCGAACTGCTTCGCGCTGAAGAACGTTGATGGCCCAACCTTGCACAGACGAAATGCAGACGTCAGAAACACTGTGTCATGTTGTGAAGCTGTCTAGTCACAATGATTCTGCCGAAGATGTTTCTCATCTATCTCTTCTTCTTGTTGTTCTTTTTTGGGTGTAAAGTCTCCTTTCTATCTAATAATAGGCTGCTTCCGTTCTCTCATCGGGATCATGGTAATCAATTTTAAGTTTTAAATCAGGTGCAGTCGATGAGAGGTTCAACTTAGCCCTCTAGGAACATCTGACCCAAGCACCTTTACAGTAATTTTTTTTTCAACTTTTTGGATTTTAGAAGACAGGCTGTTAAGGAAGAAATGCCTCTTCAATAACATGCTACCAAACAGGTTAGATGGAGAACCGTTATTTAGGATGTGTGTGTACTAAACATGATATTTCCTCATGCTGAGGCTGATATTGCCAATTGGTTGGCCACTTGACACCACCCCCCTCCCCTGCCACCCTCGTGCTTTTTATGTATTGAATTTTGATTATCTATGAGCAGTAGTGTTTCCAATCTTTTTATTAGGGTACCTGCACGTGCTGTTTCCACAAAAGAAAGAACATAATTCACATGAATCACAATCTAGATTAGGATAATCTTCTCAACCATTAAATTTCCTCTTCTTATTTTTGCCCTTTATCAAAAAAGTTAGGCATTGAGTATTATTCACATTTTTGCTAAAAATGTATTGTTCACACAGGAACTTTTTTTTTTTTTGGTAATTTTACTTAATGAGTATTCCAACTACACATAGCAAGGGTATGGACTATGGCTCTGATGACTGATGCAGCACTGCAATACCGACCACATAATAAATCAAAGCACAACCAAGCTAAATACACTTGAATTCAACAAGTGAAATCCTGCAAAGCAAAAATGATAATAACTTACAGGAGGTCCAAGCTCTGGAGGTATAATGATTCTTCTCTTACCACCCGGTTTCATGTCCCGTATTCCCTCTTCAAAACCTGCATTATCAATAACTGAAATGAGTTGTAAACATGTGATGTTCCAGCACTACTTTAGAAGTTGATTGGAGTAATCAGCGACCAGATCCAAAATGGTTTTGCTGGCCCAGAAGCGATAGAAAGGTTGAGGGATAGCTAGGAATAGCTAGGAATAGTTGCATCAGAAGTTAAAGAGTCCTTGAATGTAGCGATGCTTTCCTGGAACCAATGTTTTGTTCCCTAGTCGAATTTTGGCAGGTGAACCCTGAATGTAGGTGCTATCTATTCTGCGTCCTGATTCATTGTAGCCCACGTAGTGAAATACCACCTGTAATTCAGTAAAGGGAAGTCAGCATAATGGAAAGAGAAACATGTACAACAAATATAAATTAAAAGAGATCGACTATATTTGTTAATTATTTCACAACAATATAATATTTCATTCTTAGTTTGAGCAGTGAAAATGTATTTGCAGCAGAATCATCCCTTCCAGCCTAGGGATCAACACTGTTGATGACCAATGTAACTAATTCAGACAGGCATGTGCATTAAGTGGAAAAGTGCGTGCTTGTGTTCCATTAGGTTGATGCACATGCATGCGTGTGCATGTGGCATGAGCATAGTGTGTGTTAGGGCAGTTTCAATGCAAGATTTCTAAACATCATTCTTATAGGTATTATGTTATTTAGAAACTATAGAAGAAACGGTGGCTCCATTGCATTGTATTTAACATTGTTTCCATCATTAATACTTTTTCCTTTCTTCAAAGCCACCTTCTCTCTGCGCATTAATTCTAAAGCTTTGGAATAAGAGTAGAAATGGTTTCTTAAAGAAGAAATGATCTCCTTCTCTCTCTGCATTAAGTTTATGTCATGTCATCTTTCTATCCTATTTGGCGTAACAAGAAACGAGTGGAGAACTGTATTGCAAGTGTCTTAATGTGCTTGAGGTTTGTGTCTGCCTTGTACTATAAAAAGAAACCCCTAATCGTCATCCTTCAGTAGTATAACAGTGGAAAAGGCAACTAACATATTCTTAACAAAGAAGTAACACAGTTTATGAGGACCGGAATGATAAATTCAATGACATGTGCACAAACACCATATTAAATATGGAGCAAGCAAACATTTAATTCCTATCATAGGAAAACATGAATTGTAATGATTGGGCACACATAATTACAATATAATTAGGCAAAAGAAACTAACAAAAATCGCATCTGGGAAGGAAGAACCTGCTGACCATCCTTTGGACACTCGCCTGTACCAAGTTTGATGTCCTCATACATTAGTCCAGAGTCGCTTGTTATGTAGTTGTCAGATGTCACTACTTTGACCTCAAAACCTGAAATGCATTATTGTGCCATATTCATATAACAACCTCAAGGCTCAATTAACACTTGATAAAATAGTATCCAATTCTACATAACACATATTCTTCAACGGTATATAACCAGAAAAAAAAAACGATGCTGTGAATGAACATGTATTGAGATACGCCTCCATGTAAATCTATATCTATAGGGTAATAATTACAAGAACAGTCAAAATTATCATTCAATTTACAGAATTAAATGTCTCTTGTGCGGTTGTGCCCCTTAGAAGAACAGTTAAGTTGTGTTTGCAAATTATTTACTTATCTGTTTAAAGAATGCTATACATGCTAACATAAATATGTTGAAAGTACGTTGTGAATTGTGATGCTGCTCTCAGTTGAAAGCAAGATAACTTTAGATTTTCAGGTCATTTATGGAACAGGAAGATAGAAACTAGTAAACAATATTGAAAGTATTTCATAATTTGCACCTAACCTAAAAAAAAAGTTGGACATCCATGGATATTTGGGTAAGTTGTGAGTGAACATCTGCTAGTGATTTGCTTGTAATTTTGGATGTTGCAAATGTTCCCTTAAAACTATATAGGATCAAGTATCCAAAAGGAAATGCTTTCTGATACAAGGTATGCTATATACAAGAGAGGAAAACCATCCGAAGGCTTGAGCAGAAATGTGATTAATCACCTTCTCTGACGAAGTTTGGAAAATCGTCGGGGGCACGGTTGGCTTCCTGGATCTTTTTATTCTGCTCAAGAAGCCGCCTTTCGTCATACGGGTTCCTGGTTTTGGTCTTCCCATGAGCTGGGAACGCAACCGAAAGCCCTGGACTGGCCAGCAGCAAAACAAGAGCGACCCTCCTCTTGATGCTCCCCTTCACGGTGCCCTTGCCCTCATCTTTGCAACCCCCTCGCTCGCCACCCAAGACACTGGATTGCGGTTGCACAACAAAGGCCTCCATTACAAAAGAAGAACTGATAATGTTGCCAACCATTTCGCACATCGCAACACAGTCCGTAATTCTTGAAACAAACAGCGCAAATGCAACGTGGAGGCTGGAGAGGCGCGTTTCCTGAATGCAAGGACGCTATCTTGCAGGAGAAATACACTCTACTCTACTGCACCAAACAGTTTGCCAAGCAAGTTAGCAACGGCATCAGAGAGTGCGCTACAGTTCTTGAAATGCGGTAGATACCAAAGAACTTCGCAAGACACATCAACAATTCGGAATTCGGCAGGCAGCTACAGCTCAAGGAGAGTTACCACACAAAGCCTCCTTTCCCCTTGTGCCTGGCGCTTGCGGACGCTTCCCTAGGCGGATCAACCACTCCTGCAAAGCAAGAACCGCGAGGCAGAAACGGATGAGCAAAATTCGGAGGCGCGGATGAAGCAGAGAAGGAGGAGGGAACCCTCGAGGAGAGTGAGGCCTCACGGCTGCAGGGGGACAGGACGGAGCGGGACGGGGTGGCCAGCTCCATGTCCTCCACGCCCACGGCGAAGCGGCGGCGCCTCGCCTCGTCGCCCTCCGCTCTTCCGCGCGCTCGGCGTCGACTCCGAGCCCGAGGTGAAAAGGGGGGATAAGCGGGGAACAAAATTTGCTGCGTCGCCGACGTAAAGGAGCAGCGTGCATACGTTACCTGGATGGATGGCACGTGTGCTGAGGTGGGAATTCCCCTGGGCTGCTTCTCGCTGGGCCTTGGCTGGGCTGCTGCTCTTCTGCTCATGACACTGTTAAACTGCTCCTAAGGCTGTCTCCAACAGACTCTCCTAAAGCACCTTCTACCTTAAAATAGGGGACGGATTCTTCCTCTATGTGCTTCAACAGTATTCCCTATTCCGTTCCGAGTTTTTCTCTCCATTCCCTTATATATAGGGTTCTCTCTCCCCCCTATACAATTCTCCGTATTGGGAACGTTGTTGGAGATAGGAGAAATATAGGGAGAGATTTTTTTAAGGGAACCTGTATATGAGGCTATAGGGGATCAAATTTAGGGGGTTCTGTTGGAGATAGCCTTAGCAGCGTATGA
Organism: Raddia guianensis; assembly: GCA_036346415.1. Lineage (NCBI taxonomy): Eukaryota > Viridiplantae > Streptophyta > Magnoliopsida > Poales > Poaceae > Raddia > Raddia guianensis. The sequence goes on from CM070540.1 coordinate 24,668,819, forward strand.
CACACACATCAAACGCCATGCTTGGATGAAAATAAAAATTCTTGAACTAAAATTTCTTGGTCGATGTACAGGATCAGTAATTAATACTAACCTAATATGTATCTTAAAAAGAGTATTGTTACAGACAGTGATGGTATTTTTTTATGAGGAAGACAGTAATGGTATTTTTAGCAGACAAACTGGATTGATTTCATAAGATGACTATTCCTAAAATATTCTTGTAGAGGTAACAATTAAACGAGCATATAAATTGACTTTTGAATGTAGCTGGTATCTTCCATTCTTCCTCACTATGCATTGATGCATACCAGCTAATCAGATCTGGGTATCATATATACTTACAAATATAATGGTTGAACCAAGCAAAAGAGTAAAGCTCTGTTCATCACTACCACAGGAAAGATTCATCCAACATGAGAAGCATATTTTTTCAAAAGAGAAGCATAGCAGAATCACACATTAATACATAAGAGGAGCATAACATAAGCATATTTTGACATAACTATATTGCAAGTCCGGTTACTTCATCTATCTTTTAACCCAATTGTTTACACGTCATGCATCATGGTGAGGTTTTCTTCGTGTATCACAAAAGACAACCCAATTGTTTACTTCACAGAGGCTTGTAGTGCACCAAAAAAGCCTCGCATACAATAGGACTACTAATCCCAAGAGAGGTTTGCTTCATTTGTCACATTGTAATTTAGCCTTCTTGCCATGGGCAACAAAGTGACATCGTCATCTTCCAATCCAAGTAACAAACTTGTATATTGTCCTTGAATCAAAGGAGCATTTATGGATTGAGAACCCTCAAGAGTGTCCTCCTGAGTATTGGTCATTTGTGCTTCCTCTCTATTATGAGTTTCATTGTCTACATTTGCTCCTACATATGAAAGATAATAAACACTACAATTAGGTATGTGTATATGAGAAAAGTGCATGTAATATTACCTTGTTTCTTCTTCTTTGAAGTGGCTATGCTCTTGCTCTTCTTTTTATCGAGTGGATCTTTAGATCTTCTTTTCTTTGTTCCTGCTATGATTGGAGGAACTCTAAATGTTACTCTACCATTAAGCATGTCTAAAGAGCACTCATCTCTAGTTTCCGGAGCTTCACATGATTTGGTGGGCATTTGGCTTAGTGACTTGTCCGCCTCCAAATCCAACTTATTTATACCTTTCTCCAAGTTATCAAGAAGCTGTTTTGAAATTGAACACTTCAATGCTACATATGTCGCTTTTCGAGAGATGCGTGCAGCATGTGTTTTCAAAGATTCTGTCGGGGATAAAATCACGGCCCATTGCCATGGCCCACTCCCTGACGGCCCAATCGAACAGCCTACCAGGGCCCAGCTCCCTGGAAGGTTCTCTGAGGCCCATGTGCATCGTGTCAACGACCTCTGGTCGATGCGACGATTGTGGCGCCCAAGACTTCATGTTTGAGTCCGACTCGAATATAGTTCTGCACGGCTACGTGAAGACCCGGACGTTGGTTTTTCGGATTGGAGCGAGCGTCATGATCCCCAAGACTAGAGTATTCCATATCCGCCTTGGGATATATCCAAAGACGCCGAGTTCGTTCACGATCTCGTGGTTAGCCCTACCAATAATCCCTCGGTAGGTCGGTTTGCTCAGACTATATAAAACATGCCCTACGGCGTTTAGGGGCATCCGACTTCGAAGTTTACACATTAGCATCTCGTAGACATCGATCATCGATCTCAAGATCTTGTAATCTCGCCGAGACTTATTCGCCTCGCCGAGCCACCTCTTGTATTCTCCTCGATATATAAGAAAATTTGGACGAGGGCTATTATCTCGAGAGGCTGAACCAAAGCTAAAACCCCTGCTCTGTTCATTGTTGTTTGGCGTCTCCTTTCTCACTTTTGAAGAACCTTAGTTGACTTGGGTCAATATCCCAACCGTCGACAGTTGGCGCCGTCCGTGGGGACCCGCAGATCGAACATGTCGAACTCCATCCGATACGGAGATTCTTCCCGAGGGTTACGACTCGGCGGCGGGATGTTTCTTCCCTGTCACCGAATCGGTCTTACCGACCTAGATCGATGTCCGTGGTGCGAGGCGAAGTTTCGGATACACTCGGAGATGGTCTCGGTCGAGCTCCCGTCATTGACGATGAATACGGAGCTGATGATCTTTATGCTGGTTTAGATCTATCAGATTCCAAGGCTATATCGGTTGATTCCTCCTGTGGCGACACAGTGATGACATCGTCTAGCGCGCAAACGCACGGCCATCGCGGCGTCAACATGGCTGGTGCAGGGACCTCCGGGGATCCGGCACGAGTCACGGCGGCCGAAGAAATCGAGCGAGTCAACTCTGCTCGGCACCCAGATGGAGCCGCACAATCTACTCGCGAGCAAGACATTGTTCGCCGCACTTTCGACGAATCCATCAACCAAACCTTGGCGCAGATCCGCGATCGGCGCAGGCGTCAGCGACACGATCCGCCCCGCGCGCCTGTGCCAAGACCCCCGGCAGAAGTTCAGCCTGCCCGGGTGGAATCCCCGCGTGCCCAGACTCCAATCGGGCAAGACGCGGATGCTTCAAGGATCCCAGGACCAATTGAGCAGAGCCAGGAATGGCTCCAGGCCCTGGCGACCGTAATCAGATCCGCTCACCAGGACAATCTCGTCCTCGTGGGCGATGAAGTGGCTACTCACCTCGAGAAACTGGCTGAGGGCCTTAAGTCCGTAGGTGAGGCCTCATCCGGACAGCGCGGTGAGCTCGTCCGGTGGATTAGACGATGAGCGATCCGATCGACGCGTGACCGCCGTCACCGTCGGCGACCACCGCCCATGAGCAAGCTGTCCGTGGTCGCCGCCGCTGCTGAAGTCCCGTGGTCATCGCGACCACGGAGCAAGCGCTTGTGCGACGATCACGGACGATCCTCGCGAGAGCGCGTTGTCGCGACCACGAGGAAGGGCGTGGGGGCTTATCACGAGAGAGTTCCTCCAGCGTAAACCTTCCGCCAAGCAAGAGTTCCCCGACCAACGGGACCAACGTCTTCTCAAGGCTAGGTTCTCACGGGAAGGTGGCGGTCTTCACGCCTTGGGCTGCGGGGCTTTTCTAACGCGAGCCGCTCGTTCGGTGGCCCCGAAAGTTCAAGCCGGACACGTGGAGAGGTACAACAGACCCGTAACCCGAAGAGTTCCTTTCCATCACGCCACGGCCATTATGGCGCGGGGTGATGAGCTTGTCATGGCTAATTACCTTCCGATCGTCCTTGAGGCGTTGTTTCGGACGTGATTGTTTAATCGGCAAGAGGTTCCATTAGCTCTTGGAACCAGCTTTGTGACGCCTCGATTGCCAATTTCCGAGTCATTACGTGCGTCTCGACATGGAGGATGATCTCGCACGGATGATCCGGATGAACGGGAGACCTCCGCAACTTCGTGAAGCGTTTCATTAAGATTCGCAACACGATCCCGAACATCTCGGATGAATATGTTGTCGGCGCTTTTAAAAAGCGGAGTCCGCGACGAGCTGCTCACCCAGATCTCGAGATCAATGAGACTGGACCGCCAATGACCTGTTTCAAAGGCGGTGATCGCTATGCCAATGCGCAGAGCGTGTTCAAGATAAGAAGGCGTTCGACAAGGCGAAGCCGCCCGCCTTGACTGGTGTGGAGGAAAAGAAGAAGAGCGAGAACAACCCCGGTGACAAGAAGTCCTGTGAAGAAAAAGAAGGGTGATCACGAACAACACCGTCGCCGTATAGATCGCACACCTCCTCCCAAGGATGGGCGTAAAAGCCCAACAATAACTATAAGGGCAAAAAGCCCACCGGGGAGGCAACCAAGGCAAGAAAGGTCCAAGTGACCTATATTGCAAGTTCCACCAAAGACTACGGCATGACACACGCCATCAGAGGACACGGGCCGCAAAGCTCGATGATTTCTACAACGGCAACGGCCCAATGCCCACCCTGCCCAAGAAAGGTGAAGCCGGTAAGGCCAAGCGCCAAACCGATGATGGTGATCGGGACGACGACGAGTATCAAGAGCCCGTGAACCATATCGCCGTCATCTTCGGCACCTCCTCAGCTTATACCTCTCGACGCAGCCTCAAGGAAGCTGCCCGGGAGGTCCACAACGTTGAGAAGGGCAAACCACAGCCCGAATCGATGAAGTGGACCGAAGTCCCCATCTCCTTCTCTCAGGAGGATTGCCCCACTGGGATGACCAAGACTCAGCGGCTCCCACTGGTGGTCGCTCCGACCATCAGCAACGCCAGAGTTGGCCGTGTTTTAATAGACGACGGGAGCGCTTTGGACTTACTCTCTGCTAAGGTTTTGGACGAGATGCAGATCCCTCGTTCCAAACTTAAAGAGGTCGCGATGCCCTTCTACGGCTTTGTTCCCGGAGAAGCTGTTCAGTCGTTGGGGCAGATCGTTCTGCCTGTTACCTTCGGCAGTCCAAGTAACTTCCGGACAGAGTTGATCACGTTTGACGTGGTCGACTTCCCCTCCGCATATAACGCGATTTTGGGCCGACCATCTCTTGGCAAGTTCATGGCCGTGTCCCATCACGGTTACCATTGCGTGAAGATACCGGATCCCAATGGTGTGATCACGGTCAAGGGCAACTATAAGGCCGTTCTCGATTGCGACGAGTAGTCTCTTGCCCTGGTCGACCAGCTTCCACCTCGTGGTCCCAATGGTCCGCAGACCAAGTCTGCACGTCCTAGAGTCTCCCTTTAGCCAGGAGGAGAGACCAAGGAGGTTCCGCTGTCTCTGGATGACTCCTCCAAGACAGTTCATTTGGGGGCCAATCTGGACCCTAAATAGGAAAGCGAGCTCATTGCCTTCCTCCGAGCTAATGCAGACGTGTTTGCCTGGGAGCCGTCTGATATGCCCGGAGTCCCAAGGAAGGTTATCGAGCACAAACTGGCCGTCCGACCGGACAAAAAGCCTGTTCGCCAGAAGCTTTGTCGCTTTTCGGAATTCAAGCAGGGGATCATTAGGATCGACTTGGCAAGTTGCGCCACGGATTCATACGTGAGGTTGATCACACCGAGTGGCTGGCCAACCCTGTCATTGTAAAGAAGAAAGGCGGCAAGTGGAGGATGTGTGTCGATCACACGGATCTGAACGCTGCTTGTCCCAAAGACAACTTCCTGATGCCACGCATAGACCAGCTGGTCGACGCGACTGTGGATGCCCAGCTCTTGAGTTTTGTGGATGCTTACTCAGGTTACTACCAAATAAGCATCTCCCCCGAGGATGAAGAGAAGACTGCCTTCATCACCCCTTTGGCACTTTCTCGCTATGCTCGACCATGTCTTTCGGTCTGCGCAATCTTTGGTGCCACGTTCGGTAGCTTTAATGGAGAAGACTTTCCCGCAGCAGTAGCGGAAGAAACCTGGAGGTCTATGTCGATGACATAGTTGTAAAGAGCAAGTATGCTCCAGATCATGTAAAAGACCTGGCAGAGACGTTTCGTAACCTCGCCAGGCATCGAATAAAATTAAATTCAGAGAAGTGTACCTTTGGTGTTCGATCTGGAATGTTGCTCGGTTATATAATTGGTTCGCAAGGAATCTCTGCCAACCCCGAAAAAATCGAGGCCATTGAAAACATGCAGGCTCCAACTACCGTCAAGGAAGTTCAGAACCTCACCTGACGGATGGCTGCTCTAAGCAGGTTTATTTCCCGTCAGGGCGAACGCGGGCTGCCCTTCTTTAAGGCCCTGCGCAAGCACAATGGCTTCGAGTGGACAGAGGAGGCTGATCGATCTTTACAATATCTAAAGCAATACCTGTCCAACCCACCCGTCTTGACTACCCCGTGACACGGCGAACAGCTCTTGCTCTATCTTGGCTGTACGCCGCAAGCGGTGAGCGCGGTCTTGACGGTCGAAAGGGAAGGCATCCAGCGGCCAATCTATTACGTGAGCGAGGTACTTCACGGATCAAAGGAGCGTTACCCTGAGGTTCAGAAGTTGCTCTACGCCTTGCTCATGTCCTCCAGAAAACTTCGCCATTATTTCCAGGCGCATCAAATACTGGTCCCGACCAAGTTCCCTTTTGGAGAAATCCTAAGAAACAAGGAAGCTGGCGGATGTATAGCTAAATGGGCAATGGAGTAGGCAGAATTTGACATTCTATTTGCTGCCCGAACTGCTATTAAATCCCAGGTCCTGGTTGACTTTGTCGCTGAATGGACTTGCCCGCCCAAATCCCAGGAAGCTCCCGAGCAACCTGATGAACCCTCCTGGACCATATTTTTTGATGGCTCGCGCACTGGAAACTCGGGGGCTGGTTTTGTTCTCATCTCCCCTCAAGGAGAGCAACTCCAGTATTCTATTCAACTACACTTTGCGGCAACTAACAACGCTGCAAAGTACGAGGCCCTCTCGCGGGACTAAGCGTGCAAGTCGCTCGGTGTCCAACGACCGACCGTGAAGGAGATTCACACCGGTCATCAACCAGTCAATAAGGAGTATACGTCTTTGCGATGACTCAATGGCGCAATACCTGATTGAAGTGAGGAAGTTGGAGCGGCACTTTCGATTTTTCGAGGTGCTCTTCGTGCCTAGGAAGGATAACTTCTTGGCCGAGCAGCTGTCCAAGTTTGGATCCTCACGTGAATCTGCTCCGGCAGGGGTGCTCGTCGAGCACCTTCACAAGCCCTCAATCACGTCTCCGGACGAGGCAACAGAGATAGGTGGTGCTGTCTCCGTCATCGAGCAGGCTGCAGGTTGGACAACGCCATTTGTCCGTTACCTTGCAGATGGGACCCTGCCCGAAGACGAAGCCGAGCGTTCCCGGCTTATAAGGCGTGCTGCTCCATACAAGCTTATGGACGGCATCCTTTACCGTCGAGGTGCTCTAGGAGTCCTCTCCAAGTGCATCTCGCAGCAGGAGGGTGTGTTCCTTCTTAGGGACATACACGAGGGTGCCTGTGGCAACCACGCCTCCTTTAGAACTCTGGTCGGCAAAGCGTTTCGCATGGGCTACTACTAGCCTACAGCATTACAAGATGCCCGGGACATCGTGACTAAGTGCAAAGCTTGCCAATTTCACGCCCGAAAGGCACATAAGCCAGCCCAAGAGCTCCAAACGATCCCCCCATCTTGGCCTTTCTCCACATGGGGTCTGGATCTGCTCGGCCCGTTCCCCAAGGGGTACAAGGGCTACACACACTTGCTTGTCGCCATCGACACGTTTACAAAGTGGATTGAGGCAGAGCCTGTGTCGTCTCTTCACGCCAAAACGGCTGTGCGCTTTTTCAAAAGCAACGTGGTCACGCGCCGGATCCCCATAAGTCGATCACCGATAAGCGGTACCCGATTGTAAACGAGCTATTCGAGAATCTGCGAGCATTTGGGCACCAAGGTCTGTTTCGCCTCTGTGGCACATCCACAAAGCAATGGAGCAGTCGAGCGAGCTAACGGACAGATCGTCCAGGGTATTAAACGGCGCGTGATCGCGGCACTCCGCGAGCACAACAAGGCATGGGTTGACGAAGTTCCTTCCGTCCTCTGGGTAGTTCGCAGTACGGCCAGCCGGGCAACCGGGGAAACTCCTTTCCAATTGGTCTACGGTGCAGAGCCATCCTGCCCGCCGAAATAGTACTCGGTTCGCCCCGCACGAGCTTGGTCAACTTCGTTGACTACGAGCAAGAGCGCCTACTCGATTTCGATCTCCTCGAAGGCACACGCAACCGGGCACAAGTCAGAATGGCGCGTTACAAAGAAGCTCTTCACGCAAGACGCGCAAATCGGTTCTACCAAGGGCTTTGCGGTAGGCGACCTCGTTCTGCGCCGTGTCGAGAACTTGTCCAATGCCAACAAGCTAACTCCCGTTGGGAGGGCCTGCTCACTGATCGTTTCCATCGCCGCCCGGGCCGTTCGCCTGCCATGGAGGACGGGAGAGAGCTGACCTGCACTTGGAACATCGACCAGCTTCGTAAGTTCTTTGTGTAGGTCCTTTTGCGTTTGCTTAGCTTTGCGTTTTTTGTCAAACTTTGCGCTTTTGTTCGTCCAAGTCTGTCGGGCTCCATGTAAAGTTCAATCCAATAAAAGTGAAATTTCGCGGTCCCCAGAGACCCTTTTCACACGTCTGTCTTCTCAGACTACTCTCTCTCTGGTAACACTTGATGGCTGCCCGGCCTTACGAACACTTGGCCCCGCAATCCTAAGGGTTTTTTCCTGCCCGTATCTAGTTTCAACAAGTCCCTAAACTCAAAGTTGCGTAAAACGGCATCCAGCCACGCGGTTAAGTCTGCCCTCGTAAGCCCTCCGCGGCAGAGGCCCTTACCGCTCACGGCACAACCACTTGGTAAAGCCTGCTCTCGTAAGCCCTCCGCGGCAGAGGCACTTTCCTTGTTCGGTTACACCCGGAATCGCCTACCTTACGTCAACGAGCAGTTCCTGGAACGAGTCGATCAGGATACGGGTGTCGCTCTATCTCTCTACGCACGAGCTCGACCATAAACTTAGGTCTTCGCGCCGTCTGCATCGGGCTAGGTGTCGCTCTTTCTCTTGTGCACCTGTTCGAGTTCGCAAATTCAGGTCTTCGAGCAGCTGCACAACGGGGGCTGGGAGTTAGGCTAAAGCGTTCTACCGGTTTTCCTTAAAACTTTTTTAGCGCTGTTGTGCCTTTTTCTTTGTCTCCTGTTCGTTCTTGTCTTTTTACTGCTCGTTTTTGCAGGGAAAATGTAAGACTCATTGTGCAAAAGTTAAATCTTTATTGCATACTCAAAGTGTTTACAGGTACAAGGAGTACAACCCTACTTATACTTTGAAGCGAGCTGCTCCTTCAGCGCCTCATTCTCCATCTTCAGGCTGAGGACTTCTCCTCGCGCTTTGAAGCCTTCTCTTGTCTTAGCTCTGAGACGATCTGTTTCCTCCTTGCTGAGACGGGCTTGCTCCGCTGCCTCTACGCGGATCGCCTCGACCTCTTCGGTCTTGGCGCGCAGCTGCTCGGCCAGAGCCTCGCTCTGACTAGCTTGCTGCCTGACGGTCCTGAGCTGCTCTTCGAGCTCCTTGACCTTATCTTCCGCGGTGCTTGCCCTTGTGGCCTGCCCGCGCAACTCCTCAACCTCCTCACTTTGTCTTGCCTGTGGTGGAGACCTTCTCTGGGCGAGCTGCGGATGCAGTCTCTCTTGGACAGTGGGCTTGAGCTTCTTTACCTTTGCCTTGGTAGGCGTCGGCTTTTGGTAGTGCTAGAACTCGCTCTCGGCGGCCGCCATGACGGCCAAGGCTCGATGGTGATGCCGTCCACGAGCTCCTCCATAGTGCCCTTCATGAACTGCAAGAGGGAAGACCAAGTTAGCTTCGGCGATTCGCCGAGCAGACAAGGTATGGTTTCAGAGCTTACCTCTCCAAGCCGGCGCTTCAAGCTTTGGCGCAGGCGATCTTCGAGGCCGTGGGTCACGAGGCCTCTCCTGTTCGGGATCAGACTTGGTCGAGTCTTCCTCCGCTTCGTCTTTTCCCTGCGGGAGCTCGTCCGTGTGGGCCCGGGGGCTAACTCCCCTTCCTCCAGCTCCCCCGTCTGTTCGCCCTCGGGCAAGACGGGAGGCGCCGGAGCCTCCACGGGCAAGGCGACCTGCTCGCCCGGCCCGTGGCCTTCTTCTTCTTCTCTGGGAGCAGCGCCGCCCGCTCGCCAAGATCTTCTTCTTCCGTGGCGAGAGCTTCTTCACGCCGCCAGAGGCCACCGTCGCCACAGGGACGATTTGCCCCTGCGACGAAGTGCTGGCAGGCCGCTTGCTGGTCCCATAGCCGGCAATGGCAGAGCAGGACCTTGGCCCCACTGTCCGTGGCTCCGCGCTCCTCTTCCTTGGTCTCCAGCCAGCTGATCGCCCGCCTCAATGAGTCAATCCAATCTTCGTTGCCGGCTGGGAGCGCTGACCACGCCGCCAGCTTGTCCTTCAATGCGGCGACCTCATCACTGCGATGCACGCAGCAGTGTTTCGGGCGGCAAGGACGCTCCAAAGGTGCCCGTAAACGAGTCGGGTATACTTCTTCCTTGGCAGCTGATGAAAAAACAGAAGCGTTAGTTCATGCGCGGTTTGGTGCCATGTACAGGAAACAGTTTGTTGAGTACATACCGCGCGGGAACGAGACCTTCTTCTTCGCCTTCGTAGCTTCGAGCTTCTTGCTCGGGGCTCCTCCACCTCCTCGCCTTTGCCTCCGGGGCTTGCGGCGAAAGGCTCACTCTTTCGAGTGAGCACTCTTTGGCGCAACGCAGTAACTTCTCCTTGCGCTACCTCCTCTTGAGCCTCCTCGCTTTCGGTGATCTGCTGCATCGTTCCAGATGGCCCAGATGAGCTTGCGCGAACCGTCTCAGCCAGAGGGTCAGGTTTCGTACCTCTTCGTCGCTCTGCTCGGCGAGGAGGGATGGTGTCGACGGTTGAGATAACGATCTCAAGTCGCTAAGGTTCTTGAAGATTGAGATAGGAGACACGCCGAACAACCACGAACAACCACGAGCAGAGGCGGGGTTTTTATCCTGGTTCAGCCTCTCGGGAGATAATGACCTACGTCCAGCCTTTCTTATATATCAGAGGAGATTACAAGAGGTGGCTCGGCGAGACGAACAAGTCTCGACGAGATTACGGTGTAAGCTCTAAGCCAGATGCTAAAACGTAAATTGAGATGCCAAGATAACCAAAAAACATCTATCTGCCCTCTACACGCCGTAGGGGCTTGGTTTATATAGTGGTGAGCAAACCGACCTACCGAGGGAATATCGGGCCGGGCTAGCTATGAGTACGTAACGAACTCGACGTGCCAAATATATCCCAAGGCAGATAAGGCATACTCCTAGTCTTGAGGATCACGGCTCCTATTCCAATCCGGGAAACCAACGTCCGGGTCTTCACGTAGCCGCGCAGAACTCTTGTTCGAATCGGACTCAAACACGATTCCTTGGCCGTTACGCACCATGCCAGCCAGGAAGCTGTTCGGCAAGACGCACATGGGCCAGATAGAACCTTCCAGGGAGCTAGGCCCTGGTAGGCTATTCGACTGGGCCGTCAGGGAGTGGGCCATGGCAATGGGCCGTGATTTTATCCTTCCACGTTAGGTATGTAGTAATGAATCTCTTTGACCTTACACACTTTTTGACCGTGTTGGGCTTAACATCTTTTATTCATCACCGTCCGGAGGAGATCATCACGGACGATGTCGAGGCGGCGCTTCGGCGATCGTTCTTTGCCGAAAGCACCTACGGTGCATCGCGGCAAGCGAGGTCGGCCACCTCAAGGATGATCAAGGCGGCGTGGAGCTCGCTCCGCCAAGCTCCAATGACGGCTCTGACGCTCAAAGGGCGCGTGGAGAGCTGGAGGCGTAAGAAGCGGCGAGCGGCGCCACGGACAATGAGGCCAAAACAATAATGGCAAAGCTGCCGGGTGGGACCGAAAGCAAAGCGGTCCTTCCGCACTCCGTCGCGAGGGCAATCCATCCCAGCGCCGGCGGAGACGATCGACGAGCAGGGCGAAGTTCCCACCGCCGAGGTACGAGAAGAGACCACGAGCGAAAGACAAGTTGCCTGCCGGTGGAAACTTCGTGTCGTCCGGAGGAGCGCAGATCGACCTTGCCCAAGGTGACCGGGCGAGAAGGAAGAAAGGCGAGCGGGGACGAAGCGCCGCGCGGTCGCCTCGCTCCCGAAAGCGAAGCGCTCCCGCAGGAAGAAGGAGCACAGAAGACGGCGGCAAGAGCAACACGCTAGTCTCATCCCGCACAGGCGAGGATTCGTGACGCATGGTCTCGAAGATCGCCTGCGACGGGGGCTGAAGCATCGGCTTGGCATGGTAAGCCCCAAGACCAAACCTAGTTCAGTTAAGCTATATCATCGCAAAGCGGCTAACTTGTTCTTCTCCCTCAGGTCTTCAAGGACACCATGGAGGAGCTCGAGGATGGCGTCACCATCGAGTGGGCGCCAGATCTTGGCCCCTCCAGAACACCTCGAGACGAGGGAGCACGAGGCGAGCCCTCGTGACTAGCCCAAAGCGAAGCGGTTGAAGGCAAAGCGAAGAAGCTCAAAGCCGAGCTAACCGAGAGAGGCGTTCCTCCGAGGCTCTCTTAAAAGAAGCCGAGGAGCTTCGCGCGCAGGCCGTGAAGGCGAACACCGCGGAAGAGAAGCCGGGCCGCACAAAGTGGCTCGAAGAGCAGCTCGACGCAGCAGCCCCATCTGGCGGAAGGCGCTTGCGGCGGACGTCAAGAAGTTCAAGGCCCACTTGCCAAAGAAGAGCCGACATCCGCGGATTCGGTGAAAATCTCAACCTGTGGGCTTCACGGGAAGAGATCGAGGAGATCTTGCGGGATGGCGGTGAGGGCGATCACCGTGGAGAACGAGGTCAAGGAGCTGGACGAGCAGCTCAAGACCGTCGGCAATGAGCTAGTCGAGCGAGGCTCGACCGACCAACAAGCGCCAAGACCAAGAGGTCGAGGCCATCCGGGTAGAAGCTGCGACACAAGCCAAGAGGAACAAGGAGGAGATCGAGCGCCCGAGTGAAGCCGGGAAGAAATCAAGGCTCAAGGTGAAGTCGTCGCCTCAAGTTAGAAGTCGAGGAGCTGAAAGAGCGACTTGCTCCTAAGTAGCACTTGCATGTTGTAATCGAAGGGACTTTTGTACTGCACTTTTGATTAATGCAAACTTACCTTTTTCCCGCAAAAAAGCAAAGAAAAGACAAGAAAGAACAGAAAATAAGAGCGCACGAAGCGCTAGAAAGTTTGGGAAAACCGGAGCACGCTTAGCGACTCACTTCCCCGTTGTCTGTTGTTCGAGAAACTGAGTTTGCAAACTCGAGCAGTGCACAAGAGAAAGAGCGACACCCTAGCCCCCGGTACGGACGATGCTCGAAGACCTAAGATTGCGAATTCGAGTATGTGCGTAGAGAGAAAGAGCGACACCCGTATCCTGTTCGACTCGTTCCACAGACTGCTCGTTAACGTAAGTTAGGCAATTCCAAGGGTAACCGAGCTAGGAAAGTGCCTCTACCGCGGAGGGTTTACGAGAGCGGGCTTTGCCATGTGGTTATGCCGTGAGCGGTAAGTGCCTCTGTAGCGGAGGGCTTACGAGAGCACTTAGCCGCGTGGCTGGATGCCGTTTTACGCAACTTCGAGTATAGGAACTTGTTGAAACTGGATACGAACAGGAGAAAATCCTTAAGTTTGCGGAGCCAAGTGTTCGCAAGGTCGGGCAGCCATCAAGTGTTACCAGAGAGAGGGTAGTCTTGACAAGACAGAGGTGTGAAAAGGCCGCAGAGGACCGTGAAGATTTCACTACGAATGGATTTAACTTTACATGGAGCCCGACAGACTTGGACGAACAAAGGCACGAAATTTCACGAAAAAGCGAAGCTGGTTGCAAGCAGAGAAAGACCTACACAAAGAACTTGACGGCCGGGTCGATGTTCCAAGTCTTTGGTCACTCTCTCCGTCCTCCATTGCAGGCGAACGGCCCCGGCGGCGATGGAAATGACCGTGAGCAGGCCCTCCCAACGAAAGCGATTAGCTTGTTGGCATTGGACGAGTTACGGACACGGCGCGTAAGCAGGTCGCCCGCTTTGAAAAGCCCGTGGTCGAACCGATTTGGCGGCGTGCGGCGAAGATCTTTGCCGATAGCGCCATTCGACTTGTGCCCGGTCGCGTGTGCCTTGAGGAGGTCGAGATCGGTAGGCGCTCTTGCTCGTCGTCAACCAAGTTGACCGAGCTCGTCGAGGCGAACCGAGTACTATTTGGCGGTAGGATGGCCTGCGCCATAGACCAATTGGAAAGGAGTTTCCTCGGTTGTCGGTACCGCCATAGTGCGAATCGCCGGAGGACGGAAGGAACCGTCGACCGTGCTTTGTTGTGATCGCGGAGTGCGCGAAACGCGCCGTTGATACCTGGAAGATCTGTCCGTTAGCTCGCTCATTGCTCCATTGCTCGTGGATGTGCCACGAGGCGGCGAAGCGAACTTGGTGCCCGGTATTCGCGATATTCTGGAATAGCTAACCGGGCCGGGTACCGTTATCCGTGATCGACTTATGGGGATCCGAAGCGGCGTGACCACGTTGCTTTAGAAAAAGCGCCTGACCGTTTTGGCGTGAAGAGGCGACACGAGCTCGCCTCAATCCACTTTGTAAAAGTGTCGATGGCGACGAGCAAGTGTGTGTAGCCCTTGTACCCCTTAGGGAACAGGCCGAGCAGATCCAGACCCCATGTGGAGAAAGGCCAAGATGGGGGGATCATTTGGAGCTCTTGGGCGGGCTTATGTACCTTCCGGGCGTGAAATTGGCAAGCCTTGCACTTTGTCACGATCTCCCGAGCATCGTGTAACGCTGTAGGCCAGTAATAGCCCATGCGAAACGCTTTGCCGACCAGAGTTCGGAAGGAGGCGTGGTTGCCACAGGCACCCTCGTGTATGTCCCTAAGAATGAACACACCCTCCTGCTGCGAGATGCACTTGGAGAGGACTCCCAGAGCACCTCGACGGTAAAGGATGCCGTCCATAAGCTGGTATGAACTAGCACGCCTTATGGCGGGAACGCTTCGGCCGTCGTCGGCGAGGTCCCATCCGCAAGGTACCGAACAAATGGCGTTGTCGATTGGCACTGCTCGATAACGGAGCGGCACCACTGTCTCGGTTGCCTCGTCCGGAGACGTGATTGAGGGCTTGTAAAGGTGCTCGACGAGCAACCCTGCCGGAGCAGGTTCTCGTGAGGATCCATACTTGGATAGCTGGTCGGCCAAGAAGTTGTCCTTCCTGGGCACGAAGAGCACCTCGAAAAATCGAAAGTGCCGCTCCAACTTCCTCACTTCAACCAGGTACCGCGCCATTGAGTCATCGCAGCACTGATACTCCTTGTTGACCTGGTTGATGACCAACTGTGAATCTCCCTTCACGGTCAGCCGTTGGACGCCGAGCGACTTGCACGCTCTTAGTCCCGCGAGGAGGGCCTCGTACTCCGCAGCGTTGTTAGTCGCCGCGAAGTGTAGTTGGATAGAATACTGGAGTTGCTCTCCTTGAGGGGAGATGAGAACAAAACCAGCCCCCGAGTTAAAAAACATGGTCCAAGAGGGTTCATCAGGTTGCTCGGGAGCTTCCTGAGATTTGAGCGGACAAGTCCATTCAGCGACAAAGTCACCGGGAGACAGGATTTGGTAGCCATTCGACGCAAATGTAATGAATATCGAATTCTGCCAATTCCATTGCCCACTTAGCTATTCTTCCGCCGGCTTCCTTGTTCCTTACGATTTCTCCAAGAGGGAACTTGGTCGGGACCAGTATTTGATGCGCCTGGAAATAATGGCGAAGTTTCCTGGAGAACATGAGCAAGGCGTAGAGCAACTTCTGGACCTCAGGGTAACGCTCATTTGATCCGTGAAGCACCTCGCTCACGTAATAAATTGGCCGTTGGATGCCTTCCCTTTTCACCGTCAAGACCGCGCTCACCGCTTGCGGCATGCAACCAAGGTAGAGCAAAAGCTGCTCGCCGTAACGCGGGGTAGTCAAGACAGGTGGGTTGGACTGGTATTGCTTTACATCTTGGAAAGATCGCTCAGCCTCTTCCGTCCATTCGAAACCATTGTGCTTGCGCAGGGCATTAAAGAAGGGCAGTCCGCGTTCGCCCTGACGGGAGATAAACCTGCTTAAGGCAGCCATCCGTCCGGTGAGACTCTGAACTTCCTTAACGGTAGTAGGAGCCTGCATATTTTCAATGGCCTCGATTTTTTCAGGGTTGGCAGAAATTCCTTGCGAACCAATTACATAACCGAGCAACTTTCCAGATCGAACACCAAAGGTACATTTCTCTGGATTTAACTTTATTCGATGCCTGTTGAGATTTTGAAAAGTCTCGCCGTGTCTTTTACATGATCCGAGCAAACTTGCTCTTTACAACTATGTCATCGACATAGACTTACAGGTTTTTTCCGCGCTGTTCTGGGAAAGTCATTTTTTGCATCAAGCGCTGGTGAAAGGATCGCTATGCCGCCTAGAGGGGGGTGAATAGGCGAATAAAAAGAAATGCGGAATTAATAAATCTGAGCAAGAACGATCGGTCGAATGTTCCGATCAGCGTCGGATGTTCCGGCGTGGTACAAGACACCCTCCGTCGGATGTTTTGATCCCGGTCGGATGTTAGATGGCGTCGGATGTTCCGATCCGAGGTGTTTTGGAATTTGTCGAAAACTCAGAGAAAAAGCGATTTCTCGCAAAACCAAGGTTAGATCTATTCAAGAATACTCAGAACAGGCCAATACCAATAGTTTAAACAACTGATCAAGACCAAGACAAAACACAGCGATTTTTGTTTACCGATGTTCGGATCTTTGAAGGGAGATCCTACTCACCGTTAGGGAAGGCACAAAGCCCGGATCACCAAGACCCTAATCCCCTTACCAGCGAAGCACAAAGCACTCACCGGCGTTCACTAGTTGAATCATTTTCCTTGTGGAGGTAGATTCGCACCATCACAAACTCCGGAGGCACGCCACACAAAGATCGGCGACTCACCGGCGACACCTAGCCGTCTAGGAGCCCTTCAAGCCTCCAAGAGTAACAAATGCAATGAAGAAATTAGGAATCGCTAAGTGCTCAAATTGAATCTCTAATTTATGGAGCATTTGGGTGCCTTGATCTCTCTAGATCTAGATCTCACAAGATGAACAAGAGAGAGACAAAGGCTAAAGCTTTTAGAAAAGATGAACAGGAAGAATTAGGTTCAAATCAAGGTGTAATCGAGAGTAAATAAATGTCGTGACCTTTGGAAGGTATTAGAGGCGGCTTTAAATAGGAATCACGAAAACTAGCCGCAGTGCGATTAATCCCAGATCGGATGTTACGATCTCCCGTCGGATGTTCTGACCCGCGTCGGATGTTCCGATGGAAGTTCCGATGGACCCTTTACTGGATAGCTCTGAAAACTGGCAGGCTGGCTCACCATCGGATGTTTCGACCAACGTCGGATGTTCTGATGGCACAGGTTCTGTATAGGGTGTATTTTGAGTGAAAAACTCACACGAACTTCGAGATACCTATTTGAGCACTTAGGAACCTTTATAAGCTTCTCCATTTCATCCCTCTTTATAGTACGGCATCCCTAGGACTCAATAAATAAAGATTTACAAATAAATACTAGCCTTGATGCCTTCTTGCAATACATCCATTTTGAGGGGTGCACAATCACGTTTAAACATGTACCTCATGGAATTAACCTGTATAGCATCTGTGCACAATTCTCCAATAGACATATTAGCTCTATAATTGTTACTCATTAATCACCAAAATCACATAGGGCCTAGATGCACTTTCAATCTCCCCCTTTTTGGTGTATTGATGACAACAATTATAGCTCACAAAAGAATTTAATAAATAAGAACATAGTCGAAAGCTCCCCCTGAAACTATGGCAAGTATACAACAGGAGCTCCCCCTATATCCTTGGCACAATTTGAATCTAGATGCAATATGACAGGATATATCACACAATTGCGAAAAACTTAAATAACTAAGCAATTCACCATTACATCATCATCACAGAATAATTAAAAGAGTCTTACAGCCACAGCGTACCACATAAACATCGAGTTTAGAACATAACATAGTTTTGCACTTAGACAATCAAGTTTCAAACAAAGGAAACTAAGAACAGAATAGATAAAAGATGATTTTTCTCCCCCTAGCTTCTCTCCCCCTTTGGCATCAAGACGCCAAAAAGAGAAAAACTGAAAGAGGGCTGAAGGGAGACTCTAGGGCGTGCAGATTTGGTCTGCGGAGCATCGGGACCTCGCGGCGGAAGCTGATCGACCAGGGCATGGGACTGCTCGTCGCAATCCAGAGCAGCTTTGTAATTGCCCTTGACCGTGATCACGCCGTTGGGACCCGGTATCTTCACGCAATGGTAAGCGTGGTGGGACACAACCATAAACTTACCAAGTGATGGCCGGCCCAAGATTGCGTTGTACGCAGATGGAAAGTCGACCACGTCGAACGTGATCAACTCTGTCCGGAAGTTGCTAGGATCGCCGAAGGTAACGGTAGAACAACACGCCCCAACTACCGGATGACTTCTCCGGGACAATCTTTGAGAAAGGCATCGCGACCTCTTTAAGTTTGGGCGGGAATTTGCATCTCGCCCAAAACCTTAGCAGAGTAGATCCGAGCGCTCCGCCGTCACCAAGACACGGCCAACTCTAGCGTTGCTGATGGTCGGAGCGGCCACCAGTGGGAGCCTCTGGGGCGCGCTGCCCGGATGAGGCTTCACCCAAATACTTGAGGCCGTCGGCCAGCTTCTCAAGGTACGTAGTTACAAAGATCGCCCACGGCGACAAGATTGTCTTGGTGGCGGATCTAATTCTGATCGCCAAGGTGCGAGTCGCTCTTGGCTCGCTCCGGGGCCCTAGGATCCTCGAGACGCGTCCGCGTCTTGCCCGATTGGGGTCCGTGCGCGCGGGGATTCCATCCAGGCAGGGTGAACTTCTGCCGGTGGTCTTGGCGCAAGCGCACGAGGCGGATCACGTCGCTGACGCTTGCGCCTGTCGCGAATCTGCGCCAGGGTTTGGTTGATGGATTCATCAAAAGTGTGGCGAACAATTTCTTACTCGCGAGCAGATTGTGCGGCTCCATCTTGGTTTCGAGCAGAATTGATCTGCCCGATCTCTTGACGCCGCGACCGCGCAGATTTGAAGGTCCCTCGCCGGCCATGTTGACGGTCGCGGTGGCGCGGGTTTGCGCGCTAGGCGGTGTCATCGTTGTGTCGCCACGGGAGAATCGACCGACATAGCCTTGGAATCGCAGATCTAAACCAACGTATAGATCTTGGTTCCGTAATCGCTGCCAATGACGGCGCTTCGACCGAGACCATCTATGGGCGATCCAAGACCTCTGTCTCGAATCTGAGACATCGATCTAGGCCGATAGGATCGATCCATTTGGCGGGAAGAGACATCCGCCCTCCGAGTCGTAGTCCTCGTGGAGAATCTCCGTCACGACGAGTTCGACATGCTCGTCTGCGTGATCCCCACGGACGGCGCTAATCGCCGACGGTTGAGATAACGATCTCAAGTCGCTAAGGTTCTTGAAGATTGAGATAGAGACACGCCGAACAACCACGAACAACCACGAGCAGGAGATGGGGGTTTTATCTGGTTTAGGCCTCTCGGAGAGATATGACCCTACGCCCGGCCTTTCTTATATATCGGAGGAGATTACAAGAGGTGGCTCGGCGAGGCGAACAAGTCTCGGCGAGATTACGATGTAAGCTCTAAGCGATGCTAAAACGTAAATTGAGATGCCAAGATAACCAAAAACATCTATCGCCTCTACACGCCGTAGGGCTTGGTTTATATAGTGGTGAGCAAACCGACCTACCGAGGGAATATCGGTAGGGCTAGCTATGAGTACGTAACGAACTCGACGTGCCAAATATATCCCGAGGCAGATAAGGCATACTCCTAGTCTTGAGGATCACGGCTCCTATTCCAATCCGGGAAACCAACGTCCGGGTCTTCATGTAGCCGCGCAGAACTCTTGTTCGAGTCGGACTCAAACACGATTCCTTGGCCGTTACGCACCATGCCAGCCAGGAAGCTGTTCGGCAAGACGCACATGGGCCAGATAGAACCTTCCAGGGAGCTAGGCCCTGGTAGGCTGTTCGACTGGGCCGCCAGGGAGTGGGCCATGGCAATGGGCCGTGATTTTATCCCCGACAGATGGGCTTGGCAATTCCCCTCTTGGCTGGCCGCGCTCCCGTTTTTGCTGCTTGGGGCGCTTCTTCGCCGCAGGGGGCTTCGCAGTTGGTTAGCGGCCGCTGCGGCGCGGGGAAGTCCTGCGTCGGCGCTGCGGCCACCTTCGGTTTCTCGGCCACTTTGGCCTTGCCCTTCTTCGCTCCCTCAGTGTCAGAGAGCTCCTCAACGATCCCTCCTAGGATCAGTTGGCCCTCCTGCTTGTTCGGGAAGCGAAAGTCAGCACACTTGCGATGAGTACAAGTCTAACTACACGGGTTAGGGTAAGAGATTTACCTCGTCTGTGCGGACGAGTACGTTGCGCGGGCAGGTGAAGGCCACCTTGCCGGTGACTTCCCCGTCCTTCTTCGCTACCTTCAGCATGGCGTCGACCTGCTCGGTCACCCATGCGTCGGTTAGCATCACTGCCCGAGCAGAAGAAGTTAGAACCTATTCGGATGAAATCATCAAAAAGAGGTTGAGTCTTAAAGGCACTTACCCGTGCTCGCCCTGGTGATGTCTTCCCATCCCTCTATCTTGTAGAAGGGATAAGGTCTTCTCCTCGTGATGATTACATTGTTTGTAGTCCCGGATAATCTCCCCGCTGTCAGGAGCCCAAGGCCCACGAGTGAGGCGATCTTCTGGTAAGATACCAATCCTCGGCGGACATCTCCGCCGAGGCATTAGCGTTCCTTCACGGAGCCTTCCCGGTGAAGACGAGCTTGCTGTCGGCGCTTCTCTTGCTGTAGAACCACCTCGCCCACCACACGCCCATTGAGTCAAGCGGTGGGGCGAGGGTGCGGCGTCGTCGGCGGTGCTCCAGAGCTTGAGGTAGTAGCACCCAAGCGCCGAAGCGGCGGAGCTGCTCCTCGTCACCGTGTAGTAGTGCAGGAACAGCCCCACCGGTGGATCGATACCCAGATAGCCTGCGCACAGGTGTGCGAAGACGGCCATCTGGAGGATGCTGTTCGGATTGAGGTTCGCCACCTCCAATCCGCCTATGTTCAAGAAGGCCTCGACGAAGTCGCTCTCGGGAGATCTCAACCCGAACAGTGCGAACTGTTCGAAGTTGACGAACTCTCCCTCAAGCGGCTACGGAGTTTCCTCCTCTCCGGACAGCCTCCAGCTACCGGCGTTGATGTGGCCCTCTTCCTCCCAAACTCTCAAGTCCTCCTCGGTCATGCTAGTGCTCACAAACTTAGCCATGGCAGTTCCCAGGATCGGACGAGCAGGTTTGTGGTGGGATTTGGCTCTTTGGTGCTGAGCGCGGTTGGAGTTAGGGCTTGGGAAGGAAAGGTGCGAGAGCAGAAGTGGCTAGCCGTGGGCGGCTTGGGAGCTTTTATAGTCCTATATGAGCAGCTCTGCAACGGTTTGTCACAAAACGGCTAGTTTTTACTGCAACGGCTAGGTAAAACGGTCACTGTTTTCCTTGGCAATGACAGAAGTTACCGTTGAGATCATAGCGGATACTTTTTTCAGCGTCATGTTGAAGGGTGAGTCTTGTTGCTTTCGGATGGATGTGTTTTTCTGTTCGGTGCAACAGAGTTGCTCGGCACTGATCGGGTTTGTTCGGTCCCGAACAAGTTGTGTTCGGTTGAACCATAACATGTTCGGTCGATTGTTTCAAGTCTCGGTAGCAGCATACTTTCCCTCTTCGTGACTTTGAGTCTCAAGAGGACGACCCCACTCTAGTGAGTCCTTCCACTTGAGTCTCAGGGGCTAGCTGTCGGGGATAAAATCACGGCCCATTGTCATGGCCCACTCCCTGACGGCCCAATCGAACAGCCTACCAGGGTCCAGCTCCCTGGAAGGTTCTCTGAGGCCCATGTGCATCGTGCCGAACAGCCTCCTGGTCGGTACGATTGCGTGGCGCCCAAGACTTCATGTTTGAGTCCGACTCGAACATAGTTCTGCACGACTATGTGAAGACCCGGACGTTGGTTTCCCGGATTGAAGCAGACGTCGTGATCCCCAAGACTAGGAGTATTCCATATCTGCCTTGGGATATATCCGGCACGTCGAGTTCGTTACGATCTCGTGGTTAGCCCGGCCCGATAATCCCTCGGTAGGTCGGTTTGCTCTGTACTATATAAACCATGCCCCTACGGCGTTTAGGGGGCATCTAACTTCGAGTTTACACATTAGCATCTCGTAGACACCTGATCATCGCATCTCGCATCTTGTAATCTCGTCGAGACTTATTCGTCTCGCCGAGCCACCTCTTGTATTCTCCTCTGATATATAAGAAAGGCTGGACGTAGGGCTATTATCTCTCGAGAGGCCTGAACCAGGATAAAAACCCCTGTCTCCTGTTCGTTGTTGTTCGGCGTGTCTCCTATCTCACTCTTGAAGAACCTTAGTTGACTTGGGTCAATATCCCAACCGTCGACAGATTCATTCTCATTACTTGTACTGAAATATCCCCCTTTTGCATATTTCGTCCACCTATTGAGGATATATCGAGATGGCAAGTCAAAAACTTTATTGATATTGAAAACTCGGAGAGCATGCTTGCACAATATACCTATAAAACAAATAAACCCAGCAGTGTTATAAGACAAATAAAAATAGCAACTTTGGCCTCATAATGCATTTAATGTTGTGCAATTGAAAATTTGCGTACATACATTTAAGTTTGTGCAATTGACTCAAACTTTCTGCAAGAACATGTTATGGTAAGAGCCGCCGAGTCAAAAATAACTATTGCCTCATCTTGAAATTCCATTGGCATAACCTGGTAGACCTTGATTATCCCCTCACATTGCAAAATTTTGCATGAGAAAGAAAATTGCCCTTTAAATTGTTCCTCAAAATCTGAATACAACCTCCTAGTATATGACTCAACTGCTGTCTTCAACATAGGCAGATCTTGTATACAAGTTATTGGGGTAGAGTGCCGTGACTTGTAGTGCGCATCTAATTCATTATCACGTAAACTAGTGGCACATTTCTCACATAGATCTAGAAGCTCTGAAATGCCGAGTTTTCTACAAAACCTGTTCTTGAACACATTGTTCATGCCTTCATTCCTTTGAGTGGAGGTCATATCAGCGGTGAAGGATACAATTATATTCCCCAATTCCCATCAACATATCGACACATAATTAGGTGGTCCGCACCACAATTTCGAGCATATACACACACATTCACATAACTTGAAATCCACAAATCATCGATAATAAACCAAAACGTCGTTATCCAAGTCCAAAAGTCCATATAAACATACATAAAGGTCACACGAGCAGTCCAAAGTCACAAGATGTTCTTAGTGACAGAAATTGAAATAAAAAGTAAACTAATGGTTCTGCGAACCATCGAAATGGTTGGCAAAGAACCCCTCAACGATCGCTTTCAAGAGCGTTTGTGTGGCATCGAGTCACTTCGTGGAGTATTAAATCGCATCCATGGTGCAGCTGAACCACACACCTACAAGATTGGAAGAAATCACAATTTGAATTTACATGTAAATTTACAAGCTTATATAATAAATGTTGTGAAAACTAGAAAAATGAATTACCCCAGGAGAAGGCGTCGGTGCAGGGGGAAAGTGTAACTAGGGGATCGAGGCTGGCGGCAAAGGGCTGGGACCGGCTGTGTATGCGGCCAAGTGTATGCCGTCGACACATATCTTCTACCCCCCTTCCGCCGAATATCTTTTCGACGTCCTTCAACTCCCTCGGGGGTTCTCTTTGTGCAATGTAAGTTTATATGACAAGCAATACACATCAAAACTAATTCAAGGTGGCGTATTGTCCGGCGTTCAACCTCGTGGCTAAAGGTTTGCTTTGAAACCCATATCGTACATAGCTGATACCCTATAAGAACCGATACAACGGTAATGTTTCAAATGCACGAGGTCGAACGCATGCCAATATGCCACCTTGAATGAGTGGTGATCTATTGCTTATCATCTAAACTTACATTGCACAAAGCGAACCCCCTTGGGGAGCCGAAGGACGTTGGACAGAAATTCGGCGGCAAGGGGGGAGAATATCTGTGTCGGCGGCATTCTTAAGACCACGGACAAACTTATGTCTGTGTCATCGGGTTAAAGTTAGGCCGCCGACACAGATCAATCTGTGTCGGCCGCTAAAAAGCGGCCACCGACATAGATTTGTGGATTTAGTACAAATAAGCACCATGCCCAGTATGGTTGAGATGAACAAACTTCCCACCCGGTTATCAGCACCGTGCGCTCCCTGCTGGTCGCGGGTTCGAGCCCGTGCCAGCGCCCCCTATTAATTATTTTATCTGTGTCGGCGGCATAGTGAATACCGCCGACACAAATGCTGCTTGCCCCCCACTGTTCTAGCTCTCAGGCTGGCCCGCATGGCAGAGAAGTTCCACGTCTGACATGCGGGAGCGCCTAAGATGGTTCCGTCAGGCCGTTGTTCCGCCGTTAGTTGGTTGCAACTGTGTCGACGGTTATTGTTTAGCCGCCGGCACAGATTGTTTTGGTGGGCACCAAATTCAAATTTTGTCTCGTGGTCCTGAATGGGGGCTGATATGTGTCGATGGGAGCTATGTAGCCGCCGATGTAGATTACCCTGGAGTTCACGAAATTTGAATATAAATTCCACGGCGGGAGTGGGGCTGAGTGTTTATCATAGGCCGATTAAATACCGCCGATACTAACTTTCTGTGTCCGCGGGTTTTGTTTGACCGCCGACATAGGTTTGTCGACAGTTTACTGGCTGTCGATACTGCTATTTTGGCCGCCGATACAGATGCAGATTCCTGTAGTGTTGGGTCCACACATGGCACATATAAATCAATTGTTGGGCTTTTGCTGGGCCGCTTGGGCCTTGGCCCATTCGGTGAATAAAGGGGGAGGGCAGCAGCTGCTGCTGCCCTAGCTGAGCAGATGACTGCTGGCGGCGGCGGCTGCTGCTCCGAAGCTCGCGGAGGCCACGGTGCGTGCGACGTGTGACTGGCTCACCGGTTTCCTCGCGCGGTTTGTTGCTCCTCTGTGCTTATCCCTCTCTCTATTTTAGCCGGTTGCCCTCTCGTGTGTTGGTAACTGGTACGAGCTCATTTTCCCCTCTTTCTCTGTGCACTTGGCTGCTGCTCGTCGCCCGTCGGTTCGTCGGCTGGCGGTGGTTCTCGTGGTGGTTGTGCTGCTGCCCCTCTCCGACTCGGGTACCTGGTGGCCACGGGGTTGGACGCCGAGTCTCTGTGCTCCTCCTCCTCTGCTCCTCGGGTCTCCATCTCGGCTCGGCCGTGGTGGGGGCGACGACATCGTATCTCCGGGTCTCTTCGTCGGTGGTGCTTCTATAACACGGCGATCTGATTTCTGGGACAGTGCTTCGTGCGCGCTTTGCTACTCTCTGCTGGTTCAGTTCCTGCTCTTTGTGAGTATTTCTGTTCTTTTGTGCAGTAGGCCAATTGGATTTTTTGGAGGCCTATTCTTTGAATAGGAACCGATTCCAATTAGGGTATATGCACTGTGATCTTTGTGGGCTTTATAATCTGCTTGATATTGATTGCACTAAATTGAGGTCATTATAATCTGTTTTAAGAATCTTGTTTTACCTAGATAAGTACTGCTCATAATCTGTGTTGTTGGATTATTATTTACATGCTCTAGATCCCGGTGTTGGTTTATTTGATATGCCTAAGTCTGTTGGTGTACTTAGATAATTGAAAATTGATGTTGGCCTGAGAATAGAACACTGTCGTGTTCTAGTTGCTGTTTTTGGACTATTGTCCTTTACTGGCCGATTCAATCTTGATCATATAACCTGCTGTTATACCGAGTTACTAATTGCGTTGCATGCTAATTAATGATCTACAAGTTCTGGATATTGAGCAGTGCTGTTCTAGAGTTTAAGATTCTAATTTACAGATTTTATAACCTGTGATATCAAGCCCAAATTAATTGTTGGAAGGCTAATTTTAATTAGCAACCCTTAATTTGCAATCTAAAAGCAAAATAACACCAATTTAACCTGAGCTTGTCGCTGGTCATATTGGTTTGAACACTGCCATGTTTCCTAAGTTATTGCTGATCATGAGTTTATTCGCTTTATTGCTTATATTTGAAGAATTCATGATTCTGAATTTCATTCATGGCTTTGTTTTATATGTTACTCAAACTGCAATTATTTCAACATCAATTATGATCATAACTCATAACTCTCATGTTAGAAATATCATTCACTATAAGGAGCAATACTTCCATACTGTTCTGGGTCATGGAATATTTGTCCCGTATGTTGAACAATTTGTTATGTATGTACTTAACAATTTGATCGTTTCGAAGTTATTGTGGTTTCCGCTTTGAGGAACTTGTACAAGGAGATGTCGAGACTTGTGACAAATATTTATTTTTCTCATTTTACGTTCTTACATAATCTGATATAAACATGCATTAATACTGCAACTTTTGAAAATCAGCACTATCGTAACTGTTTGCTGTTAGAGCTATTTTTGTGATTACGCGTTAATTTTGTTACTTTCTTCCGCAATGTAACTTTTCAACATTATGCCTACATCCATTGAATGTTAGGAATGTGTATGCTGAGGAAGGTTCAGAGCATATGGACATAGATGCTACCCCTGCTGTGCAAGCAAGTTTCTTTCCTGATTGAGACAATTATCATAAAGTAGCTTAATTATGGCTTTTATCATATTTCACAGTTATCCCTAAGACGATCTGTTCTTTTGAATATCAGGCACTGGCAAGATATACTCGGAGAGAGGCAACTTGTCTATCATTGACCTGTTAGTCTTAAGCAACTCTCTCACATACAAGCGCGCACGGAGATACTTTTCTTCTCTAATATTTGAACATTATCTTCTTTTCTTCTTGAAATTTTGCATGCCAGGTAAAGAAGCCATGTTCTCTGGCAACTTCACATTTACAACCCTGTTGCCATACACTCCCAGACCAGTGAAGCCTACGCTATGAGCCATACCATGGTAGATCGGAATCCATGGTGAATCCACATGGGCAAGAAAGACCAATAAGCATTATAAATAATAGGAATTTTCCAGTACTTGTTTATTTTTACGTTTTGTGCCTTTTTTATGGGTATACCTCGTTCCAAATAGGGTTTTTTTTGTTTGTTTATTTTATGCAAGCAATCGTTGATATGTAATTGTCCTTGTATGTGCACGGTGTGGCCGTATAGAAACATTTTTTCCCCAAATGCTAGTGGCCTTTTCCTTTTTCATGCCTGATTTAGACTGGAGCATCATGTTTGATGGAGAGGATGGCAAAGCACCCGTAGATGTACTATCTACATCTAAACCAGGGTTTGGAACTCTTGGATGTTTGTGTAGGAGAAAACTGCACTATTATCCCCTAAACTTGCAGTGATTCTCACGTAACCCTTTAAACTTGAGTTTTACTTTCTCGCCCCTCTAAACTTGTCTCTGTTTGCACGGATGCTCCAAAACCGTTAGGCAACCGTTAAGTACTGACGCGGCGCTTATGTGGCTGCTAAAAGTTGATGTGGCTGCCACATGTCGTTTATACGACAGTTGATTTGGCTATTAATTAATGAACAAATTCATAAAAATTTATAAAAATTAGGAAGAAAATAAAAATATGACATAAAAATTGTGAAAAATTAGGAACAATTCATAAAAAATTAAAAAATAATACAAACCATACAAACCATAAAAATCCAAAAAATTGAAAAGAAACATTAAAAATTTTGGGAAATCATTAAAAATATAAATACAGAAAATTCATAAAAATCAACAAAATCATAAAAAAAAATCGAAAACCGATTTTTTTTTTCTATTTTTATGTTTTTTCGGATTTATTCTACATTTATGATTTTTTCAAATTGTTTCGAATTTTCTGTTTTTTTGGTTTTATAATTGTTTTGAATATAAATTTACATTAACTGGCATGTAAGCGCGATGTGGTAGCCACATCAACTGTTAACGGCCACATAAGCGCCACGTCAGCACTTAACGGTTAGTATAACGGTTTTGGGGCAACCATGCAAACAGAGACAAGTTTAGTGGGACGAGAAATCAAAACTTAAGTTCAAGGGCTACATGAGGACCACTGCAAGTACATGGTGCAAGTTTTTCTTTGAGAAACGAATGCAAGTTATTCAAATGAACCGCAGTGCATGTGTTATGAGAACCGCCTCATCGTTGGCCCAATCGATCGCTCTCTCTCTCTCTCTACACTTTTTTCAATAGAATCTCATTTCATGTTTTCAAAGCTCCGATAGGACCAATCTGTTACTACGAAATATTTGTCCGTGGTGAGGTGTACGAATATCTGAAAATACACATGCATCCAAAGATGATAACTCTCTTGGACTTTGGTCCATGTGGTCCTTCTTTCTGAAAAATGTGCTGATTTCAACTTTCAACGAAACACTAAAATTCATCATCATGGTAAAAAATCGGGTAGGAATTGTCCCTTAGACATTGCAAAAATACTATTTTAGTCCCTTGACCGATCAAACATGTTTTTTGAGGGTGCTTTTGGCTGATGTGGATGCTTAGGGTGTGTTTGGTTATTTGTACCAGGTTAATCTGTATGAGATGGTACAAGTTTTTTTTTTTTGAGAAAGGTCGAAATTTCAATTCATCAAAGAATAAGTTACAAGCAGACTCTGACAATCACTCCAAAGACACACACTGCAGAAATAGCCTAAGGTACAGACTCTGAAAAACTACCAGGGTTGCCTATTATTTATAATGCTTATTGTTTATTTTGGTACAGACTCTGAAAAACTACCAGTACTTGTTTATTTTTACGTTTTGTTACAGTACAGACTCTGAAAAACTACCAAGTTGAATGGGATGGTTCCGTACGGTATGATTCAAGTGAGATATCTGGTTGGTTGAACAGAATCATACAAGATTTTGTTTGGTTCTCGTATAAGATGATTTAGAATGGTTCAAGTATTCAAATATCATCAAATAACACTTTATATCTTAATAAAATTTAACCTTAAACATGATTTTATTTTTGAATGATTTAAACTAAATTTCATTTAAACTTCAATATTCAAACCAAATTTTAAATTTAACATTCAAATTGGATTTTAAATTCAAACTACATTTAATATTTGAATTTTTAAATCAAATTCAAATTGAAATCAATTTTTGAATTCAAAATTCAAACCAAATTTAAATTTGATTGAAATTTTAGATTCAAAACTCAAGTCGTATTTTCAATTCAGGATTCAAGCAAGTTAAAAAAATGATTTGAAATTTAAATTCAACCCAAATTCAAAAAATACATTCAAATTTTAGTCTGAAAACTCAAATCGAATTTTAAATTCAATATTCAAGGTGTATTGAAAATTCAAATCAATTTTTTAAATTCAAACGTATTTTTAATTGAAAAATTAAAAATTAAAACAAATTTAAAATGAATTTCAAATCTAAACCAAATTTAAAATTGGAATCAATTTGAAATTTGGTATACTATAAAATAAAAATATGAATTACGAAGTAAAAGATTGCGAGATAAAGCTGTACGGTATCGTTCGACCAAATCGAGTGAACAAAGTCATATAGCATATTGAGAGAATATTTTATTTTTCTGTATCACACCGTTCAGGATGATTTGGTACAATTCACCCAACCAAACACATGGATGGACACAAATTCTGTACCATCCCATACAGGAACCATCTCATTTAGTTAACCAAACACACTAGACGCCACTTGTGTGCCATGCTCCCACTTCCTCTCTCTTCTCCCATGTCTCTCTCTCTCGCCACCCATTCCCATCCCAAATTGCATCCCATTCCTAACACGGAGTAGCTCTTTTTCTCTTCCTCTCAATCTCTGTCTATGCACTAATCCCCTTGAGTAACGGTGGTCGCTCACATAGGTGTGGGACGGTAGCGACACCCCACGCAGGGAGGGGGTGACGGCGGTGGCGCCTACACGGAGAGGAAGCGACGATGGCTACGCACCGCATAGGGAGGAGGCGGTGATAGCGACACATTGCATGGGGGAGGAGGCGGTCGTGCCGTAGCCCTGCCCTCCCCTTCTTCGGTGCGGGAGGAGGTGGCGACGACAACCCGCGAGTAGAGGAGTGATAGTGGCAGCGCACCGCTTGGGAAGGAGGAGGCGGCGGCCGGTGTGAAAGGAGACAACTGGTTCGAGAGAGGAACGCAGCAAAGGGGTGAAGAGATGAGAAAAAGGGGTTGACACATGGGGCCACACAAAAAAATAAAAAGAAATGGAAAAAGTCTACTTACCCCCTAAAGTATTAAGTCGGGCACACATAACCCCCCGACTTCAAAAACCAGGTATTTTGTCCCCTGAACGATGCAAACCGGTGCAAATAACCCCCGCGAGTGGTTTCACAGGTGGTTTTGCCACTTCAGCGCTACACATGGTATTTATTTTTCTTTTATCTATTTTAGCGCCGGCCTACCCTCATCTTCTTCCTCCACCATCCTCCTCTTATCTCTCTCCCTCTCCCCTTTCCTGGCAGCTTCGGATTCGTTTACTGCGCCATGCTGCCCGTCGGCAGAGGAGCCGTCGCTGTCAAGCGGCTCTCCACTGACCACGGCGACGGCGAGCCGCTTCCCTGGCCGGCACGCCTCCGCATCGCCCGGGGCGGCGGCGGAGCCACTCCCCTGGCCGGCACGCCTCCGCATTGCCTGCGGCACCGCCGCCGCCCTCCTCCACCTATAGATGTTCAAATGGGCGGCCCGACATGGCCCGGCCCGAGCCCGACTAGGCACGGGAGATGGTAACCAATAGGACACTTGTTTGTTTGTGTATATTCCATTATAGTTTGTTATAATATACATACTATTAAATGAAAATAAAACAAAAACTAATCATGCCATTCTCGTGTCGGCCCATGGGCCTAGCCTTCAGCCCAAGCATGGCCTGGCCGATCGTGCCGTGTCGGCCCGGCCCTATCTATATCGTGCCGTGCCGTGCTTCGAGCTGGGCCAAAATGTCGTGCCTTGTGCCGGCCCTTTTAGCCTGGCCCATTTGGCCATCTATTACCACCACCACGACTGCCACCCCGCTGTCCTCCACCACGGCTGCCACCCTGCCATCCTCCACGGCGGTGTGGTCGGCGGTGACGGCAGGGAGGAGGGGCGGAGAGAGGAGAGAGGGTAGAGGGAGGGTGAGGATGGAGGAAGAAGATGAGGGTGGGCCCACGCTAACAATAGATAAAAGAAAAAAAATTCCACTTGGAGCGCTGAAGTGGCAAAACCACCTGTGAAACCACTCGCAGGGTTATTTGCACCGGTTTGCATCGTTTAGGGGATAGAATAACTGGTTTTCGAAGTTAGGGGGTTATGTGCGCCCGACTTAATACTTTAGGGGGTAAGTAGACTTTTTCCAAAAGAAATTAATAATACAAATATGTACTACATTTGTCATGTGTTTTGTTCAGTCAGCATGGACATGGCTTCGACAGGGCGTCTACGAGGGAAAAACCGTCATAGCTATCGATCATGTCATCCAAAACCACCCTAAAAACAGTTTGATCGGTCGAGGGATTAAAATAGTGCTTCTACAATAAGACCAATCTAACCCTATTTGTCATCGCGAGAACCAATTTAGTGTCTCGTTGAAAGTTCAGAAATGGAATTGACACCTTTTCTTTTGTTTTTTTGCTAGTCTTTGTGTTAGACCCCTTCTCGGTCGAAGAAACCTGCGTGGTGCGCATGGATCATTTGTATAGACCCTCTCCACAGCAGCAGCAGCATTTTATAAATTTATTGGCTTATAGAATTTTCCACAGAATATGAAACTGTTTTCTGTAAAATTTCAGTGTTCTCTACCACGTCAATCCTTGTTTGGATTTTACGGGAGAAGCTTACAAAAAATTGTTAAAACCCGTAGCCTACGAAAACAAAAACAGAAAGAAAAAAAAAACGCCATCTCTTTATGTTTCCAACTGTGCTCCACTCTTGTGGTAGAGAGGTCCGAAGATGCCCAGGAGATCTCAAGGAAACCCAACACAAGATGTAGATGAGGAAACAAGTGATAAGAGGAAAGATCATAGGGATGGAAAAGTAATATAAATGAATGGAGAGGAGTTATCAATACTCTCGCAGTTGGCACCTAAAGATGACCCGGTGGGATCATGCGTCGTCCAAAACAACTCCTTCGCTTCTTGTGACTTTTGCAATGCCTTCGATAAGTTCCGTTTATTTAACCAAGCCACTGCATATGAGTCGTTGACTTATTCTTCGACAACACACGACCAAAGATCATTTTTCATTCCCACAGCTTAGGAGCTCGGCACGGTTTCACATTCTATTGATAGTATCAATGGGTTCTTTCGCCTTCCCCATGGCTCAAACCTTGCAAATGGCAAATAGTATCTAGGAGGATATACGTCTCTCATAGCATTCCCAACGGCTCATCTAAATTTTACCATATCCAAATGTTCTTTTCATCCTCTAAATTTTTTCACACTTTACATTACATTACACCCTTCAAAACCATGGGACCTCTCATGGATTTGCATTCGGAATAATGGAGAAATCAGCATGCTTACCGACCACTAATTGAATATGAACATACAAGCCACAATGAATCGTGTCTCATATGTTAATACAAAATTAGACCATAAGCAACAAACATACCCTCCGTTGAAGAAGGCAAACCGAGGCACCTAGATATGTGACCTGTCATAGCTCCCAAGATCAAGCATCATCACACACATATCCTTTCAACAATCGATACCAAAACATATGCAACAATGGACATAATTTATATATATGAACAATTACATGGCCTATTGTCCATACAGCAATACATGGCCCTAATATAGGTCAATAGCAACAAAAGAACATATTTTACATCAGAGTGCAACAGAATAACATTAGAGTAAACTAGACCTGTTTGAAGACTGGGTCGGGCCGGGCTTCGAAAAACCTTGTGCTTTTTGGCTAGACCTGAGCCTGGCTTGACCCTACATTTTTTCTCAAAAACTAGGGCCGATCCCGACCTGAAAGCCCAAAGCCTAATTTTACACTATGTTTTCATTTTTTTCCTAAGGCCCGAGCACGACACAGATTTTATGTCATGCTAAAAAATGGAGCCCAAGCTAGACTTGACATGCAAGAAAAACCTGGCCCAACCGAGATTTTTTAGGTCAGGTTTGGGCCGGGTGTTGGTGTTTTTTATGCTCAAAATTATAGTTTCATAATTCCGTAATCGCACGAAACACCTTGTAGCATTTTCACATAGGAGTATTATGGGGTATCGTACCTTGTAGCATTTTCACACATGAGTATTACAGGGTATCATATTTCCTCATGGAAGCAGGATAAAATATATCGGTAAATAAGAATAGCTCTTTTACAAATAGATACAACCACCGGCTAATAATTAGCAGGAGTAAGATATAATATATATTTAGGAAAACATGACACACACCAGAGACTCGATAAATTGGAGTGGCTTAGTTAATTGGGAGAACAACGAGACAAGTAAACGCTCCTATTTCTAATCCTATTAATTTACCTAGCCAAGCTAGCAAATAAAGACGTTGAATTGCTCAAGTTCACTTCGGAGCTCGCCAGATCCACTACTGCCCGCTATTAGTTAAGAACTCCGGACAATTATGGTCATCTTCGATTGGGCTCTCTATTGATCTAACCCGTATGTGGTGGACTACAACCAGATAGACAAGGTTGTCACCACCTGATGTCCTACCACATAGTAGGTGGGGGTAGGAGTAAATTGAGTCAATACTAATCCCAGAAACCAAGTCTACAATTAATATCGATGACTTCTCTTGGGACCCTCAGGGAAGCACCCAGACTTAGATAACAGAATTACTAAATTACTAAGCTCGAACTCAATTCCTATGAACTTAAACAGAGCTCTTTCTCTCTCTCGATTCCACACTTGGGAAGTAATGCAGAAAGTAAATGCTCAGCTAAAGTACATAAATAAGACTTGTATTATAAATTTATAATATAATTGTACGGGAAAGTAAAGATACAAGAGCTTTATCGGAACTCCCGAGGACTCCTCCGGAACTCCGAGATGAAGCTCGACTCGACTCTAACTCCCAAAAAACTAGCTCTACTATACAAGTGATACAATAAGTTCAACTCCCAAAAAACTAGCTCTACTCTACAAGTGATACAATAAGTTCTTCAATTGGTAGTGTGTGTTACAATGTGTTTATAGTGTCCGAGGCCAATCTCCACTTGACACGTGTGGACTTGCCAAGAGGAGTAGCACGCAAGGCGTCGAAGGGGGGAGGCCGGCCGACCTGGGGAGGTTGGCCGGCCTGGGGTGGCCACATCCTAGCCCTTGATTTCTTCGGGATTCCCTTTGGATAGATA
Organism: Raddia guianensis; assembly: GCA_036346415.1. NCBI lineage: Eukaryota > Viridiplantae > Streptophyta > Magnoliopsida > Poales > Poaceae > Raddia > Raddia guianensis. Next base: position 24,702,765 of record CM070540.1, read on the forward strand.
GGATCTTCTCCCAACGCCGGTTTGGATGTGTACAAGGCGGTTGAAAAGTTAGTCTTGTATGCAAAGTTGCCTTGTGATCCCTTGGATTTCACCGTCATTGAATGGATGGTAGAGATCACCTCCTGAGATGTTCCTTGAATCCTCAAAGAAAACACAACCATTTGGGCTGGAAGTGGCGTCGGCTAGTTTGGTGGGGCCAACCGGCCTAGGCCAGGTCGACCTGTCCTACTTCGGTCCAGTTTTGGCTCAATTTTCTCTATATTTCCCTGTAAATGCACAACTCACCAAAACTTATGAAAATTATTAGTTTATAACTAATTTATTGCATGGAATGATAATTCTTCCCATTTTACCAGAAAGTTGGCGTATGAAATTAGGCTTTAGAGACCGCCAACACCGGGCAGCCCATGAATAGGTCTAGAGTAAACAAATAAAGTGGGATAATATAATTGTAACAAAGAGCCAGCATGTTATGGCCCCAAACCCCTAGGCAACCGACTAAATTCAAGAACATTGCTTTGACAGGTAGCGTCGTCGTAATCTGCTCAATTTTAACCTCGTAGCAACTCCACACATGAAAGAACAATGATTTGGTTGAATACAAAAGGTACACACACACAATAGATAATAATATAGCTACAATCTGAATGGCTAATAAACAATGGATGATTAAATGTTTATTTCAGCATAAAATAAACATTTGCAATGACATAGGCATATATAGATTGAAATTGTATTTGAGTAAACATTTTATAAATAAATGTAATAGTATCATAGGCATCATCATTTTTTCATCATGAACAATAAATTCAAGATTTCATCGTCAACAAATTTTGGACTCCTTGTACATAAGGCTCCTTGCCCTTTCATCAACACCACTGGCAACCCTATGCTCGGAAATGGAACCACAACTCAAACCATCATGCCCAAAACCAAAACCCACATGCTAACTTCAGTGTCTTGTCTTACAAGTATTCGTCTCTTAACCCGGGATGCGGCTATTTGAATACAACTTTACCCACATGATATAATAAACTATGTCGAAGCCTACTAGGTGTACATGTTAGCCACTAGGTCACCAGATGACTTTTACCCCTCTTCCCAGCCCTTTGGGTCAAAGGGAGACAAACCGTTGTCTTATATTTGTTTAGCCTGTACTCATAGATGCACCACAGATAAAGCCCTCGAGCCCTCCCCCACACAACACACATAGCCTCTTTGTAACCCAACGGTTCTAGCATGCACATAAAATTAGCCAGGTGTTCCCATTCACACGTGTGGTCGTGCGTACAATAATTTGAAGGGATAGCACAATGTTTGGTCAAATCGACTCAGACGAGGCTACATCTCCGGAAGCCCTTCTTCATCATCTGAAGGGAAACGCGGATTGCTATGCTGGCAACAAATGAAAATTCTATCACGAAAACCCAGGAACACCCTACAAGTAATTGATCATAGATCAAGATTACCTTATGGCGTGCAGTGCAGAGGAAGATGAGTCGATGAAGCCGGTTTATCAATCTGCATGTAGTTGTACGGAAGTAATCGTTCACGGCAATCCCATCGCCTCCTCCTTACTGATCAGTAATCATCCACAAGGTGCGCCGTGGCTGAACTCCACGCCGTGGAGGTCATCGATGAGCTTGAAGAGCTCGCCAAGATTCACGACATCTGCGCAGTCTTTCTTCAAACGGGCTCCCTGGCCACATACGGATTCTGTTTTGACGTTCTACCACATGTTGAAAAGCTAACGAAATTATCTGTCCAACGCATCCTGATGTGACCATGTCCATCATTGGTATGACCAACACTACATCATTGTGGTGGTCATCAATATTTTCGTCGACTACTTCGTCAGCCTTGACGTCGGCGAGTCTTCGATCGACTATTTCATCTTCGACCTCTTCATCTACGATGAGTTGGCAACACTTCACGGCATCTTCTACATCATCTACATCAACTATGGTGCCATCATCAACTAAATGGCATCATCGACCAGCACCATGGCCAGGTCGCGTGCACAACCGGCAATCTCATCATGCTGGTATTGCGTTGTCGCCGCCAGCAGTTCGGCCTCCACTGTGGCCACCTCCCCAAGCTCAAGACGTATTCAAGAAAAGCGTATCTCCACCACTTCGACGCCCTCTGGTCCCACAAGTCACGTCGTTGCAAGGCCGGCCCAAGAGAGTGCCCAATTTATCCTCGAGTCGGGTTCGACCATCTCCTCGCAGTCAACTTAAAACGGATGTCCCGGCGTCATATGAACTCCGTTTTGGATGTTCTTAGTATGCACGGAAAAGCTCTCGACGAGATCTTTCCAACGGATCTAGTCCCACCTCCAAATTCCATATGGATCAGCTGAAATCGTCGAAACAATATTATGACTAGAAACTGCCGGGATCTGTCGGGCGCTGCGCCGCTCCACTTTGGGCCCATGGCCCATGTGCCTCCTAGGGCTGCGCCCCAAACCCTAGCCGCCGCTATAAATTGAGTAGTCATCGCTAGTTTAGACCTGGGTTTTGCTTAGATTATTCTGCCGTCGCAGTTTCGCCGTGTATCGGTTTGCTGAACCCCAACTTTACGTGCTTATTCGGTAATCAGTAATTTGAGATTGCATCTACCGCGTTCTTGCTTGTGTTCTCGATTCACTTACAGGAATTAACCTTCGTGGTGAGGTCAACCGTGTCTTGGCGTGGTTGATAACGAACGGAGACAGTGGTGTAGCGATTGTAGGCTCAGATCTGTTCTGATTGGAAGCCGGATCGTCAACGTCGAGTTCTCTACCAATCGAGTTTATCCTACCTGTCGGAAGATTGGGATCCCATCTCCCATCAAGTGATTTCAGAGCCTCGGTTGCCCATCAGGTATACTTGTATCCCCTTTGTTCGTTGTTTGTCTTCCACCTAGAGTCCAGAAAATTGTCTCACAAAAAGATTTGAGTTCGTCATCATATCCATAGTCCCAGCCACTTTGTATTCTTCGCAATTTCGTTTTCAGTTTTGCGTTGTTGAATTTGTATCCATCGTCATCGTCTTATTGCTGGTTTAGATTAAGTTCTTGGTCTTGTTTGAGTCTTGCATCTTGACGTTGAGTAAAGCCATCACGTCATCGTCGTCGCCGCGTCCAAATTGGATATCAATCTGTCTTGTTCGGTATTTTATTATTATCTCCCTTGTCCGAACTCCAAATTGAACAAATTTGAGCCGAAATTGTAGCCCAGAAAAAGATCTTCAACTTTGTCCATTGCACGAAGTTCCAGAAACTCCATCTTCAGATCCAAAATCACGTTGGAAGTGTTTTTGTATGTGTCTCGGATTTTTCTGAGCAGTCTGTATTGCGGGGCCCAAATCTCCTAGATCCTTTATCCAAATTAGGACCTCCATATATGCAAATTGATCAGGAAGAGAAGATCTACAACTTTGTTTTTGCGATTTTTTGTGTTTAAGGCCTCAAAAAACAAAAAAACAACGTAGGAAATTTCGATATTAGTAGATCTATTTTTTCCAGCAAGAGAAAATTGAGTGTTTGTGTATATATCTTGTATTCTCTCATATGCGGCACTATTGATATTTGAAAATAAGGTGAAAAAGGAAAGTGCATAAAAAGAAGCCGCACAAAGAAAAAGAAAAGGAAAAAAAAGAGAAAAAATAAGGAAAAGAAAGAAAGAAATCAGAAGTGGTTGCATTCTTTTGTATCCAAAGTGTTGTGTTATTTGTTTTGCTTGCTTGAGCTAGGTCTAAGGATGGGTTTAGGCCAGCAACTTTGACAAGTACTTTGGATATTTATTCAACTTTGCTATTCTGATTTCGATAATTGCAAATTCCTTGCTACTATATATTGCCTACCCAAATTCCACATACTTCTTATCAGTTCTAGTTCGAACTTGCAATCGTTTCGCTCACACTCGTTCAGTATCATGAACCAGCCATCGGTTGCACCTCCTGCAGCATTGGTAAGAACACTTGTAAGAGCGTGGTAAGACGCTTGAGAGCGTGTGATTCCACCTTTTACCACCTAGTAGTTGATAGGGATAATACTCTTGTGTTATTTTCTATTTACTACTAACAATAGCAGGATCATCGATCGAAAATCAAAATGATACTAAGCTTGTTCGTCACAAAGAGCGGCTACATTTATTGAAGGAGTTAAAAGCCATGATCAAAAATTACGGTCGAAACATTAATAATACACAAGAGAGGTTGAAAGAAAAACACTCCACCAACACTATATCTGCTTCCACCGACCAAGGTAAAACTCTAATGTCTCTTCCTTCTTATAATGGATTTAGTGCTAATGCTTATATTGATTGGGAAATAACGGTAGATAAAATATTTTCACAATATAAAATCTGTGACAAACGAAAAATTAATGCTGCTGCTAGTGCTTTTACTCGTTGTGCATCAATTTGGTGGAATGATTTTTGTAAATATAAGAAGATACCTCAAACATGGAGAGATATGAAATGATATTTGAGAGATGAATTTGTTCCCGCATATCATTATAAAAATTTAGTCAATGAATTACAAGGTTTACAACAATGTGATAGAACTGTTAAAGCTTACTATGAATAATTTGAGACATTGTTATTGCGTTGTGGTTTAGAGGAAACCGAGGAAGCTAAGGAAATTAAATTCTTAGCAGGACTTGATAAAAAAATTCAGAATGTGCTTGTTGATAAAGAATATGATTCTCTCTCTAGTTTGTTTAACCTTACTTGTGAGATTGAAATTAAAATTGCACATGAAAGACAAATTTCTCTGGAAGAACGACATCTTGTCGTGCCTCCACTCGTGACTAACATTTTACAGGGCAATGAGAATAATCAAGAGAAGGATAAGCAAGATTTGACCACGAATGATAACAAGGAGAATAAGAAGATACATGACGCTTTACCCTTACTTTCAACGCCTACAACTAAAGATGTACCTACATCAGCTGACGAGGAAAATAAAGGTAATGAAAAATGTACAATACTCACTGAAAAGAAGAACGATGTTGATGTGGTGAAACTTTCCACAAATCATGATGTGTTAGAGCATCAAATTGTGGAACCCATTGCTGATTTACCTTTGTCACAAGATGATTTGCTCGATGTTTCTTGTGATAAAGAAGAGTTGTGCGATAAATCTTCATTTATATCTATGCCACAACTAGTAAATAAACATGTTAATTTTACTTTAAAACCAAACACTTTTATTCAAAATAAACATGTTGTTCACATTGTTAACGAAAATGATGAGTTGAAATTGTTGTCTTCTTTAAATGTTCTGGGTTATATTGAATTTGATGTTCTATGTGATCTAGACAATTTAGAGGAGAGACTTGTTGATCAATACAATTTGCCTTGGTTATCTAGAAATACATTTTATGGTATAGGCAAATATAATGATAATGTAAAGTATATGGTTAATTGAGTGTACATTTGCTTAAATATGAATTTTTTTTATGATGTACAACCATGTGATCAGTTAGAGAGCTACATTATCAATAATCAGGAGACATCAAGTGCCACTAGATTTGTTTCGAAAATACATGAAAAATTTCAAGAAAGGGAGGATGTGGATCCTAATTGGTTTGATTCTAACAATTTGATTACAAATGATATGCTTGTTGCTTTGTTTTTCTTTGGGGCTAATTTTTTGCAGACAAATAAGGATGAGTCGAGGACGACTCACAATCAAGAAGGGGAGAATGATGTGATCATGTCCATCATTGGTATGGCCAACACTACATCAGTGTGGTGGTCATCAATATTTTCGTCGACTACTTCGCCAGCATTGACGTGGACGAGTTTTCGATCGACTATTTCATCTTCGACCTCTTCATCTACGATGAGTTGGCAACACTTCACGGCATCTTCTACATCATCTACATCAACTATGGTGCCATCATCAACTAAATGGCATTATCGACCTGCACCATGGCCAGGTCGCGTGCACAGCCGGCAATCTCATCATGCTGGTATTGCGTTGTCGCCGCCAGCAGTTCGGCCTCCACTGTGGCCACCTTCCCAAGCTCAAGACGTATTCAAGAAAAGCGCATCTCCACCACTTCGACGCCCTCTGGTCCCACAAGTCACGTCGTTGCAAGGCCGGCCCAAGAGAGAGTCCAATTTGTCCCCGAGTCAGGTTCGGCCATCTTCGCGCAGTCAACTTAAAACGGATGTTCCGGCATCATATGAACTCCGTTTTGGATGTTCTTGGTATGCACGGACAAGCTCTCGACGAGATCTTTCCAACGGATCTGGTGCCACCTCCAAATTCCATATGGATCAGCTGGAATCGTCGAAACAATATTGCGACCAGAATCTGTTGGGATCTGTCGGGCGCTGCGCCGCTCCATTTTGGGCCCATGGCCCATGTGCCTCCTAGGGCTGCGCCCCAAACCCTAGCCGTTGCTATAAATTCAGTAGCCATCGCTAGTTCAGACTTGGGTTTTGCTTAGATTATTCTGCCGTCGCGGTTTCGCCGTGTATCGATTTGCTGAACCCCAACTTTACGTGCTTATTCGGTAATCAGTAATTTGAGATTGCATCTATCGCACTCTTGCTTGTGTTCTCGATTCACTTGCAGGAATTAACCTTCGTGGTGAGGTCAACCGTGTCTTGGCGTGATTGATAACGAACGGAGACAGTGGTGTAGCGATTGCAGGCTTAGATCTGTTCTGATTGGAAGCCAGATCGTCAACGTTGAATTCTCCACCAATCGAGTTTATCCTATCTGTCGGAAGATCGGGACTCCGTCCCCCATCACATCCAGTCTTGTCCCGAAATTTATCCTGGATCAATGGGAATCAACGAAATAAGATCGCGTATAGAATCTGTCCACGAGCAGATTTCATCTCTTTCTCAGGTTCGCATCGATTAGCGGCACAAGCATAATGCCTTTACGGTAACAGGGATTAGAATCCGTCCATGCATGGTGTGCTAGCACCGGTGCACTGACTATGGAGACGACGGTTAGGGTTTGGTGGAGATGGAGAACTCACGCATAGACATGTTCCGACCTCCCCACCACCTCCCTTTATATAGCGCCCACCATTGAGCCATCTATGCTAGAGGCCCAATTAGGTCCGGATCCACATAATATGTAGCCTGCGCTATCCATTAACCCGCATCATATGTGATTCATAATTTTCATTGGGCATATCCCAACATCATCACCCTGTCACCTGTTTGAGTCTATCTAGCTCATAGATTCACATATATCATAACCAACATCACCATATAAATCGAAACTAACAATATAAATCATCACATTTGAAGTCATGATGACCGATGGGATAATTCCATCTATCATCCTCTATCGTGGACCTAAGCATGGCTAAGCATGTCACTATGCAAATACATATAATTACCCAATACTAGGCTAACAAGGAGAAAAAGAAAACCTACATGACATTCACTAGTTACATATAGGGGTGGAACTGAACCAAGCTAGAGCGAGCTGGCTTGGATCGGACATGTTCGAGTGAACGAGCTGGCTCAGTCCGGCTCGGTAAAACTCAGGAGCTATAACACAAGCTCGCTCAGGCTCAAGCTCACAAAAAGCTCGAGCCAGCTTGTGAGTCTCATGGGCTCGTGAATGAAATCCAAAGAAAGTAAAGTGAGCCAGATGCAAATAGAAGATGAGAGAGTGCACAAGGGAAATCATCAACATCTGTTGCGATCATGTTGTGCTCATCGTCACGGGACGCCATGGGCATGTGACTTCGTTGCCCCAATCTCACCATCGCGAGGCGTCGTGGCCCTATGGATTCTATATCTAGCCGAAGGGCTTCCTATATCAATGGTGCCACCCTGTTGGATCTAATCTTGATAGTTTTGTCTAGTTTGAGTAGGATTAGGTTTATCTAAAAGTAAAAGCATTAGAGATGGAGTTTGTTTAGAATTAGTAGTTCTAATTTGAGTAGGAGTCTTGTATTTTCTCTAGTATAAATAGATGGCCAAGGGCCAAGGAAAGGAGTAAGCTTTAGCACCGAGAAAATATTGAGCCAACGTTTTTTTTGTTGCATGATTAGTAGAGCTGATTAGTTAGACCAAACACGAGCACATGTCGACGTGCACGTGAGTGCTATTCTAGACGTGCTCTTCACGTTCCTCGGTCCGGCAGCGACGTCCGACAGTACATGAAGCTGTGCAGCCGCGGCTACCCGTGTTCCCGTCGATCAACGGTTCGTTTCCGAAAGAATTGATCCTAGGATTTTTCCAACAATTGGTATCAGAGCCTAGGTTCAACTCGGATATCGCCATAAGAAGATGTCGATAGTACCGCATGGAGCGGGAGGCGTCGGTTGTGGCGGAGGCCCCACGTCGACGATGTACCCGCAACTTGCAAGGAGCAGCTATACTATCTGGGCCATCAAGATGCGTGTAGCGATGGAGGCACAGGAAGTATGGTTTGCTGTCGATCCAGGAGGTGACGCGTACAAGAAAGAAGGCGCGGAATACCGGAAGGATCGACTAGTACTATCGGCAATCTATAGTGCGATACCCGAAGGCCTCATGATCTCCATCGTCGGAATGGACTCGGCGAAGGCGGCATGGGAGGCGATCAAGACAGCAAACATCGGGCATGATCACGTGATAGAGGCGAAGTTACAGTCTCTTAAACGCAATTTTCAGAATCTCAAGATGCTGGACGGTGAAACTGTAGCGGCCTTCACTACTAGGGTCTCGACGATCGTCAATGGGATCCGAGGACTGGAAAAATATAAGAACAAGCAATTGTCAGAAGCTGAAGTGGTGCGTCGTTTCTTGCGTGCGGCACCCGAAAAATACATGCATCTCGTCATCTCGATAGAGCAATGTATTGATTTGAAGACTTTAACACTGGCTGATCTGATTGGTCGCTACCAGGCGTACGACGAACGGATCAAATCCACTATTGGTGGTCCAGAGGACCAAGGAAAGCTATTGCTTTCACCCGATCGCGATGGGAGAGACATCAAATAAGGGAGAAGGGTTTTCTGGAGGTGGTGGAAGGAAGGCCGGTGATAAGGGTTTTAGTCAAGGATCCAAGTTAAAGAACGTTTGCAGCCATTGTGATAGACATCGACGCGACAAGGGTGGTCGTGACAATGATGACTCGTCAAGTGATACTGACAGTAGCGGTCAGTCAAGTGACACAGATGATGACAAGTCAAGCAACGGCAAACGAAACTACGGGGGTGCAAAGGATAGGAGCAAGATCAAGTGTTTCAACTGCAATGTATATGGGCACTATGCATCTGAGTGCCAAAAACCTCGTCGTAATCGAGATTGGCACAAAGAGAAGGCGAATCTCATCCATAAGGACGTCGATAATGAACCATGCATACTTCTCTCCACGCATGTGCAGAAGGTACATGATGTGATGCTTTTAAGTAAAGAGAAGGTGGTGTTGAGGTCGTATGTCGAGGGTGAAACACAACCTACATCCACGAAATGGTACTTGGACAATGGTGCAAGCAATCATATGACTGGGCAAAGGTCATTTTTCGAGAAGTTGGATGAGAGTTTCCAAGGACAAATCCAATTTGGTGATGGATCAATTGTGGAGATAAAGGGGAAGGGGTCAATTCTTCTCCAGTGCAAGAACGGAGAACAACGTGTGCTCTCCGAGGTATATTTTATACCGAGTCTCTCGAAAAATTTCATCAGTTTGGGACAGTTTGTCGAAAACAGATGCAAAGTGATGATGCACCAAGAAGATCTATGGGTCTATGAGCAAAGCGGGAAGCTTCTTATAAAGGTAAAAAGATCCAAAGATAGGTTATATATGATTCAATTGAACATATATACCAATGAGCATAGTAAACAAGAAGCGCATGAAAAGGATGTACCGTTTGAAATGTTCAAGCGGGGAACATTAAGTGCAACTCCAACCGACTTAACAGATGTGTTGGAGTCAGATCCTTTCTATACCGTAGAGGAGGCAGCTGATGCAGAAAAGGAGAAGGAAATAAAGATGGTACCAACGATAGTGAAGAAGAAAAAGATTATGAAGAAGAAGAAAACGAAGACGATTAAGAAGAAAAAGAAGAAGAAGAACCAAGTATGCAGAGGTGACTTGAAGGACAAGTTTGGGCTGCAACACGTTAAGATTGTGAACACGTCAGATGGGCGTGAGGACTGTGCAAGGAAGCATATTTATCAAGTTATTAGATTGCGTCAAGTTCGAGGAGACATGCCAGAAGATTATGATCAAGATTAGGGGGGGTGATTGTTGGATCTAATCTTGATAGTTTTGTCTAGTTTGAGTAGGATTAGGTTTGTCTAAAAGTAAAAGCACTAGAGATGGAGTTTGTTTAGAATTAGTAGTTCTAATTTGAGTAGGAGTCTTGTATTTTCTCTAGTATAAATAGATGGCCAAGGGCCAAGGAGAGGAGTAAGCTTTAGCACCGAGAAAATATTGAGCAAACGTTTTTTTTATTGCATGATTAGTAGAGCTGATTAGTTAGACCAAACACGAGCACAACATGTCGACGTGCACGTGGGCGCTGTTCTAGACGTGCTCTTCACGTTTCTTGGTCCAGCAGCGACGTCCGACAGTACATGAAGCTGTGCAGCCGCGGCTACCCGTGTTCCCGTCGATCAACGGTCCGTTTCCGGAAGAATTGATCCTAGGATTTTTCCAACACACCCAAGCCGGAGAGCTTCCTATATCGCTGGTGCCACCCTGGCCCACCCTAGCCGAGATGAAGAAGGGAAAGAAGGGAGGTCATCCCACCTAGCCCCTGCTAGCGCCTGCTGTAGCCGCACTGGTTCAGCTTGTGATGAGGAAGAGGATGGGAAGACGAGGTGTCGGAGGCGCCCTAGACCGTGAGGAGGGATGGGGAAGATACTGGCAACATGATGGAGACACTAGATTGGGAGACCATGCTTGGAAAAGAGAGAGGCACAAGAAAGATGAGAGACAGAGCAGTTGAATCAGAGAAGGCAGCGTGCTCAATGGATTAATGTTAGTTCATAATTGAACAAAGGCTCAAGGAACTAGATATGGTCATAAGAGAATCACAAACACCCCTTCTATATCTCTCCTGTAAAACATTATTGGTGTGCCCTTTATCCATCCCTCAAAAATTATTTTACAATCTGCACTATACTACAATAATATAGAGCACCTTTGTAGCCACTTTATATCTGCTACAGTATTGTAGAGGGCATGTTGGAGATGCTCTAAGAATAAGGAGAGGTGGATACATTCAGCCTATTTTGGGTTGGGCTAACAATAAATACTAATTTTAGGTTGGGTCAACAACAAAGACATGCTATGTGGGCTTTATTTATGCAAATTGAGAGAAGTTTTCACGAGCCACGAGCAAGCTCCCATTGGCTCGACTCGAGCTTGTTAATGCCCATGAGTTGGAAAATAGGCTCAAGCAAGGCTCATTTTTGAACGAGCCCGAGCAGAGCCAAGCAAAAAAATCGAGCAAATTACGAGCCACGAGCTAAAATGCGAGCTCTAGCTACATAGGACAACTATTTTCTACCCGTAAAGTATTATATACATGATGTAGCATGCTGGCAAATTTAGAAAACAGAACATCATCAATTTGGGCAAATGGGTCAATATGCACAAAGGAGGGTTTTAGTAGTCTTCGCTGTAGGTGGAGGAGAATGGAGGAGTGATGATATTTTTTAGGTTGAAGAAAGAGAGGTGAGCTGAAATTTTGAGGAAGGATGTGAGGAGGTGGGAGATGGCTAGGGATGGCAAAAAAAAAACCATCGTTGGTACGGATATGGGTCACAAATTGTACCCGTGAGTAATTGGGTTCAGGTACCCGAAATTTTTTGGTTCGGGTTCGGGTTTGATTTGGTACCCATGGGTTACCCGAGTTCACGCACTGACACGTGGGTCCAGCTTTCTTCATATATATACTGAGAAATAAAACCCTAGCTTACTCCCCTCACAGGCACGCAGCTGCCGCCCCTCTACCCTCCAGCTCACAGACTCCCCCTCAGCTCCCTCTGCTTCCACCCCGACGTTGCCGCCCCTTCGCCAAGACACCGCCCCTTCGCCTCGTCCCTCGCCTCCCCACACGGCACTCCATCGCCGCCCCACCACTCGCCTTCTGACGTCGCTGCCGCCGATCACCGTCTTTGGTCACTGCCGTCTACAGGTTAGCCTCTCTATCTCTCTCTCTCTCTCTCTCTCTCTCTCTCCGTGTACTGGCCCCCCGCCGCCTTGTCGGGCTACTGTTGCTGGACGCTGCAGAGCCATCCCCTCCCCTCTCTCTCCTCCCTGTCCGCTCCTCTCTCTTTGGGTTTGGGTACCCATCGGTTCCGCTATGGACGCGGGTTTGTACCCGTAGGTGTTTTCGAGTTCTGGTATGGGCGGTATCTTCGGTTTCTGGTTCAGGTATGGTTGAGGTGTACCTGGAGATACCCACCCAATTGCCATCCCTAGAGATTTCTTAAGTAGGTACCTCCCATCCTTCTCTTACATGTGGGGATGGCATCACGTGTCATTGGTCCAAATGTAAGTTTGGCGGGTGGAAAAACCTAGGTAGCAACTGTCGACTGGTGACTAACTGGGAGGTCACCGCCGATAATGAATTTGTACGAGGGGACGCTAATCAAGAACTAGGCCAGATGGTAGCACAAGACGCAGGTTTATACAGGTTCAGGCCCTCAACGGAGGTAATACCCTACTTCCTGTGCTCTGGGATTATATGATGGATCAAGATGCGGGATGCAAGATGATGCTATATGTCATCTATGATGATGATTTGTGCCGATGGCCTCTACCCCCTCCCTTTATATAGTGTAGGGGAAGATAGAGTTACAGGATAGCACGCGGCATACGCTAGCTAATTCTGTTATGCTGTTACATGTCATGTATGTGATGATCCGCTAATTACATGGAGATAGATTATATCCTCGGAAACTTCCTTGTAGCTCAACATGCGTGTAACCCGAGTGGTCTCTATCCTTGATCGGCCGACTTGGACTGCCCTCTATCTGCTCCCTTATGGGCCTTCTAGAGGATACCCGGGGCCCATATAGTCCACAGCAACTCAGTTCGAGCTCAAGTCTTAGGTGTTGACGGCCCTCAAGTACATTCATGGACGAACTAACAGAGAAGACTTTTAGATTGTCCTCAATACACATGCTGACTGTCAGTAAAGGTAACGCTGACCGTCCGTAAGTGTAATGCTAATGAATTGGCAGAGAAACTTTTATTTTTCTAGGTTTGACCTCCAGGTGGTGACCGCCCACAAATCATGCATGAATTGTCCATGAATTACTTGGTAAATAAGACATAGGAAAGACTCTTGTCGGTACAATAAATACTAGGGTATGAAGAGTCTTAAAGAAGACCAGGCGGGCCCCACGCGTCAGGCGGGCAACCAGGCCCAGTGGCGTGGCGAAGCCCTCAGCCAGCCGCCAGCTGCGCCGGGCGAGCACGAGAGGCCTCCTCCCTGTCAGGTGGGGCCCGTGCTACAGGAAACGTCCCGAGGGGAGTCTTCTGGGCGAAGGCTCTCCTCTGCTGCGGATGACAGGCGCATTCAATGCGACGTTACGCACGGATGGACCGAAGAAGAGATGATTACCGCCACAGTGACCTCTGCAGGTCTAATCAACTGTCACTGTGGCTTTGCGAGATTGACCGGCGGAGAGAGAGTCCGCCGTCATCAGGATGGCCGCCCGCGTCAGGTGGCGCAAGTTGGGCCCCGCCTACTCCCTCACTGGCGTGTTCACATGAGTCGGAGGCCACTTGCGAAGCACGCGTAGGCGGCGCCGCTCGGCACAGTAGCAGCACGTTTTCGTCTCTCCTGTCCCGTCCTTTACGTCTTATCAGTGTACTAAGCGTACTGTACTGCCTACCCCCCTCGGCTCTCTCCGCCAGTCCAAGGCTCGTATAAAAGGAGAAGAGAGAGAAGGGAGGGGGTACATTGCATTTAGCATTCTGTAAGCATTCTCATACAATCACAACAAGAAAAGAGCTAAGGCTCAACAGGAGTAGGACTATTACCCGCGAGGGGGTCCGAACCTGGGTAATCTCTGCGTGTCGCTCCTCGCTGTGTCCGACGCTCGAATCGGATCGAGCCCGGGCTGGTCGGCTAGCAAGATAGAAATCTGATAGGGGTGTGATTCACCGTGGTTAAGTGAAAAATACGTCGTCAACTCTATAATATTTTTAGGTATTATTTTAGTTTATTTACTTACCTCAAATGATGCAAGGTTAACTTTTAGGTATTATTTCAATTTTAATTTATTAAATGCACACGATGCAAGGTTTTTTTATAAAATCAATATGTATATACAAAAAATATGTTTATGATATGTAAGATAACTAAAATATGGAGTCGTGAGTGGTTACACCACACATGATACAACACACCAAAATATATAGAACTCATGGACATATAGTATGATATTTATATATAAAAGAAAAAAGGTTTTATATTGCCATCACGAGGAGAATATATAGAGGAAAATAATAAGGAGTGGTTGGGCTTGAAAAGGCACAATAGTAAAGCGACCCACTGGGATTAGACATGGTGATCCAACATGATGCTTCTCATTCTTAGCAACAAGAGGAAAATGGACAATGGAGGAGACCCTAATTTTGCCCACAAGGTCTCTATCGGGGATTTGATTATGCTCTTTTGACATCGTCCGACCTTCCCCCTATGAGCTCGAGTATGCTATCCTAGGGTCTGAGCCTAGGAAGTCCTTAGGTCGCTCAGCCCACGAGCGACTACGTACCTGGCGTTGGCTCGAGCTATCTTTAGTTCGGGTGGCTAGAAGTCCCTGGTTATCTATCTTTACCCTGGGGCGCTGTCCTTCGTAAAATCTAGTCTGTCTAGATCCTATGGGTTTTGGATTTGGTAACATTATATACTGATTGTGTGATGTTTCCTAATCCGTATAACTAACAATTTTCAATGCAGGGCACGCGTTCATCTGCAGACCTAGCTTGGTGCCCAAGAAAAAGGATGTCCGGATATGAAAAGATTGAGTTCGTCTTGGAGTACAAGTTGGAGATGTATTCAGCAAGAACTTTTCCATAGATAGTCGTCATGCTAGCTAGACACTATAATTACCTCTATATTATCCTCGTAATACAACCCAATTTTACAATCTCACAATCCAACACGTCTAATCGCCTTAGATCTCAATACCTGAGATCACATATCTCAAATATACATGTAGACCGATGAGATCATCATCTCGTCTAGGTTAGCTCCATAGCTCGATCTCGACCCCGATGTGTCGATTAGAGCTCCAATTGTGATCTTCATTGTACTTTGTAATTAACATAGTCAGAAGGTTGGATGTAGGGCTATTACCTCCTCCGCAAGGGGTCGGAACCAAGGCAAAAAATTGTTTCCCTGTTGTTTAGCTCAATTGCCATCCCGAATGCAAATTCCATGTGAAGAAGGGTCCGGTTCTCTATATAATAAACCAAATAAACTTAATGAGGGGCCCGATTCTTCACATCGATAGTCTTGGTTACATTTATTGGATTCAACGCAACGATGTGGTGGACAGTGATTCAAATTATTCACATGGGGTATCAGCTAGGATGAGAGGTGGAGAGCTAAAGGTGGCAAAGACAGATATGAAACCATAGCTTGGGAGCTCGTACCATTCTTAATAAAAATAGGAATCAACCGAGACATGGGTCCAAACTACCGCAATAAAATATCTTATATTGTTGAGAGGTCAAAAGGCCTCTTGACAAGCCAAGGATAAATAGGTTTAACAAGAAACAAAAGGAAAACCATAAGAGTAGGGTTGAGAGGGTACAATAATCTCAAGAGTAATCATATATAAGCAATTATGACCCATCTCACAACCTTGGAAGGAGTGACTATAACCAATATTGCAGCAACAATAGATTGGTCGCAACGATGGAACATTCGAACAAGGTCATGCTCCATATTTCACCTGTGATTGTCACATGAATATAACCAATGGCAACATTAAGAATAGAGTGGAGAGATACACAGAAAGTGGAGACAAGGCTAGCTTGGCTCAAGGGGCTTTTAGATGACAATGGAAATGTTCAACAATTAAGATGGAATAAGAGTTGAATTTTGGAGAGGTAATAGAGGTAGTAATGGATGGACAAGGTTGGAATATCAACAAGACATGCAACAGAGAAGGCAAGAGATATATTCGATTTAGATGTGAAATTTTTTTTAAAACATTTTCCAAGCAACGAGGTTTCAAATCCACCATAAAAATATTTAAGAAGGCTAGTACCTCTTTCTAACCCTTTTTTTAAAAAAAAAATAGTCTACCCATCTTTGTCAACTTCAAGTTTTATCCAAAATCCATTTTGTGCTACTAAAAATAATAAGTTCTGTAAAAGTTTTGTTAAAACGCTAGAACAGAGAGGTGGTTATTTCAAAAATAGTTATGCACGCTACAGGAATTTGATGATGTTAAAAAACATTCATTTCTCTAACAACAAAAATCCTATCCCTAAAAATTCAAATAAACAGTGGGAATGCTCTCAGGGATTGTAAACCGACCAACTAGTGTTTAGGTCAGGCTAGGTGAGTCGTATCTAGGATTCTAGGTTGTATACTCACCCACATGCACTTGCATCTTTTCTTCCTATAAATGGAATGACATAACTTTAGACGTGTTGCTACAAAAATAAATAAATAAATATGCGTGATTAATGGTCTGTTAGGAACATGAGATTATCCACTAATTTCTACATAAATTAAACCATGTTTTTAGGAATTAAATTGTTTCTTGTGGAAATTCTTGTACCCAAGACAGTTTTTTCGAGGAAAAAGACTTGCCGAGTGCGTGAGTGAGACGGGGCGTGAGAGTAGCTAAAAAGGAGGTCAAAATTCTCTAATCAGGAAGTACAAATCTCTCTCACACTCGCACAAATTAAGGACAATGTTTTTTACCCGAGTAGAGAGACGATTGTCCTTCACTCACATGGATTTGTCTTTGGTCATCCTTGTCTTAAAGTGTCTCCATCAGGGACCCCCCATTCCCAAGAGGCAAGAGCTGATAGGTTGACCCAATGATTTTGTTGTTGTTTGTTTTTTTCATTCTTCAGCCATCAATGATTGTGTTGATGAATCGATGTCATCTTGCATCTCCTTCATTATTCAACTCAATTATTTATCTATAGTTGGTCTTGAAAGGCACTGTGCTAGTGTGCTGTACGCATTTGTAGGTGAGGCTGATGAGCACATGGAAGATCACTGTTCTTTTTTTTTGTTATTGTTTGAATTCAATTCAAAAAAAATTGCAAGGTCGTGTCACCACGACCGTTGAAGTGGCACTGTCTCCGGATCAGAGAGATCGTTAATACCTACTTAAATTAAGCTGTCAACTAACTTTTAAGGTTGCGGTTTGTAGGTAATTAGCGCTGTTTACGCGTCCGTGGTGACCGGTGCGTGGCATTAGTTTTGTAAGGCATAAGTGCATTTTGGTTTCTTTTAATTTATTATTATTATTATTCTGGATTTTTAGTTATTTATTAATTTTTATAGAAATCAAAATTTTAATGCTTAAATTCATTTATGTATCTTCATCATGAATTTTTTTTTGCATTTTGATTTTTTTTAGTTTTTTATGTTTTTCTAGAATTTTTAAGGCTTTTTTCTGTGAGGGGTGGCGTGGCAGTACTAGGCTGTGCTAAGTGGCGCAACCTAGTGCCAACAAGTTTAGACCTTTGTTAGAATGATTAGATTTTTATGTTTTTCTAGAAATTTTAAGGCTTTTTTTTCTGTGAGGGATGGCGTGGCACTACTAGGCTGCGCCAAGTGGCGTAGCCTAGTTCCAGCAAGTTAAGGACTTTGTTATATAAAATGATTAGATTTTTATGTTTTTCTAGAATTTTTAAGGTTTTTTTCTGTGAGGGGTGGTGTGGCGCTATCAGGCTGCGCTAAGTGGCGCAACCTAGTGCCATCAAGTTTAGGCCTTTGTTAAGGCTTTTTTCTGTGAGGGGGTGGCGTGGCAGTACTAGGCTGTGCCAAGTGGCGCAACCTAGTGCCAGCAAGTTTAGAGCTTTGTTAGAATTATACTAGCATGGGAAGCACGCCCATGGCGCGTCTGTATATGTTCTTTTGCACATGAGAAAATAAAAATGTATCACAAAATAGCTGAATAAAAATATTATATTTTTTAAAATTTTTTGTTATTTCATATTTTATTTTTTTGAAATTTTTTATGTTTAATTTTTTTTTATAAGTCATTATCATGATAGTACGGCTCATGTTATAAAGCTTTGCTTTTTCAGGATTTTTTAGTTGGCCAAAAAAGTTAGAATAAAAGAAAGAAAGAAATTATTTATTAATTCAACTATTTGTAAATCCTAATTTTTTTTGAAAAATGGCTTAGATGAATAAAAATCTATGATCCAATTCTTATTTTAGTGGGCTGGAAGGTTGAAATAAAAATTTAGAAAAAATGTGGCCAAACAATTTTGCTTGCATTTTGGGAAGTTTTAAATTGTTTGAAATTTTCTTGTTTGTTGGGAAAATTAGAATGAAAGAAAAGAATAAGTTCATCATTATTTTTTGATATCATTTTTTAAAATTCTAAAAATACTAAACCTTTTTAGAGACCCCTACCATGAAATTATGATGCAATCCTTTTTTTTAAGCAGCTTGGAAGTTGGGAATAAAATTTTTCATCCAATTCCTTTTTTTTTAGTGGGCTGGAAGCTATAATAAAAATCTACGCTAAGAATCGAACTCGCGACCAACCGTTGCATGGAAAGGTAATTAACCGTGTGAGCTATGCGTGGTTTGTTTTTGAATCACAATTGTTAGCTAAAAAAGGAAGATAGACGAGGAAGGCTGGGAGTGAAAAAAGACAGTAAAATAGAGAGGGTATCCGGAGTCGAACTGGAGACCTGCGAGGTGAAAACCACCGCCAAAGACCAGCAGGCTGAACGGCCCATGCTGTTGCGTTTTTCACAGGAAATGCTTTTTTATATGTAAGCTTTAAATGGACGGATGGATTGAGCCGGAGGACGCGATCGAACGGACGTGTTTTTTCGGATGACGTGGACGCACAAGAGCAGCAGGTTAGTGGCTTTGTAAGATACTAGCAAGGTAAGCGCGCCCGCGGCGCGCCGACTGATTGGTCTCAGCGATAAAGAATTGGTCTAAAGAAATAATTAACGTTTTATTTCGATCATGTTCAAATCAATAGCCCGGTCTCAGCGATAACGAATTGGCCTAATGAAATAATTAACATTTTATTTCGATCATGTTCAGATCAATAGCCCATTAAAGTGTAGAGGCTAAAAATTCAAAGTTTTTTTAGCAAAATTTCAACAGATAGAATGATGTGAAACCTATTTATTTTTAACGCTTAAATATTTTGATGGACCTTGCCATGCAATTATAGTTATGGCTCCATTCTTAAGGCTTGTTTTTCATTTTTCATTCCATGGAGTGCTGACCTTAAACTATAATTATATTTTCTCGGAGTCTCTTTTATCCTTCATCCCCATTATTTATTATGTTTCTTGTGTAACATTTAAATCTTTGCATGAAATCTTAGGATAAAATTACGGTTCAATTCTACAATGGTCTGATTCTGCAGATTTTTTAAGTTGAGTATAAAAGCTAGAATGAATGGTTTAGGGTTTTTTATTTCGTCCTTCAAAAGTATATATGGTTTAGGGTTTATGTACGAAACACTTCATTCTTTTTTTTTTATTGTAAACCCTAAACCATAGAAAAGTATTATATCCTACCAAAAATAAAATCCTTAGTTATAAGGCTGCATTATGAAAACATTAATTTCTTGAGAAAATTTAACTTTGGATGTTCTTTGTGGAAACATGGCTTGAAAAATTTTGGATGTTCTTTGTGTAGACATGGTTCGGAAACTTTTAATTTTTAAGAATTTTTGCGACGTACAATAAATAAAGCTGAAAAGTCATAATCGAGAAAAAAAAATATGGCCTTAATAAGAAAGAGCCATCTTTTTTGTAAATTTGGACTTAAAAAAATTCTGAGCAACACAAATTTTTTGTAGATGTTCTTTTTGCAACCATGGTTTAATTTTTGAGAACTTATCAATTTATACGATTTTTATGCGGCCTACAGAAAACGAGATTAGAATGGAAAAAAAAAAGCACGCAGCTCATGGCCTCGTAGCGCTTCAGCAGCTCATGGCCTGATGCTAGCGCTACGGAGACTGGAAACGGTGGCATGCAGCGTAATTAGCTGAGGAAAAATGCACTGCTAGCGCTATGTAGCGTAATAAAAAAAGAAGAGAACGGATAAGAAAAGAAGGTGCACAGCCGTACGTGCATGGCATGTTTACGAGCGCGGGAAAACGAGCGGGGAAAACGCAAACGAGCGGGAGCTGGGAAAAAACACCGCACGCTGAGAGCGAGCGCGCGGGATTCGAACGCGGGTCGGCGGAGCGAAAGCTAGTTCGGCTAGCCAACTGGCCAGTGCGCCCGCCTCGCTGAGGGCCTGGCCGAAAAAAATCCTTTTATATATAAATGATGCATGGACGGCCGGATTTGATTTTACGAGATGATCGAACGGGCTTGGTTTTTTCGGACGACGTGGCTTAGCGCGGAACGGGCGGGCGACGTGGCCTCGCCGGGAGGCAGCGTGGTAGCGCCTTGTTAGATAAAGTTGATATATAATAGATTAGATTTTTATGTTTTTCTAGAATTTTTAAGGCTTTTTTCTATGAGGGATGGCGTGGCACCACCAGGCTGCGCCAAGTGGCGTAGCCTAGTTCCGGCAAGTTAAGGACTTTGTTATATAGAATGATTAGATTCTTATGTTTTTCTAGAATTTTTAAGGCTTTTTTTTTTCTGTGAGGGGTGGTGTGGCGCTATCAGGCTGCGCTAAGTGGCGCAACCTAGTGCCATCAAGTTTAGGCCTTTGTTACATAGAATGATTCTCGTGGTTTTGTATTCTCGTACAGGAAGCCTCTCTTGAGTCTGTGTAAATAATACTCATGTTAGTTGACCGCCAGCAACGTACGTATTTAGCGAGATGGATATACATACAGTAAGGCAACATCCGTCCAAAAATAAGTCATCATTCAGAGCCGATCTGATTTCTTTATTATCTTATTTGATGCTAAGTTGCACCTTAAAAACTTCTTAAAATGGTTTAGAGTAAAATCGACTTCATTTAACTTATATTTTTAGAGTCTTGAGGCACGTTGGAATTTTAATCTCGTGGCTAACAGGAAGCCTTCCGAATTCCGCACTTTGTTCTAGGTGTTCATGTGTTAGTTTAAGGTTAATTTTGATTAAGCCCTGAGATGTTTCTAACAAGACACACTTTCAAAATAAAAATGAGCTAAAATACAAAGAATGTGTGTTTTTTTAAAATAAAAAACAAACTTCAAAGAACAGGCCCATTGAAAATTTTGGATTTCAAAATATTTTAGCAATATTGGATTTATTTCATAAATGCCATTATAAAGTTATAATAATTTTATGATAGTTCAAAAACATACCACTCAATGGCATTTTTTTAACTGACATGAAATTTTATAACTTTATAATGACGCGTATGTGAGTATCGTTGAGCCCTAATTATTTTAGTGGCATTGATGACGTAGATATTTGTGCTAAGGAAGTCTTGAACCTCTCATGCAACCCTAGTAAGGTTTCGGCGAATATTTGAGCTGCTTTCAAGATAATCTAAGCATGATCGGGCGAGTGAAGAGGTCATGTGTAGGTTTAGGAGTAGCTAAATTTTACTTTTGTCGTCCATGCTTCAAGAGGGGTCTAATTGGTTCGATCACGCCGAGTCTTTTATTCACTTAATTTCCTAGCCTTCTATTAGCCCTCAAGCCATTCACAAATAGCTGTTCAAAATACTTAAGCCGTGCTTTGTCAGTGCTCATCGGACTGGATCCGACCGCCATCAGACTGGATCTGATGGGCCCAAAACCTAAGAACCTTCTTCTGTTGCTGGTCGGACCTGGTCCGACCGTCGTTGGACTGGGTCCGGCAGTGCCTTGTTTCGGTGCCTTAACCTCCATCGGACCGGGTCTGACAGTACGTGTACCAGCTGTTCTGAGACGTGGTTGTAGCCATCGGACCGGGTCCGACGAGTACTGTAACGGCTAGGTTTTGGAGTTTTCCCAAACTCCAATGACTAGTTTCTCTCCGGGGTATAAATTGAATTCGATAGGCAGCCATTTATGAGGTTTGATGCTCCACTTCACGTATAGCCAACATCTACTCATTTTAGTGGTGTTTTAGAGCCATTCCTCCAATAATTCATCGACCACCTACTTTCCCCTAAACCGAGCTTTATAAAAATCCTTCTATTTGGCATGATCAGGGCATTTCGGGCTTATTACTCTTGAAGACGGTGTTCTTCCCGGACGAGTGGACGTGGGAGTAGGCCTTGGCGTGTGGCTACTCTCGGGTCGGTGTATAGGTGACGGAGTTCACCTTGCCGGAGTGGCGGAACGACTACCGCGGAGTAAGTGAGGCGGGTGGCTCAAGAGGGAGCCGGTCCTTGTGCGCAAGGGCTAGTCTCAACAGAGAGTAGGAGTTGCGGCTCCGAACTTCGGTGAAATAAATACCGTGTCACTTCTCATTCGTCTCATTTATGTCCGCATTTATTTTTTTGCATGAATTGCTAAATTGCTTGTGTGCTTTGTTGGGATGTATTAGGTTACTAGTGTGTGTCTTTTAATTTGCATCCGCTTGATATTGCACTAGAACATAGGATTGGGTCACTCTTAATCTTGCTGTTTAATCAAGTATAACCCAAAAGAAATTAAAAATTGCCTATTCACCCCCTCTAGGTCTTAGAGATCCTTTCAAGTGGTATCAGAGCTCAGGTTCTCCCGCTATAGCTTAACCGCAAGGAGATGGCCACCAAGGAGGAGGCTAAGATTTATATAGGAAAAGCTTCTACTTTCGATGGCACAAACTACTCCCATTGAAAAATTAGAATGCAATGCTATTTAGAAGCTCTTAGGCCCAGTTCTTTTCAGCTTAACAGCTTAACGGTTTAACAGCTTAACGACTTATCTACGTTTTGAAAACACATATGCTTTGAGTTTTTTGAGTCCGTTTTTTCGTTGTTTTGAAGGTGGGTCCTAACACTTTAAAAACAAGTCAAACGAAATGTATCTGAATCTCAAGACTACCTCGAGAAGCTCTCGAAATTCAGTCATTTCAGTCGTTCAGCTGTTCAGATCAGCTCAAAAGAACAGGGCCTTAGCTATGATGTTTGGATTGCTTGTGAGACCGGCTATCTGGCTCCCGTCAATCCATTGTCTCTCACTCCCGTCGAGATGGAACGTCGGCGTTACAATGCCACAGCTAGAAATGCCTTACTTTCCAATGTGTGTCGATGTGTTCAATCGCATTAACAATTTCACAAAAGCTAGTGAAATTTGAAATTTTTTTAAAGAAATCCATGTTGGTAGTTCGGAGCTAGTAAAGGAGAAATTAGCTCTCGCTAGGAAACAATTCGATCATTTCAAGATGCTACCTAATGAGAGTGTGAATGATATGTTCTCTAGGTTGAACCCGATCATCAACGACATTGGCATGTGTGGCAAGCCCATGGAGGATATTGATGTATGCCGAAATTTTTTTGACATCGTTCCATTCGAGTTCAACCCGTTGGTTACTATGCTCCAAAACAGTAGCATAAAGATGAACTCTCACTCCAACCAAGCTCCTCGAAAAACTCGCCTCGTATGAGATGAGGATCAATAGTTATGAAGATGCTCATCATGCTAAGAAGACTATTGCTCTTCTCTCTCAAGCCAAAGTAAAGAAGAAAGAAGGTTGAAGAAAGTGATGATGATTGCTTCGATGATGTAATTCCGGAAATAGAAGAGTTAGCTCTTTTCATAAAGCACTCAAGAAAGTTGATCAAAAGGATGACCTTTAGGAATGGCGGCTCATCATCAAGTTGAAAACTCATCTCTGAAATGCGATGCTATGAATGTGGAGAGAATGGTCATTTGACGGTGGATTGTCCCATGAATAAGAAGAGTAAAAACAAGTTTAGATATCAAGAGGAAGATGAAGATGAAAAGAAGAAGTATAGGCACTACTGCAAGGGTGAGAACAAGTTGAAGGACAAAAAGAAGACTCTTGTAGTTGAGAAGTCAAAAAAGAAGGAGTGTTCAAACTCTTAATTGTCATCCTCCTCATCTGATGAAGAAGAAGACACAAGAACTCATGGTTTAGCCGGACTCGCCATTAAGGAGAATGATCCAACGGCTATCCCTACACAAAGACTTTGTCTCATGGCCGATAAGCAAAATAAGATTGTTGGGGAGTGGATCACCGATAATGAAGACTCTTGGGAGGGCACCTCCGAAAATGAATCTCATACCGCCAAGGTCTTCGGAATCGCCATCAACAACTCTCCACCTCCATTGTGTCTTATGGCCTTGAAAGATAAGTTAACAAAAGAAAAGCCCTCTCTATTTGAGCTTACTAGATCAATTGATGAATTGAATAACGCTCTAGAGAAGGAAAAGTTTAAGTGCAAAAGGTTGATGAAGGTGCACAAAGAGGTTGCTAATGAATTTAAAACATTTCTTGAGAAACATGAGTCTTTAGAAGATGATTATGAGGATCTTACTTGCCAATTTGAAATTCTAAAAATGATCAAGCTACGGTTAAGTGAAATCATGACAATGCTATTAATGATTGCTAATTGTTAGATGCGATGTTGGTGTGACTTGTAATTTGATTGACACAATTGATGGACCCGTTAGCATGTCTCTTGACACATCTTTTACTTTGTCACCCATCATCACCCCTGATACTAGCTCTTCATCCACTAGTGTCACACCATTATTTAAAAATATATGCAATTTGGGCACTTGTGACTTTACTTATTGTTCTAATGAGCTAGTTAAGAAAATTTGATTTTGAAGGATAGAATTGATCAATTAGACACTAAATTGGCTAAATTAATTGTTGGGAGCTCAAACCTTAACAAGGTGCTTCGGGAGTAAAGGTACACCTTGGGCAAGCATGGTTTGAGTTCAACCCCAGGGATTTGCCCAAGGACGGTTGGGGTAAGCCCAAACTTACTTTTGTCAAGGAGAGCGCTCATTGTCATTTGTGTAAGGGCAAAGATCATAGAGCCGTTACTTACATTTTAGCTAGATCATCCAAATTCATGTCTCAAATTCAAGTTTTAAATGCTAACTTCATGTTGTTAAAGAAGAACGGCTCCACTTTTGCTAAGTACATTGAGGCTCCCAAAGATGATAAAAATGTGAACGCCACTTGGGTGCCCAAGTGTTTGATGACTAATCCTAAAGTACCCAAGAAGAAATCTTGGGTATCTAAATCTCAAGTTTGATCTTATGTGCGTAGGTGAGCTATAAGAGCGGAGGTCGTCATTGGATTTTTTATAGAAGTTGTACTCAACATATGACCGGCTCCTCTCGTATGTTCACCTCACTAGAAGAGGAGGACCCCGACCACAAGATCATATTTAGGGACAACTCCAAGCGAAAGATAATCGGTATAGGTAAAATTGGCATATCCAACGACCTATCTATCTCAAACGTTCATTTGGTTGAAACTTTCAATTTCAATTTTCTCTCCGTTGCTCAAGTGTGTGATATGGATTTTGATTGCCATTTCTCTAGTAGCGCCGTTCGTGTCGTTTCTTCGGTTGATCAAAGTGTTGCTTTCGAGGGAAAACAATTTTGAAATTTGTATTTGGTCGATTTCTCTAAATGTGATTCTTCGCAAACCAAGACTTGTCTTCTTACCGAAGCATCACTCGGTTGGTTATGGCATAGACGCTTTGGACATGTCGGAATGGGCACTTTGAAAAAGATTTTTAAGCACGAACTAGTTGTTGGAGAGAAGGATGTGAAGTTTGAAAAAAATCGATTGTGTAGCGCTTGCCAAGCCGGTAAGGTGGCTAATCCTCAACCTTCGAAGGCGTTCGTGTTAACATCCCGATCACTTGAACTTTTTCATATGAATTTGTTTGGCCCAACCACCTATGCTAGTATAGGAGGTAATTTTTATTGTTTTGTGGTTGTTGATGATTTTTTCGCTTTACTTGGGTGTTTAGTATTACAAACAAAACTTTTACCGGTGATGTTTTCAAACGTTTTGCATTAAAAGCCCAAATGGAGTTCGATACCTATATAAAGAAGGTAAGGAGTGATAACGGCACCGAGTTCACTAATTCAAACATTGAGGAATTATGTGATGAGCTAGGAATTAAACATGAGTTCTCAGCGGTCTATACTCCTCAACAAAACGGAGTAGTGAAGATGAAGAACCGGACGTTAATCGAGATGGTGAGGACAATGCTTGATGAGTACGGCACGCCACATGCCTTTTGGACGGAAGCCATTAACACGGCGTGCCATGCAATCAACCGCATCTACCTCCACCGACTCCTTCACAAGACCTCATATACTCCTATTGGGACGAAGGCCCAACATCTCTTATTTTCGAGTCTTCGGGTGCAAGGTATACATATATTGGAAGATGACTCATTTGGGAAAGTTCCAAAGGAGGTGTGACACCGGTATCATGCTAGGTTTCTCTTCTCACTCTAAAGCTTTTAGTTTCTACGATTCCTCCTCCGGTCGTGTTGAAGAGGCCTATGATGCTAAATTTGATAAATCTACAGGCTCACAAGATGAGCAAAATGTTATGAACAATGTAGGTAATGAGTCACTCCGCGACGTCATGGATTTGATGGAGGTGGGTGAAGTTCGACCTCCACCAGAGCTAAAGGATGAAGACGAAGATGAACCCTTCACCTCTATCGATCCTCCATCACAAGCTCAAGTCACTTCTTCAACAACAAAAGTAGGAGAATTGAACGAGACTCAAATCGATCATATTGATCAAGCTCAAGAGGAATACGATGATCAACAAATATCCGTACAACAACATCGTTCAATTGCCAAGGATTATCCCATCGACCAAGTTATCGGTAATCTCAATCAAGACATAAAAACTCGTTCTCATATTGTAAGTTATTGTGAGCATGACGCCTTTGTTTCCATTGTTGAGCCTAGAAATATTGATTAGGCACTGGTAGATGCGGATTGGATAATTGCTATGTACGAAGAATTGAACAACTTCACCCGCAATGAAGTATGGGAGCTTGTGGAAAGACCAAGGAATCACAACGTGATTGGCACCAAATAGGTTTTTCGCATCAAGTAAGATGAAAACGGTGAAGTGGTTCGCAACAAGGCAAGATTAGTGGAGCAAGGGTTCACTCAAGTTGAAGGTCTCGATTATGGAGAAACATATGCGCTGGTTGCTCGACTCGAAGCTATACGGTTACTTTTGGCATTTGCCTATCTCTACAATATTGTGCTTTATCAAATGGATTTTAAGAGTGCTTTTCTAAATGATTTTCTCAATGAGCTTGTGTTTGTTGAACACCCGCTCGGTTTTGAAAATCTTGAATACCCTAACCATGTGTATAAACTCACTAAGACGCTTTACGGTCTCAAACAACCTACTAGAGCATGATATGAGCGCATTACGGACTTCCTCCTACAAAAGGGTTTCAAAACGGGTGCAATTGATTTCACATTGTTCCTCAAAACTATTGACAATGATTTATTCATCTGTCAAATTTATGTTGATGATATTATATTTGGATGCACTAATCAAGCTCTTTATAAGGATTTTGGAAACATGATGTCTAAGAAATTCGAGATGTTGATGATTGAAGAGCTCACCTTTTTCCTTGGATTTCAAATCAAACAACTCAAGAAGGGGATCTTTGTGTGCCAAGAAGAATATACTAAGAATCTCCTCAAACGCTTCTCGATGGTGGATTGCAAGCCGATCAACAAACCTATGGTCACAAATGGGCATCTAGATTTGAATGAAGGAGGGAAGCCCGTGGACCAAAAGCTATATCACTCCATGATCGGTTCGCTTTTTTATCTCACCGCATCTCGATCTGATATAATGTTTAGTGGGTGTATGTGTGCTCGTTTCCAAACTTCCCCTTCTAAAGTGTATCTAGTTGCCGTAAAACGTATTTTGAGATATTTAAAATTCTCTCCTAGCCTAGGACTTTGTTACCCTAAAGGAGCGCGTGTTGAGCATCTTAATTATTCCGACTCAGATTATGCCGGTTGTAAAATTGACCGCAAAAGCAACTCGGGGGTTGTCACTTACTAGGACGCTCACTCGAATCATGGGCTTCGAGAAAGCAAAACTCCGTGGCGCTATCTACCGCGGAAGCGGAATATGTGGCAGCGGGGAGTTGTTGCACTCAACTCTTATACATGACACGGATGCTTAGTGACTTTATGCTAAAATTTGAAAAGTGCCTCTTCTTTGTGATAACCAAAGTGCTTAATCCAGTTCAACATTCCCGTACCAAGCACATCGACATCCGTCATTACTTCATTCGTGATCATGTTGTCAAGGTTGACGTTGTGCTTGCCTACGTGAGAACAGAGGATCAAATAGCGGATATCTTTACCAAACCCTTGGATGAGACATGTTTTTACAAATTAAGAAATGAACTAAATATACTAGATAGCTCAAATGCGTGTTGAGGGCTTTATACTCGGTTTTTGGGTCGTATTTGAATTCTTTCAATTGCCTTTTGACCCGTGTCACTTTTAGGGGGAGTTTGAGTTTATCTCATAATTTCACAACTCTCCTTTATGGTGAAGAAAAGAATTTGTTTTGAGTTAGCACAATTTTGTCCTATATTTGAAACCAAAACAAATTTGAACCTTATATTATATCTCATATCTTTTTACCATTTTAAAATTCTCCGAGTTTAAAAACTTTTGTCCCCTTGATAAATGCTTCATATGCATAAACCTTTTTTTAAAAAAAACATACTCGCATCAAAAGTATTGAAAGTGTTTAAATACATGAACCAAAAATATCAAAAACTTGTGCTTAAACTCCAAAATGGACCATATGCTAGAATTGACATATCAATTGTTTCATCAGACATATTTTGAGTCCATACATTTTCTTAATCACAAAGATCAAACTTTGGGTTTGAATATGGATTTTATTTGAAATTTATCGTGTATATCTCATATCTCCAAAACTAAGGTTTTTAAAATTGCTCCAAAATTTGAATTTCCTTGGTTCTTCAGGAAAATAGGAGAAAATCACTTCAAAAGTACTAAGTTTTAAATCTTTTATGGGTTGAGGCCGTCCGGTCTTTCAAATCAGGTCCAGTATTGGTCAGCTTGGTTTCGGCGAAGTTTTCACTCCATCAGACCCAGTCTGACCGGCATCGGACCCGGTCTGATGGGTTGGTTGGCCTGACAGGTCTTAGCCTATCTTGTACTGTCGACCTAGTCCGATTCAGTTCCAAATTCGGCTAAGTGCCCGTCTGCATCGCTACTGTCGGACCCAGTCCAATGGAGTCTACTGTTAACTGTTTTTTCAGCAGTTGGCTCCGTCGGACCCGGTCCGATGACTGGATCACGGCCCTTATTTCCTGAACCGTACCTGTCTGCCTCCTCTCTCTCCCCTCACTTGCTCCTGCCTTTTCCCCTCATCCAAAGTCGCCGCCTCTGCTTTCCCTCGTCGGTGCGGCTTCTCCGGTGACTTCCGGCGACCATACTCTCCATCTCCATCTCCGACCTCCCCTCGTCCTCCTCTTCGATTCCTACCGCGGGGATCCTCGAGGGACGGCTCGATCTGTGCGTGATCCATTCCTCAAGCTCCTCTCCTCTTCCCTATCGGAAGAGGCCTAGGGGACGTCTTCTTCAAGCAAAAACAGGGTTGGCTTCCGTATAGAGATCGGTAAGTTGCTATAGAAGGTTCTCGATTCCACTGTTCTCATCACTTTCCGAGTCCTAGGATTTGAATCATGTTTTCCCGCGCTCGTGTGTTAGGCCTCATGGAGTGGTTGGAGAACCCCGGCTCTTAAGTTTACTGGAGCGGCAACATGTCTCGGCGACTGAGAAATTCGGCCGCCGGGGGTAGTGGTGGTCAAGGTGGCAGAGATGACCGAGGTTCTCATGACGACACAACGTCTGTGGGCAGTTTTGCACCTCCTCGCACTAGTAGGGGTACCCAGCAGCAGCGATAGCGACAACGTGATGACATTGATTGGACTCAGCGGCTTGTGGGGGAGTCCTTCGTAACTATTGATGATGACAGTGATGAGGACTACGTGGATGAAGGCCAGCAGGAGGACACCAACGCGGCTGAGACTTAGATACCTGAGGTTGAGCCTGTCGATGACAATGTGCTCCTTTTGAGCATGGAGATGTTGAGGAAAAAGTGAGCCGTGTCTTATGACATATGGTTTCCTATTCAGAGAGAAGATACTAATGATTTTCGCTTTCATAGGAAGTTTCAGAAGCAACTCTTTATGTGCTTCTCCAGGAAGAAGAAGAGTTACAGGGATCCTCACTATATTGACTGGCATGAGACCACGCCATTCGTGGGTCCTAGCATATACAACTACTTCAACACTACACCCGGTTTAGCAGATCTCTTCTCCAATTCCTAGCTGACATGGGGAGGAACGACACTGCGAGTTATTTGCTACTGTGCTACCGACAAATGATCAGTCAGAATTCCTCTACTAACACTCGATCGATGGCAGGATTCACGGCATCTCTTTTACTGAGATGAACTTCGCACTTGGCACCCCTGACTCTGGCGCTGATTTGCATGGTTTAACTTTCGACACTGGGATGTGGTCGGCTAGGTATCCATCAGAGGAGGACATTCGTTTTATGTACTTGGACCCAGAGGCCCCTGACTACAGTATTGAAAAGTCCAATCAGCTGAAGGCAGAGCCGGCTTTAATGCATGTTATCCTCAGGAGCACACTCTTTGTGCGAGGTGGCAACAGAGATCGTATTTCCCCCATCATCAGTTGGTTTATGCTATATATTTTTAGGGGGAGTTTAATCAACATTGGAGCCACCCTGTTTGGAGAGATTGACTATGCCATCTACAGGGAGGTTGGCAGGCCTCTGCCCCTTGCTCCATATATCGGGCTTCTGCTTTTTAGAACTGGCAGAGTACCCAGGAAGAAATTGGTTAGTGGAGCACGAAGGTCAGGAAACATCAGATGAAACAGTTCTTGTGCGCCCTTATCAATAGGCCAAAGGTAGGTGGGCCTGGGGCTGCTCCTCCGTCGGGCTCCCCTCCAACATCGGCACCGGCTCCTGCACCTGCTCCTACTCCTTCTGCTTCAGATGCTCCTATGGCAGGTCATGGCTACTCTGCTGCTCCTCCACCGTGGTTTGATCTAAGCCCTCTCATGCATGAAGTGCAAGCCCTCCGAGCTGATCAGAGTACTTATCAGAGGGAAATGAGAGATGATTTGAATTCGTTCAAAACTGACATCACAACAGACTTGGCAGCCACTCGACAACAGTTGGACACTATGGTTGGTCAGCAGACCTATATGCAGGAAGAATTTGGGGTGATGAAATCTGCAATGATGTACATGGGCAGTCACTTTATGCCATACAATCCATCAACTAATCCCTATAATTGGTATAATGATGCTTAGAGTGACTATCAAGAATATATGCGGCAGTCTCAGCAAGCTCCTCCAGTTTATCCTCAGTCAGGGTTTGTGCCATCTTCAGCTCCTCCTCCTCCTGTCGGTGGTTCTCCTTCCTGCTCTGCTACGTCAAAATCCAAAAGAGCGCGCTCCTCTCCTTCTAACAGTCTTGGTGGACATGGGGGCCATGACGGGGAGCGTCAAGACTAGGGGGCTTTTTCCTATGTGTTACTTGTTGACAAAGGGGCAGAAGAAGAGAGCTTAGTCGAGGTTGTCTAATTTGAACTATTATCTGTGGTTTGTATTTACTTGTTACTGTTGGCTAATATTTGCTTGTTATGCATGAACTTAGGGGGAGTTTCTTTTCCGTTGCACACTAGTATGTCGAGCTGTGATTTCTTGTAAACTTAAAATTTAGCATATTATATTTGTATGCTTTGAATATCTCGTTCTTGCATTTGTGCACTAACCCTTTTGCAGCTTAAAATCTAAGATCTCTCTTGGGTTGTCATCAAGTACCATAAAGGAAGAGATTGTGAGCATCGTTGAGCCCTAATTATTTTTGTGGCATTGATGACGTATATATTTGTGCTAGGGAGTTCTTGGACCTCTCATGGAACCCTAGTAAGGCTTCGACGAATATTTAAGCTGCTTTCAAGATAATCTAAGCATGACTGGGCGATTGAAGAGGTCATGTGTAGGTTTAGGAGTAGTTAGGTTTTACTTTTATCGCCCATGCTTCAAAAGGGGTCTAATTGGTTCGATCTCAATTAGCCCTCAAGCCATTCACAAATAGCTGTAGATCTCAATATGTTCAAAATACTTAGGCCCTGTTCTTTTGAGCTGATCTGAACGGCTGATCGGCTGAAATGACTTAACTTCGAGAGCTTCTCGAGGTAGTCTCGTGATTTGAATACATTTTGTTTGACTTTCTTTTTAAAGCATTAGGACTCACCTTCAAAACAATGAAAAAACGAACTCAAAAAACTCAAAGCATATGTGTTTTCAAAACGTAGATAAGTTGTTAAGCTGTTAAGTTGAAAAGAACTGAGCCTTAAGCCGTGCTTTGTCAGTACTCATCGGACTGGGTCCGACCGCCATCTGACTGGGTCTGATTGGCCCAAACCCTAAGAACCTTCTTCTGTTGCTGGTCAGACCGGGTCCGACCGTCGTTGGACTGGGTCCGACAGTACCTTGTTCCGGTGCCTTAACCTCCATTGAACCTGGTCTGACCACCATCGGGCCGGGTCCGACAGTACGTGTACCAGCTATTCTGAGATGTGGTTGCAGCCATCGGACCGGGTCCAGTGACCATCGGACCCGTCTGACGGGTACTGTAATGGCTAGTTTTTGGAGTTTTCCCGAGCTCCAACGACTAGTTTCTCCTCGGGGGTATAAATTGAATTCGATAGACAGCCATTTATGAGGTTTGATGCTCCACTTCACTTATAGCCAACATCTACTTATCATAGGGGTGTTCTAGAGCCATTCCTCCAGAAATTCATCGACCACCTACTTTCCCCCAAACCGAGCTTCATCGAAGTCCTTCGATTTGGCATGATCGGGGCATTTCGGGCTTATTGCTCTTAAAGACGGTGTTCTTCTCGAAGGAGTGGGCTTGGGAGTAGACCTTGGCGTGTGCCTACTCTCGAGTCGGTGTATAGGTGACGGAGTCCACCTCGCCGGAGTGGCGGAACGACTACCGGGGAGTAAGTGAGGCGGGTGGCTCAAGAGGGAGCCGGTCCTTATGCGCAAGGGCTAGCCTCAACGGAGAGTAGGAGTTGCAGCTCTGAATTTCGGTAAAATAAATACCGTGTCACTTCTCATTCGTCTAATTTATTTCCGCATTTATCTTTCATATGAATTGCTAAATTGCTTGTGTGCTTTATTGGGATGGATTAGGTTACTAGTGCGTGTTGTTTAATTTACTTCCGCTTGATAGGACACTAAAACCTAGTATTGGGCCACTCTTAATCTTGTTGCTTAATCAAGTATAACTCAAAAGAAATTAAAAATTGCCTATTCACCCCCTAGGCCTTAGAGATTTCTTATGATGATTTCTTATTTAATAGATATCTTATGATGATTTATTCCCAAGAGAAAATAGCACTATGACACCGGAAACTTGCACAGCTTCGCACTTAGCACCCTAAACTTGTATTTTACTTCTGCGACCCTCTAAACTTATCACGTTTGCATGGGAGATCTGAAACCGTTAGGGTACCTATTAAATGCAGAGGTGGTGGCCCATATGGCCATTAAATGCCTATGTGACCTTGCACCCCATCTATCTACCCTTTCCTCTAAAATTTAAAAATTGAATTTTAAGAATTCTAAATTTTAAATTTTGATTTTTAGGTAATTTAAAATTAAAAAATTAGGATTTAAAACTAAAAAATAGGATTTAATATTAAAAAAGAATTTTGGTAATTTAATTTGAGAAAATTGCACTGTTGCCCCCCTGAACTTGCAGGGATTCTCACATAGGCCGCTAAACTTGAGTTTTATTTTTATTGCCCCCTAAACTTTTCTTTGTTTGTACGGTTGCCCCAAAACCGTTAGATCAACTGTTAAGTGTTGACGTGGCGCTTACGTGGCCGTTAACAGTTAATGTGGCTGCCACATGTGGCTTACATGCCACTTGAGTGGCTAGTCATTGATGAAGAAATTAATAAAATTTTATAAAAAAATTGAAAAAATAGGAAACATTTAGAAAAAAAATTAAAAAAGGAAAAAACATAATAAATCTAAAAAGGAAAAAGGAAAAATGAAAGTTATTCTTTTTAAATTTTTTTAATGTTTTTTATTCTTTCCATTTTTATGGTTTTTTCCCCCATTTTTATGTTTTTTGAAGTTTGAAAACCCCAACTCTGAAATTCAAATTTTGATTTTTTTAGTATCCTAATTTTTTATTGTTAAAGCCTAAAAATCAATTTTTTTTAAATTTTAAAATCCTAAATTTTTTTCTTAAGTTTGAAGAGAATTGGAGAAAGAGTACGACATGGTCGCTTATGTGGTGGCCACATGGACTGCTTCCTTGGTGCTAAATAGCCATGCACCTCATCGATTTTGGATCTCGCGTGGAAACGACGACAAGTGTATAGCCGCAGACATAAGTCTAGTAGGTTTTGTGCGAGGTGGATCAATTCTAGGGGTTACAGTGCAATTTGCTATTCCTAATGTTGGGTTCTTTTGTTGAAACAAAACAAATTTTCGCTAAACCATTTTATTTCTTGGTTTTGCCGATTTCTGAACGGTTTGAGTCGGTTCCGTGGACTCCACTAGATTCTATGATTTGAGTTGGTATGAGGTGCTACAGTAGCTTTTGTCATCGTTGGTCCACTCTGACAACTTCTACATTTTAGCTTTTAAACACGAGCGATGCTTGCAAATGCCATGTACGGATGCACAGTGTAGCATGGTCCACAACCGCGAAGTAGCCATGGCAAGGATAGACACGATGTTAATTGTACCATGGTCCACGGCTGCGAGCTCTGGGCATGGATGGCTAAATGGCCAACACGAAGCACAGTATTTTAGTTCAGTCCAAAGCATGGCACAGTATGATATAGATAGGGTTCGGGCTAGCACGGCCCGCTCGGTCAGGCCGTGTTTGGGCTGAAGGCTAGGCTCGTGGGTTGGCAGGATTAGTTTTTGTTTTATTTTCATTTAATAGCATGTATATCATAACAAACTATAATGCAAATATACACAAAGGAACAAATGTCCTGCTGGTTGGCAGAGGTTCTAACAAATAGTAGATCTTAGATTCAAATCTTGTTGGTCTCATTTTTGTCTATTTTGAGTTTATTTTCTTAGCCATTTGTTAAATGGGCCGATGTGGCCCATCTGGCCCGCCGTGCCTAGGGCTGGCACAACACGGCTGAGCAAACTATCGTGTTGTGCCTAGACCTTGGCCTCGGCCCATGGGTCGGCACGACACGACCCGTTTCTCGGCCGTGCCTAGTCGGGCTCGGGCCCTGCCGTGTCAGGCCACCCGTTTGGCCATCTATAGCCTTCGGAGCATGCTAACAACCCCTCTATCTCACCCCCTAAAATAATATCCATACAAAGATGAATAGTGTTTTAAGGGGTGGGATAAGGGGCTATTGTGGATGCTCTGAGCTGCTAGTGTGTGCAAAATGATACCATGGCCCTGTTTTTTACACCTAACAGTTTAACGACTTATCTACACTTTGAAAAGATATATGTTTTAGGTTTTTGAGTCTGCTATTTTTGTCTTGAAAGTGGGTCCTTACACTCTCATAAAATTCAGTCATTTCATCTGTTCCACTGTTTAGCCATTTAGATCAGCCCAATATAACAAAACCTATCAGAACCAGGCACAAAAAAATTACTAGAGGTCAGCGGCGAGTTGCCGGTCTGGTTCTCCCGGTTTGCAGTTTCATTCTAGTTCTCACTTCTATGATTTTTCTTCTCGAAGGTAGTTACCATTGTGTTTTGCCTGCTACTTACTCGTATAAATATCAACGTCAAAACTCCATCCAAATTAAAAACTATTTGGATTTACGTCAATGCAAGATCACGAATGACATCAGTAGACACGATGTTTGGTAACGCATTGGCGGGGGGCGCTACTGGATGGCCACAGCTTCGCCTGCAATGTTGTGATGCAGCGCCTCCTGTGCAACATCTGGTCGCATCACTGCTCTCGCCTTTCCGATCTATCCGACATCCTTCCGCGCCTGTCGTGTTGATCGTGAACGTCGAGGTCGTCGCTGTCGCCTGCCGACCTCGCTGGCTACTTTGTCGGCCCTCGATCATCAGTCCTTGATAAATCCTCGCCAACGGTAGCCCATCGAACGGTTCGAGCCTCCTGCCTGAAGTGTCCGATACCACCGATCCAATCGTCGATCGCCGCCACCTTGCGCCATGGAGACGTTTTTCACGACGCAAGTGTATACATGAACCCCGTGTTCCCTCTATATCTTCCATATGGCCAACCGTGATAACCTCGCTCTGATACCACTTGTTAAAAAACCGGACGCCAACGCAATATCACGAACGACACCAGAAGACACGATGTTTAGTAACGTGGTTCATCTTTCGTCTATAATCATGGTCCTGCAGATGCAGTCTGAAAGGTGAACTATATTACCAAATATCGGCCTTGTTCTTTTCAGCGTATCGTACCGCTGCGTATTACTGTAGTAAATTTTGTTATTTTTATATAGCCTATATATTGTCATAATTTGCGACGATTTTTTCGTGACGTTTAGTAGTTGTTGCAAAGATTCTAAAACTATTTTTTACTTATTTTTTATAATCTTTAGACCTCATTTTGAGGGCTCTCAAATTTGCTACAGTAATACGCCAACGCAACGATACGCTGAAAAGAACAAGGCCATCATGCCTCCGGTATCATTTCTAAACAGTGTCACGTCCGTTTTCCGACAAAAACAAAGCTGCTGCTTACGGGACTGGTAATTTTGGCTTAGCCAGCTCGGTGTGCTGGTGAGTGGTGAGTCCATCGACCAGTTCCAAATTCGAGTTCTACAATTTTTCTCCTCAGAGCGAGAGTTTTGTTTTGGCCCTTTTCACTTTATAAATATCAACATCAGATTTCTATCCAAATTAACACGAAATTGCTACTTTTGGGACCAGTAATTTTGGCTGGTTACCGCTGTTTTTTTTTTTTTTTTTCTGTTCCTAGTTTCTGGCCCATATTAGCCGGGATGTGCTGCTGGTTGGCCCACTGACTCATTCTAATTGCTGGGAACATATGCTGTGCAATCACGTATAGGGTGTAATTACCGTGCAATTGAATTACCAAAAGTTGTAAAAAATTATGAAAAAAATTGTACATGTACTCTTCAACTTACTCTATCTTTGATAAAATTTCAAGTTCAAATTCATTCTATATTGAAAGTTATAAAAAAATAAAATTCTATCAATTTTGAACTTATGAAAACTGTCCGTTTTTTTCTTTTTTTATAACTCTTAATATATGATGAATTTTTCTTTGAAACTTCATACATAGGTAGAGTAAACAACGATGTACATGTACAATTTTTTTCATAATTTTTTACAATTTTTTGTAGTTCGATTGCACGGTGATTGCACTGTAAGCGTGATTGCACAGCATACCTTCCGGCTCAAATTAGCTCCATGCTCTCAACGTACTGTTTGAGAGAATATATCGATTGGATTATGGACACAAGTTGAAGCAACCCCTGCACAGTATGCATAAGTTGTGAACTTGTTAAGCAGTAATAAGTCTGTGTTTATTGAGTGATGGAATGTTTTGGCGCTCTTAAAAAACAGTTTCTCTTATTGTAAATGTCTTTTCTTTCTTTAACAATTAATCCACAGATTTCTGCTTAGTTGCTTGGTACAGCAACATGTACGGCCTATTGGGAACGAAGTATCTTCGTAGCTTTGAGATAATCATGGAAGGAAAAAGTCCATTTAGCCCCCTTCAATTATTGCAAAAGTTCAGTTTTGCCCCCTCAACTCTACAACCAGGTATCCAACCTCCCACCCTCAACTATTAATTCCGGTCAAAATACCCCCTCCACCCAAAACCACTATGGTTTTAGATAACATGACATCCAGTCTTTTCAAAAAATAAATTCAAATAAATTGTAGAAAATCATAGAGATATAAAAAATAGAATAAAAATATCTAAATTTTTTGAAAATTGTGTAGAATCCAAATACAATAAATTTATGTGCATAATTATGTGAAAAAATATTTGTCCTATAATATCTTTTATTGATTAAATAGTTTGAGTTTTTAGGAAAAATAAGTCTGGCTTATTCGGTGCAATCAGGCTTCCGGTGCAATCACCATGCACCCCAACTAACAAAAGTCATGAAAAAATTCCAAAACAATTGTAGATGTACTTCATTGTTTAGTCTACCTATGTATAAAATTTCAAGAACAAATTAATTTTATAGTAAGAGTTATAAAAAAGAGAAAATTCTAACAAATTTGAAGGGTTTAAAATTGATAGAATTTTATGTTTTTTGTAAATCTTACTATAGGATGCATTTGACCTTGAAATTTCATACATAGGTAGAGTAAGTTCAAGAGTACATCTACAATTTTTTTTGAATTTTTAATGACTTTTGTTAGTTAGGGTGCACGGTGATTGCACCGGAAGCCTGATTGCACCGAATATGTACTCTATAGGAAAAGGAGAAAATTAAGGGCCAGTTCTTTTAGGCTTAACAGCTTAATGGCTTATCATCGTGAAAAAATAGCACACGCTTTAGTTTTTTAGTCCGTTTTTTGTTGTATCGAAGGTATATCCTAATGCTTTAAAATGCAAGTCAAATGAGTTGGATCTGAATCTCGAGGCTATCTTGGTAAGCTCTCAAAGTTCAGCCATTTCAGCCATTCAGTTGTTCAGCTGTTCAGGTCAGCCCAAAAGAACAGGCCCTAAGATAAATATAGGGACGTTAGCTTTACCTTTTAATTTGCATTTTAAAATTCAAATTCAAAGTTAGTTTCTTTTAATTGCAATTTTAAAAAATAAATTCAATATTCAAAATAGCATACTTACCTTTTGCATTTTTATTATTTTCTACAAACAAAATTTTCCTAAATTCTTAATTTTTTAATCAATAAAAGACACTCTTTAACAAAAAAAAATGCATATAAGTACATATACAAAAATTATACTTTTATTGAATATTTGGATTCTACGTATTTTTTGAAATTTGTTGGCATTTGTTTATGATTTTATTGAGATTCCTTTGATTTCCTACAATTTATTAATTTTGTGAATTTGTTTTGTAGAAAAAATGTTGACTAGGATGACATGTCATCCAAAACCATGGTGGTTTTGGTTGAAGGGGGTAATTTGACAGGTTTTGATAGTTGAGGTAGGTTGGATGCCCAGTTTTTGAGTTGAAGGGGGCAAAACCAAACTTTTGCAATAATTGAAGGGGATAAAGTGGACTTCTTCCATCATGGAATATGAGAATATCATGGTGTTGTGGATTGGCTAAAGGCCCATGAACCCTGAGATGATGATGGGATGCCCCTAAGGATCGCAAATACACAAGGCTCTCTTCTTGGGAGCCATCCAACAATCCTGAGGCTACTCGCTCACGAGCAGAGCCGAACCGAGCGAAACAAGGTCATTCGGAGCAATCCTTTCTTGGGTTCAGCGGACCCAAGCAAAACATCCTAGCTAAGCAATTAAACAGCGGGATGCCAGAACTAGGATAAAAAATCACGATTTCTTGTTAGCCTTGGTGTTAAGGTTCTCTTTGAAGGTTTGGCCATCTCCGAAATCCTTAACCGGCATGGAAAGGGACTTGTTGATCCCTAGACCAACAACAAATCTCGGCACCTTGTAAACTCCAGTTTCCAACCGCTGGCACATGGTTTTCAAAACTATGTGATGTTTAGACGATAAAAAAACTTCATTTTTTAACCATGGTTAAGTGGGAACCATGGTATTTTTTGAGTATTTAAACTCTATTCCTCGCTAAAAGTTTTATGGCTTGGCTCTCACTAACTTTTGTGTTTGGTTAAATTTACCATTCTAATACTAAGTATTAAAACAACCGATAATTCCAAAGAATACCAAGATTTTAATTGAGTTTGGTGATATTTATGTTAAAATAGTTGCAAGTCTATGTATTGCAAAATTATGGTTTTGAAATACTTTGTTTGCAAATAGGGCTATAATTGTTTTTTGAACTAAACATGACCATAATTGTTACTCCTCCCGTTTCCTAAAAACATGGCATTTTGTATACCGTTGCGGTCATTAAAATAGACCTTTAACTATTTATCACCATTACAATTTATTTATAAAATTCCCAAAATTACTAATTACGGAATTGTTTTTCGAGACGAATCTAGTTGTATAATTTTTATGTAACCAACAGAAATAGTTCAAAATATTTTTATGGATAAAATTTTAAAACTTTAATTTAATAAAAATCTGAAGGTCTTGATTAAATTGGAGGACTTTTAGTTGCTTTTAAGGGCGAGCAAACATTCTGATTAAATGGTCAATTCGCTGACGATGGAAGATGACTAATGCTTAGTGTGAACTATGAACCGGGTGCTCACTGCTAACTTATGTTTGGCCATACAACTTGCATGTCGTTTCAGATTGACATGCATGCGTGGTTCGAGTATTGACACGTGATTGGGCATCCCATTTTTTGTGTCCTACTACCTAACTAAAAGTAATTTCATGATTTTTGTCAGTTCACTGTAGCTAGCGGTAAGTTCCGATCCTTTTGTTTTTCCCCTCATCGCTTATTCACATAAATATTAAAATGATATCACCATGCATAACATAATATCAAACTTTGTAAGGGTAGCACTAGTGCACCAGCTCGCTGCCGACCTTGTCTGATTCCTGGGCCACTGTGTCAGTGTCCCACATAGATGCAAGTGGGATACATTGTGGATACCACTTGCCCACTCCAGTTCACAACTGGGTATCCTTAATATGTCCTAGTTTTTAATATATTTCTAATAAAATATAGTGGGTAGGTGGGTACTCGCAAGGTGTCCCACTTACATCCCTAGTGTCCCATAACACTAGCAAGTGGGTCCCGTGGGTCGATGTGCTAAAGGCATGTGGACATGTATGTAACAGCACTGTTACCTGGGAAGTTACCTCCAAATTTTAAAATTTAGTTAGGTTTCAGTTTTTTAATTTGATCAAATTTCAGATTTAAATTTTTGACAGGTTTAAACTTTGTTAGTTCAACATAATTTCAAAAATTTCAAATCAGGTTAGATTTTAAATTTTTAGATTCAGTTTGATTTAGAAAATTCAAATTGTCCTAATTTCATTTTTATAATTTTCAATATTTAAACATTTTCAATTTATCCAGATTTCAAAATTTTGAATTAGGTTAGATTTTTAAAATTTTATAATTTGGCAGGTTTCTAAATTTTATAATTTGATCATATTTAAAATGTCAAATTCATTAATATTTTAAACTTCAAAATTCGATTCGAATTTTAATTATAAGGAAGCAAAAGAAATCATCTTGTAGCCACAAAATGGTTTCAACACTAGAATATAGGACAATAAAAAATAAATACAATATGCACAGGTTTATCTAGCTTTGCAACAACATAATTTTTTTTTGACCATTAGATCATCCCTAATGGCCCCTCTATATCTCCTAATATATTATTTATATACTCTCTTCTTCTTTTTTGTTTGACGCTTTTGACTTTTTGGCATGTATTGGACTATTCGTCTTATTTAAAAATTTAGTGCAAAGAAGAAAAAAGACATATTTAATGTATCTCTTTTGATAAAATAAATCACAACAAAATAAATAATATTTACAAAAATAATTTGAATAAGACGAATGGTCAAAAACGTTAAAAAAAAAAAACGGAGGTAGTAATATTTTAGAGGGTGTACAGAGGAGCTGCTGGGATGAACATTTCGTTGCTTCAATCATGTCGTAGTTGCAAGCGGCGACATGCGAGCCACCTGTTCAGAATCTGACAAGGTGGGCCCATCTGTGTCATCGTGCAACACTCGGTGCCAAAGATGCAGCCAACTACCCACTAATCTGCCTCTGATAGGTGGGACCCAGTTCATTCGCGCACTGTGAGTGGGCCCGTCCTAGCCTGATTATTAAACACCCGTGCTGGGCGCATATTTGTATTATTTTCATCCCTATTTTCCCCCTTTGGTCCTTATTACTATTTACGGAGGAGTACTTTAGAAATCGTTCTCACCATTTCTCTGACTCCGACATGGTGAGGTCTCCTCCTCCTCCTCGTCTTCTTCCTCTGTGAGAGCTACACGCGCTCGGGGGAGAGCCGGAGGGAGTGGAGGCACCGAGGCAGCGGCTCGCGGGCGGCGGTCATGGCGGGCGCCGGCGGCCGGGACCCGCTCGCCTGCTCCGAGATCCACGGCTTCATCACCAGCGCAGGTTGCCCCGTGCTGTCCGAGCGCAGCCCCGCTGTTCCCCCCCTTGGCTCTCTTCTCCCAATACTTCTCTTTGCTGCCGCGATTCTGTGGTCGCCTTCGTCGATGCTTCTTGAAATGCTACGCGCGCTTTTCCGTGAGCCGACATGTGTTATTTTTTTAGCTAGTTCGGTGCGACATGTGTTATTTTTTAGCTAATTCGGTGCTGTTTATTATTAGTATTTTTTTTTATGCTTGATGGAATATTCTTTTCTTTTGTGTTTGTCAGTTTTACCAGTGTCTATGTTCTTGGGAATTGATCGGGGATTTGGCTGCTCAATTTCTTGGCTCATCGGGTTCTTTCCTATTTTCCCCCTTTTTTATTTTTATCTGCTCAGTTTTACGGCCTTGCGAGTGTAGTTCGTGCTGCTTCGATGGTCTAGAGCATGAAAGAACAATACAATCTGTGCCGTCACCGTTTCGATATTTTTATTGTTCAAGCAAACAAGCATTGAATTAATTCTTGCTTATATACGTATGATTTTTGTGGTTTTTTGGACAGACTTGAACTTTGAGAAGCTGAAGGCGGAGGCGTCGTCGCGCTGGTTCCGGCCAAATGAGATCTATGCTGTGCTGTCGAACCACGCAAGGTTCAAAGTCCAGGCACAGCCCATCGACAAGCCAGCGAGTATGATTTTTACTGCATGAACCCTAAGCCCTGATCTTGATATCCATGCTTTGTGCCCCCTAGCCTGACAAGAAAATCCAAATTCCACCATCAAGACTTTGATAGAGCGAGACTATCATAGAACGGGGTGTATTCTTTCGGCTTTCGCGTGGTGCCACACGTTGTCGCATGAGTGTCTAGTTGTCTGTTGTATTGGATGACATGGTTGGCAATTTAATGGACATAAAATGAATTTGTTACCACGGATGCCATGGTGGATACTTTTAGTGAGATGGATAAAACGAATTTATTACAATGGGTATCATGATGGCTAGTTTTAGTGCATAAGATGGATTTGTTATAATGGATGACATGGTGGGTAATATTATGGATTTGTTACAATAGATGGCATGGTGAGTAATTTTATTGAAGTGCGACAACGACCACCAATAACCACCGGTTGAGGCTTTTTAATAGTACAAATTTAGTTGCACGACACATAGGTGCGTGTTAAGTTGTGAGTATTAGACGGCTGTTTTACTTTGTGCTTTTGGTCCAACTGCGTTGGTAGCTGTGAACTTAAGACTTCTTGTTTCATTGTTTGGTGGGATAATGTGGTGGCTATTTAGTTGCTGGCCCCTGGGGTGCTGGATCTCTCGTTCTCGACTTTCATTCTTTATAACGGAATAGATGATGAATGCATGTTGAGTACTCGCGTACAAGTAAAACTAGCTTGGTTGACTTAAATTGTTCTTTTGCATTCATCTAATCACATAAGTATGTTGTTCTAGTCGCATAATCTTGTGAGCTACGTACATCTTGAAATCTTGTTGAAGAATGTTGCATTATTTTGTGGCTCTTTTAAATTACTCTTTTAAGTTTTAATTCTGTCCTGTCTATTAGAAATGGTCTGTGCATTCTAACCAACCACCTACTGTCATTTCTTTTTAATCAGGTGGTACTGTTGTTCTATATGATCGTAAGGTTGTCAGAAACTTCCGTAAGGATGGCCATAATTGGAAGAAAAAGAAAGATGGAAAGACTGTCCAAGAAGCTCATGAAAAGTTAAAGGTGAAGCTATGAAAAAAACCTAAACAGCCTGTCTGGTGTTAGTATCCCCACCATCATTATTCATTTCTGTTATTTTATAGATTGGTAATGAGGAAAGGGTTCATGTATATTATGCTCGAGGTGAGGATGATCCAAATTTTTTTCGAAGATGCTACTGGTTGCTTGACAAGTAAAAGTTTCTTTTCCTTGCATTATTCATTTACATTACTTCTTGTTACATTTAATATTTTATGGGGGCCTCTAGTGTACTCCATCTCAACCCCCATGGGGGTGAGAGCATTATTATCCGTGTATCATCCATCGTACGGCTAATATTAAGTCCGTAAAATGATATGACGCACGCTAGCTGTCGCGCGTCCTCGGCTGCAACCATTGTCATGCTCATCAATCGGCGTTGTTGCACCTCTGGCCACCGCTGTCGCACGCTCGCCGTTGTGTGCCGTTGCGCGTCCCCCGGCGGTCGGGGCCGCACACTTGTCGCCCGGCGCCGCCATGCATCCTCGCCCGCACCGCTGCTGCGCGTCCCTCGGCGGCGCGGTCGTGCGCTTGTCACCCGACGACGCCATCGTCCTCGCCACC
This sequence comes from Raddia guianensis, assembly GCA_036346415.1. Taxonomy (NCBI): domain Eukaryota; kingdom Viridiplantae; phylum Streptophyta; class Magnoliopsida; order Poales; family Poaceae; genus Raddia; species Raddia guianensis. The sequence continues at coordinate 24,747,365 of CM070540.1, forward strand.
GCTGCCGCGTGTCCCTGCGCCCACGGCGCGCGCTCATCGCCACGTGTTGCCACGCGTCCCTCGGCGGCACAATCAGGCGCTCGTTGTCCGGCGCCGCCATGCGCCCTCGCCACCATCGCGCTGCGCTGCTCCACGTGGCGGCAGCGCCATGCGCTCGTTGTTCCCCACCGCCGCAAGATCCTCGGCGGCCGCAGCCGTGCGCTTGTCGACCGGTCCAATTGCCGACGAAGACGTAGGATTAAGAGTCTAACGGCGGCAGGAGTCAACGTGGGTGGCGAGCGTAGGCGGCGGCCTTCTTTTTGCACATCGAGCAACTACAACGTATGGTTGTGCGTTCACGCCCTTACACATCGGGAATAAGCCATCGGAAACAGAAAAAGTTATCAAAAAGTCAAAGAAAACGTGGGGTTGAGACCTCATAAACACCATTGGATCAGATTAGATCAACGGTTAAAAATAATTGGGGTGCGTGTTAAAAAACTCCATATTTTGTACACTTAAGGCCATGCTGGTTTTAGGAGATTCTTGGAATAGTTTATTTTTTTGAGTCTAATACAAGCTTCTTGAAACATTTATTGTCAATCTGATCATGTTGCAGCTAAAATTAAGAAAACTAAACACATGGATCATGTTGCAGCACTAAACCCATTATGTTATTTTCTGTCCACAATATGTCTGAAATTTATTTGATATTCTGTTCTCAAAGCTGAGAAGCTGCTTTATACTACTGGTTGGATAGTGGCATCGACACATATATAAAATAGAATTGATTTTTGGGTACCTCCATGGCCTTTCCCAATGGAAGGAGTTAATTAATTGAGGTATCCACAGGGATCAATGGTTATTGATTAATAATTTCTTGGAATGCAAGTATTGTGTAATTGAGTTACATTGGAATGGATAAATAACTACAAACAGTTCTTTGAAAGGCTTACAAAGTATGGAGGTGATGTCATAAAATTTCTATTCCCACTCTATGCAACATATGCAAACTTGAAACTTAATGACATATGGTGAGTTCCCTTTGCTGACATGATTCTTGGTTGTTTCTTATTCAGAGAGCTGGACCGAATAGTTCTTGTGCATTATCGTCAAACATCTGAGGTTCTTTCTCCATATCTTGTTTTATGCAGTAAATATTCCTGTGGTATTCCTTCTGGATGCTGTAATGAGGAAAGCTAGATTTTTATTTACCTAATTAGTTGCACTCATGAAGTGTATTATAAGTTCATTTTTTCAAACTTTCTTTTGTTCATGATATTATACAGTGCTTCATTTGTTATTCTCTTATACCATATTTTTGAGTTAGGATGTGCAATTATTTCTAAGGTCTGAGTAGTTGGATGCCGAGTGGTTACTATATAGTATGTAAACCTGAAACAACATCTGAAATTTATCTGAATACAAGCTCTTCTTAGCTGATGGTCCTCATTTTTTATTCATTAGTACTAGCATTTCTCTCTGTGCATAAGGAGTTACTTCAGGCATGGCCCAAACCCTCGGTTTTTACCTTTTATTTAAGGAGTTAGCTCAACAGCTGAACAAAGTATAGCATTGATAATTTGGTGTCCTGACCTAGTCTGTTTTCAAGCTGTTATGGGTGTTAAACCTGTAATCCAATCCTGATCATGTGGCTTGAATGGCCGCTTGTTGGCAAATGTAGTGGCAAACAAGAATCCTGAACATTGCTAAAATTGCATGCCATAATACTAGACAAAATAAGATGTATCTTTCTTTCACAAATTATCAATATATGTAATATGTTCCATTGAGCAAGCATAGTTAGACCAAGATGCTAGAATTTCTGTTATTCTTAAGACTCTCAATCTCTTCATCTTGTTCACCTTGATCAGGAAAATGCGACAGCACCTCAGAACACAGAAGTCGAAGTTGCGGAAAGGCCAACAATAAATACAGTCCATTATAACTCTCCTCTGACTTCAGCAGATTCAGCCTCCGCTCACACTGAGCTATCATGCTCAACTGCTGCACCGGAAGAAATTAATTCAAATGGCGTCAGAACAATTTCTAGTGGTGAGACATGCTTGAATCCCAAATATGTGTTGGTCATATATGTATCTTGTTGCCATCTTATTCAGAAATGCCGTGCTTTGGTAGCCTAATAGTTTAGATTGTTTCTTATACTTATTCAAAACATAATATCATATCTTTGTAGGCTCTTCTGCTGTATATATCAAATTCATCTATCATATCATGCATTGGTCATTATGCAGAAACTGATGAGCACGGTTCTAGCCTGGAGGAGATCAACTCATTTTGGGCAAATCTTTTAGAGTCATCTATGCAGAATAATACCTCCATTTATGGTGAGTTTTTTTTTTTGACAAAGTTTCAATACTTGATAATTGTGACGACGGTGTCGTACCACTTGTAATCCCGTCTTTTTATGTAAAACAGGTGGATCTTTGGCATACGGTCAGCAGGTTAAACACGGGCCAAGGGAATATGGAGATAACCTCATGAATAACAACACCCCAAGTAGTGTAAGTGAGCTGCTATAACCTGTAGTTTTTAATTTGCATTTTCTACATGACTGAAATTGTGCACACAATTATTGGTTCATGGCATTGCTGAATTCAACATTGAATGTGACCTTAAGTACATTGTTTGCTGTTGCTGTTGCTTGAATTACTGAACAGCATACCTGGTAGATGCCTACTCTGAAATTCAAGAGGAGCACCTGACTTCTTGCATTTCTTTGTCAATGCTCAGGGTCTTATGTATGGATGATTTTTTTTTTGGTGAATCTGCTGTGTTTACAATCTGTGAACCTATAGGTCTTCTGTCCTGTCATAACATGTATATCATAGGGCATAAGTGGTTATTCTGCCAATCTGGTCATGTTATTTCCTTGTTCTTAAGAGCCTTAAATGAATCACTATTTTTTTTGCCAGGTTAATATGACATCACAAGAAGATGCCACCAATCCTGGCCTCAATCAAGCACCTGCAAGTTACTTTGGAACCCAGAAGCATCAAGCAGTCCAGTCTCAATCTCCTTTAACATCAAATCTAGGTTCTCAACCAGCGCAATTTGTAAGTTCTCAAGTGGATGATATCATTCCTAATGATGTGCCTGCCAGGCAGAACAGTTTTGGACTATGGAAATACTTGGATGATGATAGTTCTTATTTACGGGATAATTCAAGCTCAGCTATACAGCGCTTCCATCCAGTGACCAATGATGATAGGCTCTTCAGCATCACTGAGATGTCCCCGGAATGGGCTTACTCTACAGGGAATACCAAGGTTTTTCCCCTTTCGTGTTCTAATGAACTTTTTTTTTTTTATTGTGTTGTCATTCTTCCACTTCTCAATTCTCATGGGAAAGTTGAAAGTTCTCATCATCCTCATCTACACCATGTAATATCCTGTCCCAAATTCGCTTACAGCCAGTTCACTTTAGGGTCTGGTCCACATGCACATCACGTCTCTTTCACCTTCACCCTTGCTTAACTAAAAGGGTTAACCTGGGCTGTTATGTTGGAAACCAGCTGGCATTATATTATATGCTAGTACAACTCTCTCTAGACTAGCAATGTAGGACTATTCTCATCAGCACAAGTGCACATGGGCCATAATAGTGGCCTCACACTATGGTCTATGGGGTACTACACAACAGTTACCCAAATCTGGTTTTCACTATTTATCAGGCACCTCTTGGTAGGATGATCTTTGTCAGTAATCACAGCTTCAATGTATTGAATGGATGTATTATAGAACAATTTATAAGCTATAGGTTGAGATTTATATTCTATTTGAGTTGCAAGTTACTGACAGCTGTTGATATTTAGGTCCTGGTGGTTGGGTCATTCTGTGAGCAATACAGGCATCTGACTGAATCCAATATGTATGGTGTCTTTGGTGACAAATGTATTGCTGCTGATATTGTTCAATCTGGTGTTTACCGTTTCATGGTTGAACCACATGCACCTGGATTAGTGAATTTTTATTTGACTTTAAATGGGAAAACGCCGATAAGTGAGATTTTGAATTTTGAGTATTGTAGTATGCCTGACAGTTTATTGAGCAGTGAGTCAATGCCATTGGAGGACGAAAGCAAGAAATCCAAGCTTCAGATGCAGATGAGACTAGCTCGTTTCCTGTTTTCCATAAACAAGAAAAAGATTTCACCAAAGTTGCTTGTAGAAGGTAGCAAAGTTTCCAATCTCATATCAGCATTGCCAGAGAAGGAATGGGTGGTTCTGTGGAAAATTATAAGCGAGTCTGAAGGCGCACATGTTCCTGCTACTGAGACATTGCTTGAACTAATGTTGCGAAATAGATTGCAAGAATGGCTTCTTGAAAAAGTAATTGAAGGCCATAAGTCAACTGGCCGTGATGACCTAGGGCAAGGACCTATTCATCTGTGTTCTTTCCTGGGCTATACCTGGGCTATTCGCTTGCTTGCTTTGTCGGGTTTCTCCTTGGATTTCCGTGATTCTTATGGTTGGACTGCTTTACATTGGGCTGCGCACCATGGGAGGTATCCTTTATTTTCTGAATTTTCTCATGTCTTTTTTGTCTGACTTATATGAAAAATAAAAATGGAAAAAATCATTTCCTACATGAGTTCTGGCAATTCTGGTTTTTTTTTCTTTGAATATGAATATAGAATTCAAACTTGATTGGAGCTAACTGGATGAAAACCAAGTAGCAGCTGCCAGACAAAATGGCTTAAATTTTCTTTTGAAGAAATGGTACTTTTGGAAGGGTCTAACAAAAAAGAATCTCAAAAACTACGTTTCCTAGTTAACTCAGACATAGGATTGATTTTCGCTGGAGGTGACAAGTAATGGGAAAATTGGTTGTATGACACTTGGTTGATGTGCCTCATAGAAAGTAACACTGAGTTGATGTTCCTTTTGATGAATAACACCGGACACATCTATTTCTTTTATGAGAGACATTTTGGTCATTTTTCTGACTTTTCTCTTCTTTTCCTTATCCTTTCAACTCATTTGAGACATTAAGTGACCAAATTGCCCTTACTTGAAGTGGCTTAACCGCACCAATATTTCTTTACTGAACCAAGTTGGTGGAACTGCACCATATATGGCCGACCCTATATAGAGTGGTTCCACCAACTTGGTCCAGTAAAAAAAAGCTAGCGCGTTCAAGCCCCTTCAGGCAAGGGCAATTTGGTCATTTCATGTCTCAAACGTGTGGTAAAGAAAATAAAAAAATAAGGGAAAAGTTAGAAAAATGGCCAAAATGTCTCCCATAAAAGGAGTAGGTGTGCCTGGTGTTATTTATCAAAAGTCACATCAACTGAGTGTGTCATACGATCAATTTTTCCGACAACGACAAGTAATAGGTGATATTTTCGACCATCTTGTTACTCAATTTGCATTGTTCTTTTGGTAGGGAGAGAATGGTCGCTACTCTTTTATCTGCTGGAGCAAATCCAAGCTTGGTTACAGATCCTACCCCTGAGTCCCCTGGTGGATGCACTGCTGCTGATCTGGCAGCAAAACAAGGCTATGATGGGTTAGCTGCATATCTTGCTGAGAAAGGATTGACTGCACATTTTGAGGCCATGTCACTGTTTAAAGATACTGAAAAATCACCATCAAAGTCGACATTAAGGAAATTACAAAGTGAGAAGTTTGAGAACCTTACTGAACAAGAGCTTTGCTTAAAAGAATCTTTAGCAGCCTATCGAAATGCTGCTGATGCTGCCAGTAATATTCAAGCTGCACTCAGGGAAAGGACTCTTATGCTTCAAACAAAGGCAATTCAACTGGCTAATCCTGAGCTTGAAGCATCTCAGATAGTTGCTGCTATGAAGATTCAGCATGCATTCTGGAACTACAACAGAAAGAAAGAGATGAGAGCTGCTGCACGAATACAGAGTCATTTCCGCACATGGAAGCTAAGGAGGAACTTTATGAACATGCGAAGACAAGTTATCAGAATACAAGTAAGCTTTGCGTGTTCTGATTGGTGCCCTAATTTGTTAGTTTTCTGGGGATTTATTGCTAAGTGCACAAAATACTTTCCATACCACTAAATAGCACTTAAGATTGTTCATGTGTTAAAAGCACAAGGATAATTTTCTTTGACAGTTTGGTATTCTTGTTTGGATAGCAAATTGGAGTATTTCTGCCTTCCTATCTTGACAGTTTGTTATTCTTTTCTTTGGATTGAAAATTGGAAGTATTTCTGCCTTCCATCCTTTATATGTCTGTGTTGGATATTATAATGATTCCATTATCTGCTCAGTCTGCATACCGAGGTCATCAAGTGAGAAGGCAGTACCGCAAGGTAATATGGTCTGTTGGAGTTGTGGAGAAAGCAATTTTGCGATGGAGAAAGAAGAGAAAGGGTTTGCGTGGCATCGGAACTGGAATGCTAGTGGCAATGACTGTGGATGCAGAACCAGCAAGCACGGCTGAAGAAGACTTCTTCCAGGTTGGGCGGCAACAAGCTGAAGACAGGTTCAATAGATCAGTGGTACGTGTTCAATCTCTGTTTCGCTCTTACCGGGCACAACAGGAGTACCGGAGGATGAAGATTGCTCATGAGGAGGCCAAGGTGTGGATTTTACTTTCTCCAACACTGATAATGTATCAGCATTTCAGCATATAGATCATAGAACCTGTGAAGATGCATCTAAATAAAATTATATTCATAGAAATAAGTGTGCTGAGCTATCACTGTGATCTATAGTTGGAATTTTTGGTGTGTTTTTTGCAGGCTTATGCTTATTTTAACAATTTCTATGTGATTGCATTTTTTTCATGTAATTGTTCTTAATGAACTGGAGCTGTCAACTGTTAGCGGAACAGATGCTTGCTTTGAGCACTATCAGACTTTGTAAATTATGTGCTTGTCACTATTTTGTGCAGCTGGAGTTCAGTGAAGAGCAGTTTGGACGGGCATGCAGTAGCTGAAGTGGCTTTTTAGGGACTGCTAGTTCTAATTAATCTCATGTACATTAGAATGAACCATCACAAACAGTTTTCTGATGCTGTACATTTTAGGATCGTCTGATGTATTTGGTCAGACTGGTGAAAGTATTTGCTGTTAGGCTGCTAATTGTGGTTTGCATTTGGGAGAAAATGGCATGTGCTGCTAGCCTGCTAGGTATGTAAATGCAGCACAAACCAGATTGTAAATGCTAACAATAAGTGCCACCCGAGCGTATGAACAAAGACGTGACTTTATCCAGTGCTATATCTGCCATCGTCCTTTGATTTCACGCTATCGTTTTCTCACTGGATTTTCTCGTTCTTGACTTCTTTCTCATATTGCCAGACATTTTCGAGTTCTTTCTCATACTGTCAGGCATTTAGACATTTAGTAGACATGCGTACGGTGGTTCTGCCGAATGCCGTATTTTGTTTGTGAACTTGTAGCACACGTTCAGCACTTAAAAAAGAAAAGAAAAGATAAATGATGACTAGACGAGATGGCCGAGTTGGTCTAAGGCGCCAGATTAAGGTTCTGGTCCGGAAGGGCGTGGGTTCAAATCCCACTCTCGTCAGCATTTTTATGTTCTTTTGTCAGTTTCGTTTGAGCGCTACAGGTCAATGGTTCGAGAACGAGCGGAGCCTCCTCTCTACGGGCATGTTTGGTTCGCTGCCGGCGGATATCGGGCACGCCATCAAAATTAGCATCCGTTTGGATCAACGTTGTGCCAAAATTTGTCAACGTCAAAAAATGGCATGCCAACGCATAGTCTACTGCAGAGCAAGCAATGGCGCGGGCGAGCGATTTGCTTGCCGACGCTCGCCAATTGCTACGACGGTGAGCCTGTGTCGCTGGCTTGCCAAATTTTGGCACGGCGAGCTGGGGCGTGTCTCATGGCCATCTTGTCTTTTCTCTCGTTAAAAAACCTCGTTGTCTTCTTAGCCTTGGGCTCCGAAGTTGCCGCCCTCCCGGTGACGGCCTATGTCCTGCCCCGGCGAGGGCATCCGTCTTAGGGCGAGGGCATCCGTCTTAGGGCATGTATAATGTTTCAACTCAGCTGTTTATTAGAAGTGCCACATCACACTTTTTCTAATCTGAAAAATAATTAATGAAGAGAGAGGTTGGAACCGTCGCTTCACCAAGTGACATCGCTACGCCCAAAGAAATTTTTGATAATCTATTGTTTGTTTTTAATTTTTAAATATGCTTTAAAGACATCAGCTGTTTCTAGCATTGTATATGTCCTTACTGCCCAATGATGGCAACGACCTCCATCTCGAGTCATGCAACGACCTCTATCCCTCGCCCGGCAATGGTGACAACCGCCACCCCGCCGGTGACGGCGGCAACAGCAGCCCCGACTTCGCAACGGCGATGGCTTTGATGCTACAGCTTCCTTATGCAATTTCTGCAATTTATAACATGGTTTCCATCTCTGTAATTTCCCATTGGACCATCGTCTCTAAATTTCTGACATGGTTTTGTAGACTGTAGTATCAATCTAGTGTTGCCGTCATCCCGTCCCTGCCCTCGATGATGTCGTCCTCCCCATGTTGTCCTTGCCCTCGGCACCGTTCTCATTTGTGTTGGCAACTAGGGTGTGTTCGTGGTTGAGTGTGAGAAAAATAAAACCTAGGAATGGCTACATACAAGCAATATCCATGCCATTAAGAGCATGACCAATGGAGGCATAACTTAGACTGTGCTAGGGTTGTAGTAAATAAAATAGAAGAGAGAGAAATGTAGATGAATAGTGAAACAGAGGTGTAAATAGTGGCTACATCGATCTAAGTTAGGCCTGGGTTGATGATGCTCTAAAGTTGTACCGCCTTGAAGAAAATATGAGAATGGCTACACACAAGCACTAGCCATGCCGCTAAGAGCATGATCAATGGTCTAACTTAGACCATCTTAATGTCTTAGTAAATAAAATAGAAGAGAGAGAAATATAGATGAATAGTAAAATAAAGGTGTAAATATTGGCTGGGTTGGACCTAAGTTAAGACTGGGTTAGTGATGCTCTAAAGTTGTATCACCTTGCAAAGAGTATTACTAAGGACCACAAAGGATGTCTTGATAGAGAGCTGGCGAAGCCTATCTTCTAGATGATGTATTTAGCTGTAAACGAAGGAATTAGTCCTTTTTTGTTTTCAATGTACATGATGTACTAATAGTGAGAATAGTGATATACTGATATTGTTCAAAAATTTGTATATGTAACAATGATAATGAAAGCACTCATATTGTTCTAAAATCGCATATATCTGGATATATCTTTCGGTATGCTGTATCAATAAAAAAAAGATTCTTTTTGGATGATGTTGTTTTTTTTGCCTATCGATTTGGCAGCTTATGATTTTTCAGCTGGCATATGATGTCCCCGTTAACTGCAATTATCTTACAAGATACGTACATTTCATTTTCTGGTGACTTAGCATTGCACTGAATGGAGAAAACACCCCCATGGTTTTTTCTTCATATCTGTGCATTATATTTCTGATGAAAATTGAAGTGAATGACCAAAGCCCTTCTATGGTTTTAAATTTTAATTAGCCTCGCTTTCATCCAGATCAAAACATTGAGAGAAATCACTAGCCCTGAATCCTATACATTCATAGATAGAAAATTTCTTTTATAGTATCATTGTTGATACATGAGCGGTAAAGAGTGCACAAATCTAAATATTAAAATGAAACGAAAACAAAAAGCCTCGCTACAGTACAATCTGCAAATTACAAGACTACAAGTTCATCTAAAAATTCTTCTTAGGAGCAAAGTCACTTATTCGATTTCACTTAGGAGCATCCGAAAATCGTATATTGCATAACATCCTGCTCTTTAGAGACATCTAAAGTTTACACGGCCAATATATATCTGCCATGGTATGGTTTAAAATGATATTACAACATTAGCATTACTTTGCTCATCTCTATCTCTACTATATTAAAGCACCTTGTGGTCGTGGTGGTCGTAGTTCAAACTTTTAATCTGGACCATCTAACCAGAACTGTCTCTACGCACCGTTCGATCTTCATCTGGTCTCGTTCTCACCCGCCGCCGCCGCCTAGGGTTTCCCCTGCTCCCGCCTCCCACGATCCCAGTTGGTGCACATCCAACAATCCCCCTGCACCTCCCACGATCCTGCTGCCCTCGTCCCCCTCCCACTCGCCGTCGCCCCCTCCTTCACCAAGCCCCCCCCCGCCCCCCGGCGTCCTCTGCCACGGCCCCAACTCCTCCCACAATCATCCGCCTCGCCCCCGACGGCTGCCCCTCCGCCTTGGCGCCTGCCCTGCTCCCCACTCCCAGACCCGCGTCGACGCCCCTCCTCCGGCCCTCCTTGGTGGCGCCCCGGCGGCTGTCGCCCCTGCTCGTCCTCGACAGCCGCACCCCATGAACTCAGTGCGTCCTTGGCGGCAACGACGCCGTCATGGAGGGAGACGGATGCCGCTGTCGTTCCCACCGTGGCTCCTCTCCCCGATTCCCTGCCCCGCCGGCCACTTTGCTCCACCGAGTCCTCTCCGGAACTCTGACCTCTCCACGTCCCCGGCGCCTCTGACCTCTCCCCGTCCGGCATCCGGCCATCTGGCCATGACTCCACAGATGCAGGAAGAGGAGCAACACAGGGGTCAAGAGAATGGATAGGAGGTTTATCAGGTATGTTTGGAGAGTCTGACGAATTGATAAATTGAGCTTTATCAGGTATGTTTGGAGTCCTGCAGAGTCCAGCGAATCTTTTTATGGTTCTTTCTTCTCACAGAAGCATCGAGTGGAAGGCAAAACAATTCTGCAATCAATATTGATTCAGATTCAGACTCTGAAGGTATTGACTACTATCTGCTTTTGTTGTCTGATAGTTTCTCTGCAACAATTCATCATTAATTCCATCAAATCTGTAAAGGGGCTTTAATAATCCTTGTACTGCATAATGATTTCTGGAGCATTGGATGAACAAGGAACGTGGGATGGAATGCCCTTCCTCTCAATCTTACTTTATCTCTCACGATCTCCTCACTCTCTCATCCCGAAAATCTCCCTCATACCCACGGAGCAGAAGAACAGGAGCAAAGCAGATCTAGGGTGTCGCCGGCTTGGGTGATTTTTCTCTATAGTCTTGTGCCTATTTTATTACCAATGGAAATTTATATACTTGAAATTCCTTATATATTGCATTTTCTTGCTGCATTATATGATGGTGATGATTTTACCTGCATTTTGAGACTGGTTGTCAGGTACATCAGTATGTGAATACGATTGTTGTCTCTTAATATTTGTTGGTAAGAAGCAAAGAGAAATTAATAATACTGACATCATGTCTAATATCAAATATTCGTTCTACTAATTTTGTGCTATACTTCTCTATCTGCATCATGCTTGCTTGTGTTACTATTCTTTCAATATTTGATTATTTTCCTCGGTAGTTTATTCTTCTATTTATTTTGGTTGGATGATCTGTGCTACATATGAGGCCTATTCTATTTATATAAAGTAGTTAATCTTACCATGCATATACTAATTTGCAGCACTATAACCTTTTTTTCTTGTTTGCCTAATAATCTTACTGAACTGAAGGCATTTGGTGCTTGTACGGTTCTTCTCTAAGGTTCATAATTTTTTTTTGAAGAATTAGGCCTTGAGACCACTGAGCTCACATTGGTTGAACAAGCATCTATGTTTATCACAAGTTCTCTTGTAATTTGTGAACACCTATTATTCTTGCAAGTATTTAAACTGTGCATTTAAACAACTTATGTTCTTTTGTCATTGAAAGGGAAAAGACTCATCTTTAAGCACTACAAAAGATAATTTGGTTCCTACTCTTCATTTCTTTTGATCTGTTCCTCTGACCATGTTATGGGACAATGTTTTTCACAGTTGCATGTTCTCACATCTCTACTCCTTTAAAAGCATCAGTTCTATAATTGCCTGGTCGACACACTCCATCTTCACCGTGCAGAGTGCAGTGTCTTTTACACATCTGGTTTAAGAATGTATCAAATATTTATTGAAGCTGAATAGTAAAGCATAGAAACTCAATTGATCCAAAACCGGATCGCCATACGGAGGGGAAAAAATAATGACTACATTAGCAATGCTAGATGATAAAAGCACAGGTAATCAGGAGAAAATCCTATTTGACATTATGGTAGTTTCCTTTTTTCGATATCAGAAAAATCCTATTTCAGCTTGCCACCAACATGGATCAGGTGATGCTCTGTCATGTTTTTCAAATGTATTTTTAAATGTCCTTTGTTGTGCTTTGTACTTGGAAAATGAAAGATTTACATTATATTCTGAGCATTGTTAACTGAAAAACCTATGTGAGTTTCATGGTGGTCTTGAGCTTCTGATCTAGGATGGATGGAACCAAAATCTGTGACGATGATGAGGTGCTCTGCCCTTGTTCAATCCTAAAATTCTATTGGCATGTAGTTCAACTAGCATGGAATGTCTCAGTGCTGACTGTTTATGTGGTTAGGTCCTATGGGCGAGTACATGTTCCATTGTCAAACAATTATCATGGGACATACAGACAACCCATTTTGCTGGTTGGGTATATCATTTCCCACAAGATTATCCATTCAAGCCACTAATGGTAATTCATTGAACTGGACTGCAATTACACGAATGTTATTATCCATTCAAGCCTTTCCTTTTTGTTTCTCAATTTGAGGTTTTGAAGTTTTTTTTGGTAGGCAATGCAACCGTAAGGAGGACATGGTCAGATAGCAATGGCAACCATAAGGAGGACATAGTCTGGTACCATCACTGATTGGAGTTGATGAGTTGCTTTTATGTATTCATAACAGAAAATAATCCCTTTATTTTTTGTTCTCAAAATGAAAAAGTGAAACTAAAAGTGGATTCTATGTTTTGTATGAATACTTAGACTGAAATTAAAATGAAATATTTGTTTTTTGTAATATATCAGAAAATAATCTCTCTCTTGGTTTTTGTAATCTATCAGAAATTTGCCATTGTTTTATGTCCATTATGTTTTATGTGACTTTTAAAATTAACAACAAAAATTAATTCCTGTTTTTGTACTTGGGAACTGGAGTGGGAAGCTTGGATGAATGGATGTAATATTGCAGACGTTTTTTATTGCATACTTTGAATTTGGTGTGTTAGTTTACTTTCAGTGACAATTAATGTATAGCACAATGCTACAGTGGTTTAATTTTCTTTAACCTTTAAGAACTCCAGAACCTTTGTTATAATTGTATGCCCCCTTGTTGAAAATAATGGATTAAACTCATATATATGGCTTTTTTAGTTTTTTTTATAGAAATGTAATGTGCTTTAGATCCAAGTGTATTTTTAGGCCTTAGTTAGCAATTTGATTACTATTTTTGAAATACTACGTTTCTTGTTGTGATATTTTTTTCCCTATGTTTTTACATTAATGTTATGGTTTGGAACAACTTTTTTATTTGCAATACTGCTGTAGTTACTTAAAAGTGATTAGTCCATGGATTAATTATATTTCTTGCTATTAATACTATGCATTTGTGTATTTTAATGTTTGGGATCAGGTGAATATTGAGCTCACTGTTTGGAAGGCTATATGCAATCTTAAATTATATTGAATTGCTGTCTTCCAGTTGCCATGTGTCTGTGAAGTGCTATGTAAGTGCTGGCAATTGGCACGTTAGCACATATGATTTGCGCTTAGTTATATCAGCCCATGTGATCTAATAAACACATATTTGCAGGTTCCATTGATCGCACATGTACTAACAATGCTCCAGCAGCAGCACCGGCTCCGTTAGCACCACCACAGACAGTAATTACTGCAACCTACTAAATTTTTTAATTTACCATAGTTCAATATTTTTAGGTAATCATCTTCATATTAATTTCTAGGCAATTTTGTTTCTGCAGCCTGTGAATTGGCATATTGCGGGGATGGAGGGATATGCAAGAATGGCACAGGTTCCATGTAGAATTCATAGTCAATTTTTTTTCTCGTAGACCTAGATTTCTATGTGATTTTGCTCCTGATTGTGTTCTGTGCATCGGATGCATTAACTGAGCGGATGAGAAAATTTAACTTTTCCTTTAAAAATATACAAGCCATTGAATCCATATAGGTTTCTAAAATTTGAAATCACGATGAACTAGGTATTCCTTGATTCAGGGGTTTCTTATTACCTAACTTAGTGTAAAAGATTGCACCTTTATGTTTCTACTTTGAAACATTTAGCATTGCCTTCTTTTTTCTCAATGTTTTCAGGTATGATATATACTACAAGCTGACGAAAAGGGAAATAAAATAATATGGACAACTGCTTCCACAAGCTGACGAAGATATTTGATCATAGTTAGATTTTTGTGCAAACGCATTGAATGTGTGATTTAATGATGTGATTTAACTTGGATACTTTAGCTTTGATTTACTTGTTGGTCGTAGCGTCGATATGATGAGCGCTCATAGTCTCTACTTCAGTGTTCACACATAGTTGCATTGAAATATTCACATGTGACCTCGGTTACCAAACAAACTCGATAGATGTTCAACCTCACCATGCCATGCATAATGAATTGTTCATATCTGACATAATTCTAAGGTAGATAATCTACTAATCATTTTGTGTGGTTTATGTTCCTGATTGTTTGTTTAGAGTGAAAAATTTTGATAGTCCACATCACTCGAGGTTGAATTTACTTTGTTGGATTTGGAGCGATCTTTCTTGCAAATCACCCTTCATGCTTATATTTTTGTCTACGAATTATGTTTTTCTTTCATCCCTTTATGGTCAGTGGCAGAGCACGAGCATTTTACTAGTCACAACTAAACAAGTCATGGTATGGTTTAAAATGATATTACAACATTAGCATTACTTTGCTCATCACAACTAAACAAGTCATGGCTGCAATGTACAAGTCTTAAAAATTAGGAAAAAGTCTACTTATCCCCTAAAGTATTGAGTTCGGCCCACATAGCCCCCTGACTTCGAAAATCATGTATTCTGTTCCCCGAAAGATTCAAACCGGTGCAAATAACCCCCCGTGGACTGTTTTAAGGGTGGTTTTGCCACGTGAACCGGACATGTGGGCTGTTTTGTCCATGTGGACTATAATGTGGCACTCTGATTAAAAAACATCAAATAAATAAAAATAAAAATGATGGGCCCATCCATTAGCCACTCAGCTCCCTTTTTCTACCCCATCTCTCTCTCCCCCACCTCTCCCTCTCTCCCTACGCGTGGCCCTGGCCTAGGCAGCGAGGCACGGCGACGGCGGTGTTGACGACGACGTGTGGAGGAGGCGTGCCCCTGGCCTGGGCAGTGAGGCACGGCGACGACGGTATTGAAATGACGTGTGGAAGGCGGCACCCTCGGCTTGGCTGCAAGGCACAGCGACGAGGTGAGTTGGAGTAGAGGCGGCGTCGCGGTTGGAGGAGACGGTGGCAAAGTGGGCGGCACACAGTGAAGCTCCACCTTCCATTGGCCTCTACAAAGCTCGCTCGCCCCGCCACCCATCTCCTCTCACCGTCGTTCGGCCCGGCGACAAGTGCCGCCGTCGCCGACCACCTTCTCGCCCATGTCCCGGTGTGCCGCTGACACCATTCAACTCCCCTAGCCTCCCTTTCCATTTCCCCTCAACTTCCCTTGCAAGTCGTCGTGCCACTCGTCGGAATTTGGCGCCGCCCGCCCCTGCTTTAGCTTCCCCCTCCTTTGACCTTGACGAGATGCTGCCCTCCGCTGACCTTGATGAGATGCCGCCACCGTCGGAATCCCCTCGGCCGGCTCGGAGGTGGACGTGGAGGGAGAAGATGCCGGGGGGAGTTGCAGGGGGGAGAGAGATGAGAGGAGGGAGGAAGAAGATGAAATAAGACAATGATGTGTTGGCCCCACATATGTAATAGAATTTTTCAGAACAGAAAAATGCCACGTATTCTTCATATGTGTCAATACCGCTCCACCTCATCATCCACGTGGCAAAACCACCCTCAAAATTAACCATCTCCAGGGGGTTAAGTGCATTGGTTTCGATAATTCGTGGGGGTCTAATTAGACGTTTTTGAAGATTAACGGGTTATATGTGCCAAAGTTCATAGTTCAGGGGGGTGAAGTAGACTTTTTCTTAAAAATTAACAGTTTACATACACACTATAAATTAAAAAAGAGAGCAACATTACTATCATACAATACCTTTGCATTTTCTACACAAAATATGTTCATTCTGGATGAAATAAACATAGGCACTAGATATGTTTCCTACATGTAATTCCTTTTTGGGTTCATATTTATGATTTTTAGTTTGGGACAATTCGATAAATGTCGAAAAGTTGATGTGTCCTCTAATATATGCCACAAAATTGGATGTAATACTTTTTTTGCCACTAAGTTTGTTGTTTCCTATGAGAAGTGACACTTTTCAAAATTTTTGGATGAAATTAACCAAACTATGATTTGAAATGTCACTTTTACACCCTCATTGGGTCCATTAGCTAGCTTATTTATCACCAAGAGAAAGAGGAAGGAGGAAAGGGGAAGGTCAATCCGGCTCCGACGGCGCGCGGGCAAAACCGCCTCTTTCATAGTTGCCGAGAGTGAGGTCACTACCACCACCTCCTTCCACCGGTTCTCTCAGTCTCTGCAATTCCTCCGCCCCATTGCCATAGGGATCCCTGCTTGTAGAGTCTGTGGCCCTGGTGAGGCGAATGTAGCACCGAGAAGTAGGTAGAGGAGGTGGTGTTGGGGACGGAAACAAGTTAGCAAATGGAGGCAGAGGGTGCCAGGGTGGGATTGTGGAGCCATTGTGGTAGGGGTGAGGTCTTTCAGAAGAAGTCATCATCATCTATGCCTAAGTCTCCCACATTCGTGGAGGCCATGGCCCGGAGGCGATGACGGGAGGGTTCGAGGCAGGGATTTTGGATTGTGTGATGGTGTGAGGTAGGAAAGTGGGATGGGACTGGTGGAGGAGGAGGACGTGTGGGCGAGGAAGGTGGCATGCTGCTTTTTGGTGATGGCGATGCCATTGGGAGCTTGCGGATGGAAATGGCCAGCCAGCCGAATGCGGAGGGAAGGAGATGAGTAGGGTTGACTGGCGTGGAACCGCTCGACCCACCATGACATGGGGCCAATTGAAGGGTAAGTGAGCCCTCTTCATGTTTTCTAAAATTTAATCAAAATATTTGAAGTGGCACTTCTCAAAGGAAACAACAAACTCAATAGTGTAAAAAGTATTACAACCAACTTGATGGTATATATTAGAGGATCCATCAAATTTTGGACATTTATCTTTGTGCATGAGGAGTCAAGGACATAAGATCTATGTCGACCAGCTACCGCCTCCCTCTTCACCTTTGCAAAAACACATCTTGCTCGTGCACAAGGGGCTGGCACAGATTTCTACTACTTTCTTCTCGATTCATTGGGATTTGCCATACTTCAATTTGTGTCATATGTTGGATATAAAAGATTGCTTTTGCTTGAAGGCAATTCTGCTGCTTCTCTTTTAAGACTAATATTGTTACTTCTATATCTCAGGTGAGAATGTCTCCTAAATTGGATATTGAATTTTTTTTCCTTATGATTTCATTATTGTTTGGTTATTGGCAGGCCTGCTGTGCTCCAAATTTTGCTGACCTTTTTTGGCACTGTAGTTTTCTGTTAATACATGGAGAGCTGCGCTCTTTGGTGCAAGATGCTTTCCTTCAAGAACATAATTGAACTTTTCGATAGTGCACCTCATGGACGTGCAGAAATAAATATCGAAAATCATGTATTTCATTTGCATCAATTTATTTTTAATAAAAACATTTGAAAAATATGAAGGTTCCATGCACAAATTTTATAATTCGATGTCTAACCTTAATTCATTATTTTATAATATTTAATAAGAAAATAATTATATAAGGAAAACATTATTTTTAAAGCAACATGATTTATTTTTATTAATTGTGTTTAGTTAATTTATTTTCATAAAAATAATATTTGATATTGTGCTTAATTTTATAAAATAAATTAATATTATTTCTTTAATGTTGTCCTGCGTTCTGCCTAGATCGTCATCACCGATTACATCGGGGTGCCCCTATTTATAGCGAAGGTTATGATACAAGTCCAATCTTGATATGCCCCTCCCCAACCAATTACAACTCAGCATGTAACCGACATGTACACATATTCGACACCTATACTAACAAACTCCACCTCAAAAATATGACTTCCCACCATAAGCTTGATATTGTCCAATGAGAACACCATGTACTCGAACTCGAGTTGATACTTCAAGGCACCGACAGTCCGACTTGGCCTCGCACCGCCACTCTCGAACAAACACCGTATCCCCGCAACACCTTTTGTGACTTGACCTTCAAATGTACTCCTTGTAACTAGAATTGACCTTCCTTGCAGCCTGTACAAATGAGATCACTCTCTTCCCAATCATGACAGTCTTGCCATCTTTCATGATCCTCATGGACCTTCCATCTTCATCAGCCTA
Source organism: Raddia guianensis (assembly GCA_036346415.1). Classification (NCBI taxonomy): domain Eukaryota; kingdom Viridiplantae; phylum Streptophyta; class Magnoliopsida; order Poales; family Poaceae; genus Raddia; species Raddia guianensis. The sequence goes on from CM070540.1 coordinate 24,765,754, forward strand.
AAACACCATCCTATTTTCATGTAAGGTCCCAGGCGAGATGACATTTCACTTTCGATCCAGCACATGCTTCACATGTTCCCTTCCACACAGACACATGGTCACATTGTTGCCGCTGCAATATTCGTACCGCTCCAATCTATCTAGCTTCCCGCCACGCCAGGCCCTCGCCGATCTGATCCTGAGTTGAAGGCTCTGTTGCCGCCATCACGTGGACTACATGTGACATCCTATATTTTATCGTATGTCACTTTTATTTTAAAACCATTAAAATTAAATAAAAAGGAATTGTTATATACAAAACCCTAATTTAAATTATTTATAATTAGGTTTAAACCCAAAACCTTAGGAAAACCTCTGGGAAAATTCTAGGAAAATTCCAGTAAATATTAGAAGCCTACATGTAGCCACTACCCAAATTTCAAGCCCAGATTTCAAGGCAAAAAAATTTATTTTTTAACCTTTTTTAAAAAATTATTTTAATTTTAATCCCCGGGCTGAAGAATTTGCAAATCTAACCCTTTGTCACGCCACCGCCTCGGGTGCGGCAAATTCATTCTGCCGCGCCAAGCGGGATGGCGCGGCAGAGGTTGCCACGCTGGCGGCCCCGGCGGGCTACCGATAGAATGACAAGTGGGGCGGTCTTGCTTGCGCCATCATCTTAAGCGGCAAAGATGTATTTATCAGCGCCATCCGCTTGCAGTAGCATGAATTTGCTTACACGCAGCTTAAGCTTGGCCAAAAGGGTTAGATTTGAAAAAACTTTTGACTCGGGGTTAAAAATAAAATATCTATTTCAAAAGGATTAAAAATTAAAAATTTGGCATTTCAAGGCTAGTTCATGATTCCATGAAGTGTCGCCTTTTGCCTAAGCTCAGAAACCCATCAAATGATGAGAAAATGAGGGAAAATTGTGCCCAACTTTGGAGGGGAGTTTCTAGAATCCAAATTTCATTTCATGTAAGGGTAGAAGCCCAGACCAAGAATCACGGATTTGGTTAATTTCCTAATTTTGGGGAGTCCTAATCCTACCCAGATTAGAATTTGAGCCCAAATCCAACCCCCCCCCCCACCATAAGACCCAACCTAGGTCGTCCGCCACCACAATAAATACCCCAAAGACCCATCCCTCAAGTCCTCGACTCGAGAATCCACAGATCGCAAACCCTAGCCACCAAGCCTTTTTGAGGTATTCTCTGTGCCTTCCCCAAACCCTAGAGTAGATGGCACCATTGCGTAGAGCTTATCGAGACGGTCCAGATGGATATATAGATCATTGGTTTTGGGCAAGAAAATTGCTTGGAAAAGCTCATTGAGTTTGCCGTCATGCCGCCAAGATCGACCTCGCCGCCGCCCAATCGCCGCCGCCACGCGCCCGAGTCAACACCGCCAATCGCCACCGCCACGCGTGCCCTTCGCGCCCGAGCACATCGGCCCGCTTCGCCACGCTTCGGCATTGCATCGACGCCGCCGCCAACCAACGCATCGCGCGCAGATGTCCTTCCAACTGCAAGGCCGCCACGCTTACCACGACGCCGCCTCGCCTGTGTTCGCGCCACGCCGCCCTTAGCCCATTGTCGCGTGTCTCCCACCCACGCCTTGAATATATTGTTACTTCTATATCTCAGGTGAGAATGTCTCCTAAATTGGATATTGAATTTTTTTCCTTATGATTTCATTATTGTTTGGTTATTGGCAGGCCTGCTGTGCTCCAAATTTTGCTGACCTTTTTGGCACTGTAGTTTTCTGTTAATACATGGAGAGCTGCGCTCTTTGGTGCAAGATGCTTTCCTTCAAGAACATAATTGAACTTTTCGATAGTGCACCTCATGGACGTGCAGAAATAAATATCGAAAATCATGTATTTCATTTGCATCAATTTATTTTTAATAAAAACATTTGAAAAATATGAAGGTTCCATGCACAAATTTTATAATTCGATGTCTAACCTTAATTCATTATTTTATAATATTTAATAAGAAAATAATTATATAAGGAAAACATTATTTTTTAAAGCAACATGATTTATTTTTATTAATTGTGTTTAGTTAATTTATTTTCATAAAAATAATATTTGATATTGTGCTTAATTTTATAAAATAAATTAATATTATTTCTTTAATGTTGTCCTGCGTTACAGCTAGATCGTCATCACCAGTTACATCAGGGGTGCCCCTATTTATAGCGAAGGTTATGATACAAGTCCAATCTTGATATGCCCCTCCCCAACCAATTACAACTCAGCATGTAACCGACATGTACACATATTCGACACCTATACTAACAAACTCCACCTCAAAAATATGACTTCCCCACCATAAGCTTGATATTGTCCAATGAGAACACCATGTACTCGAACTCGAGTTGATACTTCAAGGCACCCGACGAGTCTGACTTGGCCTCAGACCCGCCACTCTCTGGAACAAACACCGGTATCCCTGCAACACCTTTTGTGACTTGACCTTCAAATGTACTCCTTGTAACTAGAATTGACCTTCCTTGCAGCCTGTACAAATGAGATCACTCTCTTCCCAATCATGACAGTCTTGCCATCTTTCATGATCCTCATGGACCTTCCATCTTCATCAGCCTAAAACACCATCCTATTTTCATGTAAGGTCCCAGCGAGATGACATTTCACTTTCGATCCAGACATGCTTCACATGTTCCTTCCACATGCATACACATGGTCACATTGTTGCCGCTGCAATATTCGTATCGCCCAATCTATCTAGCTTCCCGCCACGCCAGCCCTCGCCGATCCGATCCTCGAGTTGAAGGCTCATGTCGCCATCACGTGGACTACATGTGACATCCTATATTTTATCGTATGTCACTTTTATTTTAAAACCATTAAAATTAAATAAAAGGAATTGTTATATACAAAACCCTAATTTAAATTATTTATAATTAGGTTTAAACCCAAAACCTTAGGAAAACCTCCGGAAAATTCTAGGAAAATTCCAGTAAATATTAGAAGCCTACATGTAGCCACTACCCAAATTTCAAGCCCAGATTTCAAGGCAAAAAAATTTATTTTTTAACCTTTTTAAAAATTATTTTAATTTTAATCCCAGTCAAGAATTTGCAAATCTAACCTTTTTGCGCGCCACCCTCGGGTGCAACAAATTCATTCTGCGCCAAGCGGATGGCGCGCAGAGGTTGCCATGTTGGCGGCCCGTGGCTACCGATAGAATGACAAGTGGGCGGTCTTGTTGCCATCATCCGCCATGGCCAAGCATGTATTTATCACGCCATCCGCTTGGCGTGTAGCATGAATTTGTTGCCCAAGCAAGCTTAGCTGCCAAAAGGGTTAGATTTGAAAAAACTTTTGACTCGGGGTTAAAAATAAAATATCTATTTCAAAAGGATTAAAAATAAAAAATTTGGCATTTCAAGGCTAGTTCATGATTCCATGAAGTGCTGCCCTTTTGCCGGAAGCTCGTAAAACCCATCAAATGATGAGAAAATGAGGGAAAATTGTGCCCAACTTTGGAGGGGAGTTTCTAGAATCCAAATTTCATTTCATGTAAGGGTAGAAGCCCAGACCAAGAATCACGGATTTGGTTAATTTCCTAATTTTGGGGAGTCCTAATCCTACCCAGATTAGAATTTGAGCCCAAATCCAACCCCCCCCCCCACCATAAGACCCAACCTAGGTCGTCCGCCACCACAATAAATACCCCAAAGACCCATCCCTCAAGTCCTCGACTCGAGAATCCACAGATCGCAAACCCTAGCCACCGAAGCCTTTTTGAGGTATTCCTCTCTGTGCCTTCCCCAAACCCTAGAGTAGATGGCACCATTGCGTAGAGCTTATCGAGACGGTCCAGATGGATATATAGATCATTGGTTTTGGGCAAGAAAATTGCTTGGAAAAGCTCGCTGGAGTTTGCCGTCGCGCCGCCGCACTGACCTCGCCGCCGGCCCAATCGCTCGCCGCCACGCGTCCAGAGTCAACACCGCCCAATCGCTCACCGCCACGCGTCCAGCCTCGCGCCCGAGCACATCGGCCCCGCCGCCACGCGCCGGCATTGCATCGACGCCGCCAACCAACGCAGATCAGCAGCATGTCCTTCCAACTAAGGCCGCCACGCTTACCACCACGCCGCCCTGCTGTTCGCGCCACGCCGCCCCTTAGCCGCTGTCGCGTGTCTCCCCGACCATCGCCTTGAATCGCGGCTTAATCGGTTTTCTTCAGTTAACCCAGTTTATTCTTTTCTGCAATTTCTGATTTTCTAAAATATTTCAGAAATTGTTTAGGGAGGATCTAAAATCCAAATTAGATGATTCTAGAGCCAATAAATCTCATAAATAGCCTAGAATTTTTCATATTTTATGGACTATATGTTCTGTTTATTATTTTTATGTTCTTATGCATTTGCAGATACGTGTAGATCGCTCATGTGTGCATTGTTCGAGAGGTTTCCAGGAGCAACTTGGAGAAGGATCCCAAGCCCCGGTGTTAGGGGTGAAAACGGGTCGGATCGGATCGGATAATGACTAAACCATATCCTTATCCTACAGTTTTTCTCGGAACCGAATACGGATACGAATAGCACAGTTACAGATATGAATACGGGAAATGTCGGACACGAAGACGAAGCGGATTCGGGTCGAATCGAATACGATCACGGATATTTGTCGGAACATATAACCCCTCAAACTATACGTCTGAGTTCAATTAAAGCAATCAACAAATAGGCCATATCACATCAGTATATCAGTTATCACCAATTCACAATGACATTATGTGTTTCATGCAATCGTGCATTCATGCATAAGCATAAAAGTGATACAACACATAAGCTCGTTAACACATAATCATTAGCATTACCAAATACCAATGAACATTGACATAGTTCATGTTTCACGAAAAAGTTATATTTTAAATTTTTAAAGTCTTTCTTTATTTTTGAGAATTTTTAAAACCCCATTCCTATTTTGTTCTTTCTAAGGAAAAGCTTCTTTTATTTTTATAGGGAACTTTATCCTATCATATTGAAGTATTATTCCATATTTGATTGAAGTATTATTCCATATTTGGACTCTACTCATTTTTCTGGATTTTTAAAAATTTATTTTACATTTTTCTGAGACATATACTATTTTCTATAAATTTTACCACTTTCTGATAATATTAAATATGAAAACAAAAAAGGAAACTCCACTTTGGGCTTGGGGCATTGGGCTGGTGGCCTGGTGCTAGTGGGATGGGCTTGGATATCCGATTAACATGATTATCAGATATCCGAGTCCGAATCCAAGTCTGATGGATATGGTCATCCCGTATCCGAATCCGTATCCGACTAAAAATATCAGAGTTTCGATCCGTATCCAAAAATATCTGATCCGAAGATATCCAAATTTGGACCCGATCGGTCTGGTTCGGGCATTATCCGGCCCGTTTTCACCCCTACCCGGAGTACTGCCAAGGCAAGATAGATTGCATCTTGTCCCCTAGTTTACAAAACTCACCCGTTTATTGTTTTTATTTATTTTATCTTGCATGAAATGATGAGAATTAGTGGAACCCTAATATGTCCACATAGCATGATTGACCCTATGGATTTAGCCTATTTATTGGTGTCTTAGTTATTTTTCTAGCCTATCCTTGTGTATAGTTTCTAGTGCTTGTGGATGGTAGTTGATTAGGTTATTCATCACTTAAATAATCTTGTGACTTGGTATAATCGGAGGTGCCGAGTTACTTTTGATAACCTAATCAACTAAAACCTACGTGGTGTGTGTAGACTAAAGGTGACAAGTCGGGTGGTTTTTTGGATTGTGGTATGTGGTGAAGGTAGTCATCTTAGTGTCGGCACCCGATTTACAAGATCGGATTCCACCTGCGTAAACCCGTACTAGTCCCAAGGATCATGGCTAGTACACACAGATATACAGAAACGGAACAGTGCCAACGATATTATTATTACAAACGGAACATAGTCTAGTACAAACAACATACAACGGCTCGCAGGCCGCAAATCAGAGTACACAACGATACAAGCCTAATACAACATCTAGAATTTTATCATCCCACAGGCACGGAGGCTGTAGGAACGCGTAACCCTAATCTTCATACTCTTCGTCGGAGAACGCCTCGACGTAATCCGGTCCTCCTCTTGGACGGCGGGCCATACTCGGATGGACCAGCTGTTGAAATTTTGAAAAGAGAGGGGAGAAAAGGATGGTGAGTACAAATTTGTACTCGCAAGTCCGGAATTATGCAAATGCGGTTCAGTACAAGGAAGGTTTAGGATATTTGCGGAAATCGCAGTTATTTAACCTAGTTTTGACAAAGCAATTTCGAAACTTTAAATCTTAATCACTTTCTTTGGGCTCTTCTCAAACGGTTCTCGCCACTTGGCCTCAGTGCCATAGCGAGAACAAAATCCTTTCTTCTTTTCTTTTCTCAAAACGGCTAGGTCCATTCCGCGCGACACTTTCTGGTAGGCCGTCACCCAATCCGGAATATCGCCGGTGGCACCTAGCTCAAACGAAATCCTTCTCAAATCCTTACTCATCTCAAATCCTTTCTTCAAAACCCCCTTTTCTAAATTTATTTTAAAATGAAGAAACTACCATATAATCAGTCCCTTCGCGCGCTCATAACCGCGAGCACGGCTATCATGATAGTTTTAACTCTGCAGAGTGGGTACGCCTTACCCTCGAGAGGCTACGCACCCAGACGGTGTTTCGCCACAAGACCGTCAACCACGAGGGCCAACGATCGGGCCCGTCCCATTCCGGGGCTCGAGGTCGTACTGTTATGGCTCAGTTCATAGGATCATAGGATGAGCAGTCCTTAGACTAGGGGAGATTTGATATTTTAGCCCAGTTTCGAAACATGGTGCCCTCTGCACCAACCGACAAAACATCTCCCTAGTCGGAAAGATTTTGGGGTAAGAGGAAAATCATTTCCTACTTAGCATCACCCTTGATGCGCTATCTTTAAATCACCCTTTTCCAACCATTTCTCAAAACATTTATCTTTCACACAAATGATTGAATCATTCCGCATAAATGATTTTAAGCATTTATCCTACCACAATCAAAGCATATAAATAAGAGCAATTCATATTTTAGCCTTAGATTTAATCCTACCATATTTCTTACCTTTCTATTCGGTCATGATAACTAAGTCTAGGAAATACGACATTTATCTTTTAAACTAGCATGCATATTTTCAAGTCTAATAACATTTTCTAAATAACCGAAAATGGCTTCTCAATATGATCAAAGGGGGACTTGCCTTGATCGGTTCCGGGGAGAGCGAAGGGGACGTCGTCGATCGGGTCTTCGGAGCTTGACCTCCTAAACGTACACGCATGCACAAAGAATACAACACACATAAGTAAAATATTTTATGCCATGCTATTTTTAGAAAATGCAGAAACCCTATTTTCCATGCATTTTCATTTAAAGGAAACATGATGCTAAATGGTTAATGCATACATGGTATGATGCCATCCCAAAATTACTTGCATAACTAAAACAGATCTTTGGATGGATGCCATGCATACAGACTAATATTTTTAGGGTCCAAGAACCTCCAAAGTATTTTTCTTGAATTTAAATAGAATAATTACAGCACATGAAATTTAAAGATGCACCTAGAGCTTATCTATTTAACCAAAATGGATTCCAAATGCATGACATGCAGATACATAATTTTCCTGTGTTCAGAAACTAATAAAGTAATTTTACTAATTTTTACAGAATTTTTAGCATGCACAAGCTATTTTAATAAATACTTTTAGGGCATCACAAAATGATTTATACAGAAATTTGAAAAAGAAAATAAAGGAATGGGCCCTTCCGGCTCTGGCCGGCTCGGCTTCTGACCCGGTGGCGAGGCGCTCTCGGCATCAAGGCTGGCGAGGAGTCATGACCAGCGATCGCTTGACTGACCGGTGGGTCCCACATGGCAGCGTCTCGCAAGCGGTGAAGAGGGAAAAACAGAGGAGCTCGGCGGTGGCAATAACGACACGGCGGCGGCAACTCCAACCACCGCGGGCGATTAGGCGTCTGGGATGCGTGTCGAGCAAGGCGAACGCGATGGAGTGCTAACCATCCCGAATGATGGATGGAGCGGCGGCGTGACGGTATAAGGTGGTGGCGACGGCGAACATTGCGGCGGCGATGAAACACACGGCCGGGTCACAAATACTCCGGGGATAACAATGAGGGGGAAGCAAGGGGCTACCTTTGAGCTCGCCGGGTCGAGGGGAACGGCAAGGCGGTGAGACCACGGTGGCGACGACGGTGCGAGCTCCGGGACACGCGCGCGGATCACACGGCGTCGGTCCACTTGGCGAGAGCTTCGCTGGGGCGACCTGCGTGTCAATCCCAGGGTGATGTTAAACCGAACGGGACGAGAGCGAGGTAGGGAAGGGAGGATAGAGGACGCGGCGGAGACGACGCACCGGCTCGGGAGTTCAACAGAGCTGTGGCGCGAAAGGCAGAGAGCAAAGGGGGAGCAGTTCCCCACTTATAGGCGAGCTCCGCTCGGGACACATTCAATGCCGCGCGCGGTTTGGCACTCGTCGGCTCCGATTCCGGCCGGTGCCGTGTAGGTGAACGCATTGAACGCGAGGGTGGTTCGGCCGGCGATAAGACAAGGAAAGGGGTAGGGGACGGAGAGGGGTCCGGCGGAAGAGTGTAGGGGCGAGCGATTCCATGGGAATGCGGGCTGGCGAGGCCCCGGGAGAGAGGAGAAAGAGGAACAGCGGCGGCGACCGGCGGACACGGGCGCGACGCGGGGAGAAGAAACAGAGGAGGGAGACGGGGCTGACAAGGCGGGCCCGCTTGGCAGAGGCGCAACGATCGCGGCGCAAGGAGGGGCAGCGGCGAGCGGATGGGCGAGCATGGTCATGCCCAACTGAGGGAAGAGAGGGAGAGGGGAAAGGAGAGAAGGAGGGCGGCGCGGGCCGGCACGGTTGCGGCCCAACCGAGGGGAAGAGAGGAGCGGGGAAGAGAGAGGGAAAGGAGGGAGTGGGCCGAATCGGGCCGAGGAGAATTAAAATGTTTTCTGATTTTCCCAAAAGCATTACTCTTCCAAACATCCTTGATAATTATATAAAAAAAAATACTTAAGAAATAATACTTTAATTCCAAAAATATATTAATACCTTTCCCAATAATATTTTTACAATGGAGATTTTAAATGCACAAGTTATTTCCAGGATGATGCATGAAGTGATGATGTCATGATGCGATAATGAGTGATTTAACATTTTCAAATTATGCATTTAAGAAATTAATAACGTGCCAAATTGGTTTTAAAAATTTGGGATGTTACACTTAGTCTAAGGACCCTTGTCGTGTGCTTATTCGGCCAAACAAAACAAGTGCAACCATAAGTGCTAGCTCTAACATGTCGGCCAACATTTGATAGACCTGGCCTAATAGTTAGGGAAAATTATTAGCGCACGGTACTTTGAAAAGATCGGGCTACGGTCCGTTAGCTCAAGAGGGGGGACTCATAGTATCAAAACCTTAGAGGGGTACCGGTGTTAATAGAACTAATGAATCGTCATGTATTGTTACTTGTTCTAGGCTCCTAAGAAAGAGCTAAGACATAAAAGTACTACTAGACTTATGAGTGAAGTGTGCTACACTCTACAGAGTTTGAAAACTATCATGATAGCCGTTCCCACGGTCATGGGAGGGGAGGAAGGTCGTACATGATAGTCTCATGTGTTAATAATTTAACCTGATTGGTTGGTTTGGTTTGAGGTGATCGAGGCATGTGTTGTTCTACGGAGGAGCTTTGGGAGTCGATCTTGTGTGTTTACTTTGGGAATCTGTATCATTAATAATTGCTCTACAAATTTGTTTACAACACTTTAAATAATCTGATTAAAATAGATGTTTATGCAAAATAGCCACCATGTTCTTGTTATTATCCATGCATCATTATAAGGATTCTTTTTGGGTCGTCATCACCGGTTACACCAGAGATGCCCCCTATTTATAGTGGAGATCGTGATATGAGTTAGACCCTGACACAACCCTCCTATGTGTACTACAAATCAAAGTCTAGGTAACCGACTCGTATACATATTCGGCACCTACACTATTAGCAGTATATGTATATATGCATCCCATCCGAGTCGATCCATTTGTGGTATCTCTAATTTTGTGTATTCACTAATGTTTTGAATTCCCACCTGGATTTTGTAATTCACGAGAGACGAGAGACAATAATTTCTATTTCCATTTCGTGGAATTAGCATGAGAAACCTTGACAGGAGATGATTTTTCTTAAAATTTTCTTAAGAACTTGTAGAAAATTTGCAGGAAACAATGATGATATGGTGTAACTCCTATGTTCCAAACAAGGCGGCACTGTGCGGCCTCAGTCCATCATATTGTATAGATGTTTTCCCCAAAGGAATTTTATTTGAACTATGCAGGAAACAACTAGAGCTATTTGTATACAAGGGACTTGTAACACCATTATTGCGATAGAAAAAGTTCACTAATGCCGTTTTATGTACGCAGGGTATATATAGTTCTTTTTCCTATGCGGTGCATGATAATAATTAATACAACTCACATCTTGAAACACGTCTCTTTCTGACGACCTTGCGCTGCGGCTCCAGTATCTCAAAGCTTAACATGTAGCTGAGGCAAGGAGGCACATGGGATCTCCATGCCAGGATCTCAACTCTGTTCAGAGCCTTAACGCTTCTCGAGCTGGCTTCCTGTATTGGCACAGCCCTGGTGACATCGGCCTGGCCAGCATCAATCTGATAGTACTGCCGGCGGATCACCCAATGCTGGGACGCCACATCGATTCTCCGGATATAGGTAGGTGTGTTTATGCTCCAGGTTCCTCTTGGCTGTGCTCCAAACATGTCCTTCTCCCTCCATTCTCTGACGCGGGCATGGATCCTGCGCCAGTACTCCGGGCTCACGTTGGCTCTCAGGAGGCTGGCAATGATGTTCGCTATCAGGAATGTCCCGCTGAGCTCCTGGAAAATCCCCATGGCTATGGCTGCGAGCCCCGGCTGCTCCTCGGGGTCCGCGCTTCCGAACACGAGCACCTTGAAGAAATACCAAGTACGCTTCTCTGGGCAAGAAGCTGAGGATCAGAGGCTGTGTGGTTGTTCCCAATCCCAAGGCGCTTGTGATCTTCTCTGATCGACTCGTCACGATGACCTTGCTGCAGCCTGGGATGCGATGCTTACAAAGCTGAGTATACCGTGCTCCAGACGCCATAAGCATCCATGTCCCCGGCTAGTTCAACAATGGCAAGTGATCTCTCCGCGCCCAGAGCGTCGCTCCTGCGATGCCTCGTCACCCCTGCTTCTACGAGGCTGCAGGTTGGCGCCTTGCCCTTGAGATCACTTTCAGAAAAATAGACGATTCTGGAGAAGTGATCGCGCACCCGTTCGTCGATGCAGACATGCTCCACGAGGGTGCTCTTGCCGACCCCCCTCGGCCCGACGATCGGCAGGACGTCCGGGTAGCCGACGGGAGGATCGGCACGCAGCAAGAAGCTCATGCGTCATGACCCGCTCCATCTCGGCATGGCGGCCGAACATGCACCTGTCCACGAAGAGGTGCACGCTGTACGGCTGCCGGTACAGGGGGTAGCTCACGAGGAACACCAAGGACTCGCTCATGTCAGCCATGGCCTTCTCCATGCTCTGGAGAACCACCTCCACCTCCTTAACCTCATGATCGAAAGGATTGAGCTTGGAGAAGACGAGGGAGCTGGGCCTGCTGGTCACTGCTGCTCTTCGGGCCTCCTCTTCTTCTTCCTGCAGGGACAGGGAGGCGTGGCCCCTGAAGGTGTCCAGCGCCAGGTAGCCCCTGTACATGGCCTCCCTCAGCGCCGCGAGCTGCAGCAGCATCGCCTGGTTGGCGATGCGCCGCCGGTCGGCCTCCTCGACGGCGGCGCGGGCGGGCAGCAGCATCCGCTGCAGGCGCCGGTCCGCCGCCTCCCCTGGTGGTGCCGCCGCGGCGGCGGCGCACCTGCTGAGCAGCAAAGATACCGATCTATTGACGAGCTCGCCCAGGAGTGCAGAAAGAAGCATCTCCATTTGCAGGCGAAGGTCTCTGACTAGGGCTGGTTAGGGCTATGGCTTCTGACTTGTGGGCTCAGCTGTGCCATGTTCATCTAGTTAGGTACTCACGAGTCAGGTCCACGTTAACAATTAGATTCATTTTTATGCTCGTCAGAGACGACATATTGGACTGACCGAGTACCTTCCTGTCCTGCCCCAACGTCCCCGAATCTGCCCCTTGTTCATTCGGCTTAAATTTAATTTAATTTAATTATATTATTTTTATACAGAGCAAATGATGAAATATTTTGCAAATGATGAAATACTTTGTAATCATTTTTAGGCTTAAAATAATTCTTCTTAAAATTTTTATAATAATTTTTCGTACTTTGTAATCCTCATCTTTGAGGAGTCGAATTATTTAATTAAAATTTTCAGTAACTTTAAGATGAAAATAACAAGGCTACAATGCCAATCTTACTTTTTTGAAAGCCAGGTCTTGAAAGACCAACACAACTAATAGCTAGGCTGCTAAGCAGGCTACTAGCTGGCAGGTAGTCTATACCCTGTACTACCGTGCTAGGCGGCAAATCAAGTGCAAATATACATGGACTGGATTTGATAACAACTGATTTTAGGTTTTTAATCGGCGATATCAGCTACTGAAATTTGATTAAAAACTACCATGAGGTGGTGGTGGGTTGACTGGCCCCAAACAAGCTTTGAGCCTCTAACGTCATGAGGTGCTGTCTGGAGCTCATCCACCCTAGATCTAAGTAATCTCTTCCTCAGACCTCCAATCTAAAATAATCCCTCCTTATTTTCTCAAGTGTTCCTATGTAATATACATGTACGATTTGATTTCTACAAGTGTGCACACGCATTTTTAGTTCCTTGTATAGTATTGATCATCTGTACATGTAATTTGATTTATGCTAGTGCGCGCGCGTGTGTTTTAGTTCCTTATATAGTACTGCTCATGTGATCCATAGTTAATTAGTTATTGATCTTATATTCAAAAGTGCACCATGTTCTTAAACTAAGAAGTACACCATGTTCTTGTGTTGTAGAATAACCTTATATTAAAAATCCTTCTTAAATCTTGGTAGTTGTTACTTGCTATTGTGATGTCGTCGATGGAACCAAATGGTGAAGGTGGTAGTCAGAATGAGCATGTCAATGAGTCACAATCACATCAAGATTCACTTCCATCAGTTGAGTCGCATATGAAGCAGTAGGAGGTTATGAAGAGAAAAAGAATGAAATTTCCGATGCCGAAGAGGAGAATGGCATCGTTTGCTCAAAGAAGAGTTTAGACTTCAGCTATTTGGCATGAGTTCAACAGGGTTAAAGCAAGGGGTAAATTTAAGGCTAAGTGTAATTGTTGTTCAAAGAACCTTGTAGGAGACCAAAAAAAATGGAACCAGGCATCTTCACCACCATCATAGGATTTGCCCATACCAAAAGAGTAAACGGGTAGGATAAAGCAGACATACTCTCAAAGAGTCAAAGTTCATTAAGGTTTTATTCTCAGGATAATGGGAAAATGTCAATAGAAAACTATACATTTGATCAAGAAATTGCTAGAAAGGAACTTGCTGCTACGATGATATTATATGCGTATCCTCCATGTATGCATGGTTGATCATGTTGGGTTTAGAAGATTTGTTAGTGCACTTCAAACGCTATTTAAGATGGCGACAAGGAATACTATCAGTTATGGTTTGCCTACTACATGCTATTGTCAATTGTGCAAAGTCTGTTATATATTTGTTGTGTATTGTTTAATGTCTAATTGTCCACTATCCACTCTTACTCTTAGGAAGGATATCATGAGGCAATACTAAGAACAAGAAGAAAAGACCATTAGTTACTTTGCAGCAAATAAGTTCACAGTTGGTGTCACTACCAATGTGAGGACTTCTAGCAACCAAAGGCTACATGGCTATCACAACACATTTTGTTGATCAATCATGGAAGCTTAGGAGCATTCTGATGAGGTAATCCATGGACAATGTGTTTACTTGTTACTGACATGTTCATAATTAATATGTATCTAATGTAACATACTTGCTAACCATTCCTTACAGGTTCATTTATGTTGCAAGCCCACGTATGGATGAAGTTATTGCTGAAGAATTGAATGATTCTTTGGTTGACATAGAACATTGACGATAAGGTATCAGCTCTAACTATTGATAACTATTTCAAGAATGATATGGTAATAGACTTGTTAGTAAGGAATATAGGGAATGATATGCTTATGTTGAAGGGTACCACAAGGCACATGTGGTGCTGTGCACAAATCCTCAATTTAATTGTGAAGGTTTGCTTGGATATTATACAAAAGGCTAGTGAAAGGATTCGTGATGTGTAGCCGTCTGAACAACCACACCAAAAAGATTAGAAATTTGAAGAGATTGCTAAATTTGCGAAGGTCACTATAACTAAGAAGTAGTGTTTTGATTATAAAACTAGATGAAACTCAACATTCACTATGCTTAGTGTTACTCCATATAAAGTTGTTTTCATTTGTGCAATGTGTGTGGATAAGAATTTTATTGCTACCCTAATGAGGAAGAATGGTCATTTGCTGCTAATGTAGTTGAAAGACTCAACATGTTTTATGATTTTACTGAAATTTTCTCTGGTACTCAGCATGTCGCCGCTAACATATACTTTCCAAAAAACTTGTGAAATTAAAATCAATATGAGAAAGTGGTCAAGCTGTAGCAATCAAACTATAGAAACAATGTCCGTTAAGATGAATGAAAAATTTGACAGGTATTGATCACATATGCAAGATCTGATAGGCATTGCTACACTTCTTGATCTTCGATTTTAAAACTGAAATGTAGTAAGGTCTACTTTGAAATGCTCGTGGGTGCATGTTGCCAGTTTTGAGTGTGAGGATCATGTTTGAGATGCCACCAAAGTATTGTGTGATTTGATGAATGAATACCAAGTGGAAAATAAACATAATAAATAATCGATGTCTAGAACCTCACATCGCGGTCTCGAGGATCAGACTACAGAATTTGTAGAGAGGGGTGATCGGACCGCTAGGTTCAGGCTTGCTACGCGACGGTGGGAGGAAGGACGTGCTGGTGATATGCCCTAGAGGCTATCATGTGAGATGATTGTATCATACATCTATGTTCATGTACTTATGAGTTACTTGAATAAATGTCACCACTTTGTTTATTAAGTACGACTTAATTGTGAAACACATTGTCAATATGATATTATTCTAAATGTTCCCTGGTCATGTATCATTCTATGAAACAATAGTAATTTGACCAGAACATGCATTAATTGATGATAATGTTTCACATACCATAGATATGGAGATATGAAATCAATAATGTGGGCAAATATTAGAAAACACGGGGTTGGATAGACCCGCTCCGAGACACTGTTGAGATAGTTATCTTAAAAGTGACATCAGGGTATAGTCTCGAGTGGTATACCTACACGGTCCTTCGACCTGAGATCCTTATTGATTCTCAGCATGTGTAGTCGTATACTTTGGGGCTATCAAACGCTTCGCCGTAACTGGAAAGTTATAAAGTTAGCTTACGGGTATGCCATGAAACATGACATGAGGTGTAAGACATCAAGATGGAATTTCTCCTACTCGATAACAGAAGAGATATCTCTGGGCCCCTTGGGTGGATGGATAGGGGAAAGTGCATGGCCATGCAAATGTCATTAAAGAGTTAATCACAATTATATCCATTACATTGACAAGTGAATGGGTCGAGCTATCACAAGGGTGGCACGCATCTCGCCTTGAGCTTGACTGATATCGTGTGACAAAAGAATCCTATGTGAGTGTATCAAGGTTCAGCCAATTCGATCATTATGTACATTCGGCGTCAATATGTACTGCTAGGTACCGCTATTGATTTGTGGTCTAGGGAAAGAGTTCTTCGGGACTGCGGCCGACTTGTGCATGAGCCTAATGGGTCACGCAATTAACGGGTTGGAACATGTCTCATGGATATGATTCATTAATGGGTTTTAAGCGAATTTGTATCCACTGCGTCTTAATGATTTCTACTGTTGATGACCCATTAGCACGAGTCCTAATGGGCTTCTCTCATGGAAAGATCCATTAGAGCGCTCTATAAAAGGGAGAGGTGGGGTGCGCAGTAGGAGTGTCTTCCCCACCAAGAAACCCTAGCCACCGCGCTCTCTGCCTAAACCCTAGCCGCCACCGCACCGGACCCTGTGCCCTCGCGGCCTCGCCTCGACCCCGGCCCTCACGGCCCCGACGCCAACATTGTAAAATTTCTCCTTTTCATTTTTTAAAACACAGTTTTTCACATACATGATACGTCACAGATTCACAGTCGAAATAGATAGAAATTCTGTCGAATTCAAAGAAGGGGATTAGAGGAAATAAGTACCATCTCAGGATGAGTGATGTATTGCGATTTGCAACTACAAATGTTCCCTATAACTTGCCACTTTGCTAGAATGCTTATATTCTGTAGTCAGAACCTCCTCTTGCAGTTGTAAGCTCTGATCTTGGTTTTCATTACTAATCTTACTATCTTGGTTTTCATTACTCATTAAGGGCAAGCCTTTAATGCATTGACAATTGAAAGTGCTAGCATGTATATTTACTTTACAGGCTCTAACCTCCACTAGGATTTCTTTTTTTACTTTGTTTAAATCAATTTTTCACATGCAGGTATTTTCTATTAAACAAAGAACAGGAGGGCTGCTAATCCTCTGAGAGATGAGGAGATTTTTAGTCTAATATACACAATTTTGTTTATTTTTATATAGTTATGTTTCTCTAATATACAATTGTTCTAACTATAGATTGGATTTTATTGGTGATTTGATGGCATGGTGCGGTTTAAAGGTTTTCTACATCACTTGGATAATTGGTAGCATTACTTAACTTCTATTGTTTGAAACTATTTTATGTTTTCATGTATTTTTATTAGTAATTTCAATATCAAATGGATGTGTTCATTAACTAGTGTGCTTATTATTGTTGTGTTCGTATAGTTTAACTAGTTTGCGGCGTATTTAGTCAATGGTAGAGAAAGAGATTTTATTCTCGCCTCTCCTACATTTTTATTCTTTGTCTACCACCGGCAAGTAGAGACATGTTCGTCTAGCAAGCAAGCTTACATCACCCGTCGATGAGTTGGTTAGGGTACCCTTTGGTTCGCGGTTCTGGTTTGGTCTGGAAAATTTGTTATTTTTATGCAGATCACTCACTATTTATAATTTTTTTTTATCTTTACGAGATTTTCCACAAAGATCTCAAAAATATTTTTAAATAAGTTTTTGGCCTTTTCAAGTCTCTTTTTAAAGATCTTTAACTTTTTTAACTACAAAGAAAACCCAATCACAACCGCGAATCGAAGAGAACCCAGGTACCAAGCCCATGTTAATTTGTTGGCGGCGGCCAGGATGCAGACGTCCGTCCGGACGCGCGGCGCCGAACCAGTGGCGATCGTCTGATCAGCCACCCCGTTCGCGCGTACGTTTGCTAGATGTGCAGTTGATCATTTTTCAATTAAACTTCTGATTTTTGTATAAAATTCAAACAGTGTTCAAGATGCATGAAATAAATTTCATAATTCTTCTAAAATCGAGGGCAACCCATTTAAAATACTTTTAAATTTTTCAAAATTTTTCACTTTTTTATTTTTTTATGTGAGCATAGGAGAACCCACTTATGAAACTTAACACGTATACTAGTGAAAATTGGTTATATGCTGATGAACCTTGGCCCACGTATTGATGAAGGCGAGCGCCAGATGAAACCTAATGAAACTTGGATATAACCTGATGAAATTTGAATGAAACCTGTTGAAACTTGATGAAAGTTGGATTAACCTGATGAAACTTGAAGAAACTTATGTGAAACCTGTTAAACTTGATAAAACTAGGATTAAACCTGATGAAACTTGACAATTCGGCAAGTTTAACGAGTATGAAATCCAAATTTCAGTAGGCGAAACTCAAGTTTCACCAAGGTAAGTTTGAAGTTTCAATAACTTGAGACCCTGCTGATGAAACTTGAGAATTTGTTGATAAAACTTTATGATCTAGTAATGAAACTTGAGAAAACCCGATCAAAATTTATATGGCAAAATATGTCTTGTTTTGTTCGCAAAAATACGAAGAACGCGTTAATGCAAACGGTTGGTGGATTAGAGTACCCAGTCAAAATTTATGGTCATCCAAAAGAAAAAAATGCTTGTAGGACCCACCTTGCATGGCTGCAGCGTGCCCCACTGTGCAGCGTCCCTGCGTGCGTCCGGCGCCAGTGCGGGCGCCCGCATAGTTGTGTTTCCGTAATTTGTGTCCTTTTTACGCTAGTAGGCGACGACACAGTAGACTGGAGATACCCAAACTTGCTTTCTTCAAAATCAGACCTTGAGAGGCCAACAAAACTATACTAGCTAAATCAAGTGCTCATCAGCAGGCTACTGGGGCTCGTAGGTAGGCGCGCTGTACTACCGAACTAGGCGGCAGAGTGGCAGACCGGTTCGCTCAGGAAAAATCAAGTGCAGATGATTTGGGATGCACGGCAAATCGAACATCCGATCTAAAAAAACTTAAAGAAAAACAAAAAATTTGAGAAAAATAAAATGCCTATTTTAGTAGGTAAAATAAAATGTTTCACCAAACAAAACCCAATCTTTTAAAAGGGCAAAACACATAGGGCATATTTGGTTGCTGAATAACATTGTCTAGCCTAACCTTAGCAAAGTGTGGCAAAGAAATTAGATGCCACACTTGTGTCAAACTGTGGCAAAAATTTCAGCCTATAACACGTGGGTCCAATGGCTAAGAAGTGTGGCAAGGCACAGTTGTGACATAAACCAAACACTGCTGAACAAACTATATCGTGCCTAACATTAGGTGTGGCAAACTTAGCTGCGAACCAAACATGCCCTTCAGTAGAGGAGGAAAATTGCAATGTTGTGAAAAATAAGATGTCTGTTTCAGAAAATATCTCACCAAGCAGAACCTAGTGTTTTAAAATAGCAAAACACATGTTTCGAGACAGAAAAAAATAGAAATTTTGAAAAATAAATCGAACACTTATTTCATCAGTAAAACCAAATGTTTCCCTTAGCAGAATCAAATGTCTCAAAAGACAAAAACACATGTTTCAATTAAGAAAACATAAATGCGGTGAAAAATCGTGTGCTTCATTCAACAAGCAGACCAAATATTTTACCAAATATAATCCAATATTTTAGAAAGGCAAAACACATGTTTAAATAGAGAAAAATATATAGTGAAAAAATGAATGCTTGTTTCAGCAGGTAAAACCAAATATTTTACCCCTTAGAAACCAATAATGTCTGAAAAGTAAAAATACACGTGTTTCAACCAAGAAAATAAAAATGTCTTGATAATCATTAAAGGATGTTTTTGCATGCAAAACCAACAATTTTAGAAGGGCAAACATTACTGTAAAGTACCCCTTCCATATCGACTCATCACCACCGATCGGCTCAGGACCAAGGGTAGTAACTTATCGCTCCTAGTTTGAAAGCCAAAGGCAAGAAATTTAATCATGGGTTTACAAAGAATTATCACCTCTAGATTAAACCCCTAGTCGTCGGTAAAGCATCACTGCCAGTTTAAGCTTCTAGCCGGTAGCGATAAGTTTGGATCTGTGCCGATTCTAACTTCCTTCCTATCGTCAAATAATTGAGGAGGGAGAAGAAGAAGTGATAGTACTTTTCACTGCTGGATTTGTTAAAACCGTCAGTGATATGTGAACAGTATATACGTTCTCATTCTTCCTCCTCTAACTTGAGCAACACTTTGAAGCAACATTGTAGGTTACTTTGGGCGGCTATTTTTCTTCAGTCTTGCGTTCATGATCCAAAATTTTGAGGAATCCACTTAGATGTTTTAAAATTTGAAGGATTGAAGTTGGAGGTTGCTAAACTAGGTACTAATTATTCCATTTTGTACGTATCTAGTTTGACAAAGTAGAATATTACTCTAAGTTGTAATGAGTTATCTCTTGAGCTGACCTTAACATTTTATCTCAACATCTTCGTCACGAGATACACGTGTCGTATGTAGATGTGAACACATTGATTAGGAGAAAAAAGTAATTGAGATAATTAAATAAGCTAAAGAGAAGGATCCTAATTTAGTTAGGGATTAGATAGCAATTATATACAGATGTAAAATGATTGGTTACATCAAGATCTACCTCCAAATTAAGTTTTGAAATTTATTTAAATTATTTTTTATTAGCTAGATTTCTCTAACTTGTAATGAGCTAGAGCATCAATTGAGCACTTGTCGACGGTTGAGATATCGATCTCAAGTCGCTAAGGTTCTTTAGAAGTGAGATAGGAGACACGCCAAACAATGCGAACAGCAACGAACAGGGAGACAGGGGTTTTTATCCTGGTTCAGGCCTCTCGGGAGAGATAATAGCCCTACGTCCAGCCTTTCTTATATATCAGAGATGAATACAAGAGGTGGCTCGACGAGACGAACAAGTCTCAGCGAGATTATGGGTGTACAGGTGAGTAGTATGCGACAAGTAATCTTAGATGCCAGATGCGTCTAAGTCGTCTCAGATCATCATCAGGCCCCTTAACATGCCGTAGGGGCTCTGTTTATATAGTGCAGAGCAAACCGACCTACCGAGGGAATATCGGGCCGGGCTAACTATGAGATCGTAACGAACTCATACATGCCAAATATCTCCCGAGGCAGATAAGGCATACTCCTAGTCTTGGGGATCACGACTCCTAATCCAATCCGGGAAACCAACGTCCGGGTCTTCACGTAGCCGCGCAGAACTCTTGTTCGAGTAGGACTCAAATACGATTCCTTGGCCACTACGCACCACGCCAGCCAGGAAGCTGTTCGGCGGGATGCATATGGGCCAGATAGAACCTTCCAGGGGACTGGGCCCTGGTAGGCTGTTCGATTGGGCCGTCAGGGAGTGTGCCATGGCAATGGGCCGTAATTTTATCCCCGACAGCACTAATTAGCTAATTAAGGAGTAGATTGTAATTATAGATGTAAAATATTTTTGTAATGTCTTAAATTATTGTAATGTTTTTTGTGATTATTTTTTGATCTCCTGGAATTTATTTGGTTTTTCTTATTTATTGTAGATGGGCCGAAGATGGATATATAATGCAGACGGTCGCATGGTAGAGTTCATTAACGGTATAGATTCATTAGTGAGGGCTCTTAAGGCATAAGTCAAATAAACTGAATTACTATATATGTTGTACATGTGTTGATTGCAAGGATGAGCGGATTCGTCCTCACTTGCTTCAAAAGGGTTTAAGAGATTGCTATACCAGCTAGACTAAGCATGATGAAGATAATGAGAATGTACACATGAAGCCTTGCTACAAAGTGTCGAAGCAAAAGCTGGCTAACGAAGGCAATAATGTGTTGGTCGTTGATGTTGATGATGATCTAGGCTAGCCACTACATGATGGTGAGGCGGACTAATTAACTAGCGATATACAGCTTCACAAGTTGTTCCTAGGCTTCAAGATGGAGCACACAAAGCCATATATAGGTAGAAAAGATGTATGGAAAGTTTAGACAATTGAGGAGGTTATTGAGAATTGCATCGACTACATAGATCTTAAATCGATTGGTGTGCTTATATTGACTCGTGAGCAAAGGCAACAAGAGAGAGAGACCATAGGTGATAAATTCAGCCGTACTATTTGACAAGCACGAGCCGGTACATGCATGCACATTCGCATGCATGATGTGTGACACTAGCAATTAATACACGAGCGAATGCATGTATGCATGCATGCATTGAACATAAATTAACCCCAAAAAAATTGATAAAATATAAAAAATATAGATAAAATATTTTAGTGAAAACAATAAAGATTTAGTGAACCTTACAAATTCATAAAACAAAATAATTATTTTAATAAAAATAAATAGTACAAGCCAAAACGATGTATTTACTTTGTAGTCGTTTCTATATGGTTTTTAGTTGTTCTTCTCATAATTTGTAAAATATATGTTTTATAATTTTTTGGACTCTAAGGCTCTGTTTTCGTTAGCTTATCTTATTTGACCTATCTACTAATTTGTCTTGTCTCTTTGATGTAGCCTCGATAGTCCAATCCACTTAATTCAACTTGTGTTTTAGAGATTTCAGACAAGTCTTCGAGATAGAAAAAATAAATTCAAAAAAATATTTCTAAAATTTAAATGAAGATAAGTAAATAGACAGATAAGTCAAATAAGTCACACTAGCTGACAAGAACAAAACCGTTTAGCTGTTCAATCATTTCAGCCGTTTTGTTCAGTCATTTCAGCCGTTCATTTGTTCTTCCGTTAAATTCCAGTAAAGAATCATAACTTTTTTATATTACTCCATAATTTTGAGCTGGTGGCATGTGGTTTACCGGTAGCGTCAGTATATAGTTCCGTTGGTCTTTGATGACTTTGACTTAAGAAAGCAATTAAGAAATGTTGGGTCTTTCGAATCCTAGGTCGCTAGAGTTGGACGCGAGGGCCTTGGGCTTGGACCGGGCGGCAGGTGGAAGTGTGGAACCGCGTAGCTTTCTTTTCATATACCAATCCACTACGACGACGTCGCTGGCGAGCGTAAGAGGAAAACAAATTCACATGCACGGACCTGAGTGAGACTACCAATATAGACAGCTACTATAATATACTCTTGCTAGCTAGCTAGATGAACATGGCGCCGGCCACGGCTCGCAACTCACCCGCGTCACTGGTCAGAACTCAGAACCCTCTAGAGAGCAAAGACCACCGCGCGCCTGCAAGATGGAGGTGCTTCTCTCCGCACTGCTGGGCGAGCTCGCCAGCAGATCCGTATCTTTCCTGCTCAGCAGGTGCGCCGCCGCCGCGGCGGCGCCACCAGGGAGGCGGCGGACCGGCGCCTGCAGCGGATGCTGCTGCGCGCCCGCGCCGCCGTCGAGGAGGCCGACCGGCGGCGCGTCGCCAACCAGGCGATGCTGCTGCAGCTCGCCGCGCTGAGGGAGGCCATGTACAGCGGCTACCTGGCG
Organism: Raddia guianensis; assembly: GCA_036346415.1. Classification (NCBI taxonomy): domain Eukaryota; kingdom Viridiplantae; phylum Streptophyta; class Magnoliopsida; order Poales; family Poaceae; genus Raddia; species Raddia guianensis. Next base: position 24,788,810 of record CM070540.1, read on the forward strand.
CTGGACACCTTCAGGTGCCACGCCTCCCTGTCCCTGCCGGAAGAAGAAGAGGAGGCCCGACGCCAAGGAGCAGTAGTGACCAGCAGGCCCAACTCCCTCGTCTTCTCCAAGCTCAATCCTTTCAATCATGAAGTGAAGGAGGTGGAGGTGGTTCTCCAGAGCCTGGAGAAGGCCATGGCTGACATGAGCGAGTCCTTGGTGTTCCTCGTGAGCTACCCTGTCCTGTACCGCCAGCCGTACAGCGTGCACCTCTTCCTGGACAGGTGCATGTTCGGCCGCCATGCCGAGATGGAGCGGGTCATGAGCTTCTTGCTGCGTGCCGATCCTCCCGTCGGCTACCCGGACGTCCTGCCGATCGTCGGGCCGAGGGGGGTCGGCAAGAGCACCCTCGTGGAGCATGTCTGCATCGACGAACGGGTGCGCGATCACTTCTCCAGAGTCGTCTATTTTTCTGAAAGTGATCTCAAGGGCAAGACGCCAACCTGCAGCCTCGTAGAAGGAGGGGTGACGAGGCATCGCAGGAGCGACGTTCTGGCCGCGGAGAGATCACTTGCCATTGTTGAACTAGCCGGGGACATGGATGGTGATGGCATTTGGAGCACGGTATACTCAGCTTGTAAGCATCGCATCCCAGGCTGCAGCAAGGTCATCGTGACGAGTCGATCAGAGAAGATCACAAGCGCCTTGGGATTGGGAACAACCACACTGCCTCTGATCCTCAGCTTCTTGCCCAGAGAAGCGTACTGGTATTTCTTCAAGGTGCTTGTGTTCGGAAGCGCGGACCCCGAGGAGCAGCCGGGGCTCGCAGCCATAGCCATGGGGATCTTCGAGGAGCTGAGCGGGACATTCCTGATAGCGAACATCATTGCCAGCCTCCTGAGAGCCAACGTGAGCCCGGAGTACTGGCGCAGGATCCATGCCCGCGTCAGAGAATGGAGGGAGAAGAACCTGTTTGGAGCACAGCCAAGCGGAACCTGGAGCACAAGCACACCTACGTATCTCCGGAGAATCGACAGGGCGTCTCAGCATTGGGTGATCCGCAGGCAGTACCAGGTTGATGGTAGCAACCAGGTTGATGTCCCTGTGGTTGTGCCGATACAGGAAGCTATCTTGAGAAATGTCAAGCCTCTCAAGAAAGTTGAGATCCTGGCATGGACGTCCCATGTGCCGCCTTGCCTCAGCTACATGTTCAGCTGTGAGGTGCTGGAGCAGCAGCGCAAGGTCGTTCAAAAGAAACGCGTTTCAAGATGTGAGATGTATTAGTTACTTCCTCCGTTCTTTTTTTATTTGACTTCTTTAACCGTTGAACACGGCTTTAACCAATCGTTTTATTCAATCATTTATTTTGTTGCGATTTGTTTTATCATTAAAGGTATTTAAGCATAACTTATAGGCGAGCGCCAGGCGTCGGACGCCTAGCGCTCTGTCCGGACCAAGCTCAGGCGTTGGATCACCACTACCGCACCGATCGTACGCTCTGCGCGCTCCCGCGTCTCCCGCGTTGTGTTCCCAGGCAAGGTACAGCTAGCTAGTCGTCCTTTGATTAAAAAGCCAATTAAACTTCTAATTTTTGTACCAAATTCAAACAGTATTCAAAATATGTGGAATAAATTTTATAATTCTTCTAAAATCGAGAGCAACCCATTTTAAATACTTTTTGAATTTTTTTTTGATTTTTTTTCACTTTTTTAATTTTTTTGATGTGAACTAGGAGAAGGCACTCATAAAACTTACATCTATACTAGCGAAACTTGACCGTGTGCTGATAAAACTTGGCCGTGTGCTGATGAAACTTGGATGAAACTTCGATATAACCTGATGAAACTTGGATGAAACCTGTTGAAACTTGAATTGACCTGATGAAACTTGAAAAAACTTAGATGAAACCTGATGAAACTTGATAGTCGGCAAAGTTTTACAAGTATGAAACCAAAGTTTTACTAAGCGAAACCCAAGTTTCAGTAGGCGAACCCCAAGTTTCACCAGATAAGTTTGAGAAGTTATATGGCAACATATATCTTGTTTTGTTTGAAAAAATACGAGGAACACGTTGACGCAAACGGTCTGTGGATTGGAGCACCCAATCAAAAAATATGGTCGTCGAAAGAAAAAAAAAAGCCGGTGGGCCCCGCCCTGCATGGCACTGTGCCACTGCCCCCCGTTACGCGCGCGCAGTGCTGGAGTCCGGAGGCGCCGGACTCCCGCACTGTAGCCTTTCCGTAACTTATATTTTTTCATGTTTGCACTAATTTTTTTGAATAAAACGAATGGTCAAAGGTGTGTCCAAAAGTCAAAGGTGTCTAAAAAAACAAAGAGGGAGTATCACAATGACCCATCGCTACTGCGGAGCAGCACCTCACTACGGGTTCTAAACTGGATTCACAGCCGGTTTTGAAACTATTATCACCGACGAGAGTTCCTTCCGCTATCACTAGTGAGCGGTCGCTAGCTGGATGGGACTCGGGAGGCGGATGGAGCGAATGCCAGAGGATGGGATTAGGCCTTGTTCTTTTCAGCGTATCGTTGCGTTGGAGTATTACTGTAGCAAATTTGAAAGCCCTCGAAATGAGGTTTAAAGATTATAAAAAAATAATTTAAAAAAAGTTTTAGAATATTTGGAAGGACTACTAAAAGTCACGAAAAAATCGTTGCAAATTATGACAACATGTAGGCTATATAAAAATAACAAAATTTTCTACAGTAATACGCAACGGTATGGTACGCTGAAAAGAACAAGGCCTTAGCCGAGCGGCAGACAACTAGTGCACGTGGGCAGAGTCACTCATGGAGGAGTCAGGAGGTCGCTGCCCGGTCACTGGAGGGCACGAGGAGCAGGGCGGAGTTGCGCAGCCGCCGCCCCGACTTGCTCGTTGATTCATTCATTTGGGAGGGGAGGGGACAAGAGGGGGTGAGCCTATAAGGGACAGAGGGGTACAAGTGAAATTTTCGGGTATACAACTGTACAATATTGACCCCCATGTGGGCCTGCCACGGAGAGCATGTAATATAACAAGTCTAGCTCATGTTTTTTGTGTCGATTAAAAAACCGAAAAGTGGAGTTGGAGTATGTCGGTTGACTATAACAAGTGCCGAGTGTTTGGGCCAGGCCGGCCCGAGCACGCTCCCAAAAAGGCAGCCTGAAGCACAACACGACATGAGGAAAAATTGATTTGGCCTATAAACCAGGCACAACAGGGCATGACCCGAAATAGATCACGAGTCAGTAATTTGCGTTATTCGTGGTCTTTCGCTTTTTGGATAAATTTTGATTCAATATAAAAGCTGTAGATAATTTTGAGGCGCATCTTTTTTCTGTAGACAACTTTTTTATTAGAGCAACATATGAATTTACAAAAAGTATTTTGTTCACTGGCTGCATTAGGACACACGGCACAGTCCTCGGTAATTCGTCTTTTTCAAGGTCTTCTACTGCTTAGATGAATTTCGGTTGAACACGAAAGTTGTGTAGAATTTTGATGCGCATCGTTTTCATGTAGACAACTATTTCATTAGGGAAAAATATGAATTTATAAAAAAGTATTTTGTTCACTGCCTGCATTAGGACGGACGACACGCCTTTTTCAAGGTCTTCTACTGCTTAGATGAATTTCGGTTGAACACGAAAGTTGTGTAGAATTTTGATGCGCATCGTTTTCATGTAGACAACTATTTCATTAGAGAAAAATATGAATTTATAAAAAAGTATTTTGTTCACTGCCTGCATTAGGACGGACGACACGCCTTTTTCAAGGTCTTCTACTGCTTAGATGAATTTCGGTTGAACACGAAAGTTGTGTAGAATTTTGATGCGCATCGTTTTCATGTAGACAACTATTTCATTAGAGAAAAATATGAATTTATAAAAAAGTATTTTGTTCACTGCCTGCATTAGGACGGACGACACGCCTTTTTCAATGTCTTCTACTGCTCAGGTGAATTTTGGTTGAAAACAAAAGTCCTAGAGAATTTAGAGGAGCATCTTTTTAATGTAGACAACATTTTCATTTGAACAATGTACAAATTTATATAAAAAACATATTTCTGTTTTGTCATCCGTGCCAGCCGACTTTTTTTGGGCCTTGCCGGGCCTGGCTTTTGGCACTTCGTGCCGGCCCGGCATGGTCCGAAGTGTTGACCAGGCCATGCTGACCCATTTTGCACCAGCCTGAGGAACGACGGGCTCAGGCCTGGTCGACACGGCATGGCCCAATTCCTAGCACTAACTATAACTACGCAATCTGACACATCCAATGCTAACCACAAAAACTCTACCTTTAAATTTCACTATTCATGTACCTAAATTCACTATTCAAAATCCTAAAATTTGAGGCTAGGCCAACATTTGTGGCTAGCTAGGGACCGCAATGCAAAAGTATATCATATTATATCTCATATTCAGTTCCGCCAGAAACATATCCTCAGCAACACATTGATACCTTATAGTTCACACAATCTGCTGAGGTTTCAGTCAGACATACATATGTAGGCATACGTTGGGGAAGATCATGGTTCATGGAGCTGTTGCTCTTTACTCCTTAGAGAAGGGAGCAAATATACGGCCGGGGCTAGCACATTGAAGTTGCATCTATGCTCCATTGCAGCAGCAGTAGAAGAAGATCAGGATATTCAAGAACCTGCATGAGCTACGGTGAAAGGCATCGCCTTCACCTGATCAACAGGGTGCACGCGCGCGGAGTCGCTCATGGAGGAGTTGGGAAGTCGTCGGTCGCTGGAGAGCGCGAGGAGCAGGGCGGAGTTGCGCGAACGGCCGCCGCCCCGACTTGCTCGTCGATTCATTTGTTCAGGAGGAGAGGGGACAGAGAGAGGCGTGAGCCGGTGGGGGACGGAGGGTGAGAGGGGTACAAGTGAAAAAAAATTGTAAAATATATGGGTGTACAAATGTATACTCTTGACCTTGCGCGGACCTACCATTGTGAGTAATATGTAGTATAGCACATCTAGCTCTTGTTTTTGTCTCGATTAAAAAACAGAAAAGTGGAGTTAGAGTGTGTAGGTTGAATATTTCTATGCATAGGGGCACGCCCAATACTAACAACAAAAACTAGTCATAGCCTTATATTTCACTATTCATGCATCTAAATTTACTATTTGAAATCTTAAAATTTGGGGCTAGACCACCATTTGTGGCTAGGTAGGGACCATAATGCAAAGATAAATCATATTGTGTCTCATGTTTAGTTCTGCCAGAAACATATTCTCTGCAACACACTGATACCTTATAGTTCACACAACTTGCTGAGGTTTCAGTCAGACATACATATGTAGGGCATGCGTTGGGGACGATCATGGTTCATGGAGCTAGCTGTTGCTCTTTACTCCTTAAAGAAGGGAGCAAATATACAGCCGGGGGGGCTAGCACATTGAAGTTGCATCTATGCTCCATTTCATAGCTGCTGCAGCAGCAGAAGAAGATGAGGATGCTCAAGAACCTGCATGAGCTACGGTGAAAGGCATCGTCTTCACCCGATCAAGTGTCTTCTTTTCTTTTCTATCTTTAAAACGGTGATGGAATCTACCGGGTTTACGCTGGTTTTACTTATCCCACTCGTGGGCCTTCCACTCCGGCATCTGCTGAATGACCATCTGCAGGAACAGGGCATCAAGGATATGCTGTTAATTGTCGCCGGTCTTAAAGAAAACCGCGACGAGGCAGCACAGCACTCGCAATGTCGCCCATTTCAGCGATGTTCAGAGGTTAGTGTGGAGAGATCTCGTGCACAATTAACAAAAGGAGCGTGGTACCTGTCCGGTGGAATCTGGGGTGCCAACGGTAGCCTGGCACGCTAATCTCCATGTCTTGGGTTTCTGAAGAATATGGAATTTCAGAGAAACATTCGCTCAAAAAAAAATTCAGAGAAACAAACTTTTCATTCTAGAGCATGTCTATATTGGTGTATTTTTTACCCTTGCATTATTTTGGAAAATACGGTGTTCTTTCATGTGAAAGTGGTTATGAGTTTTGAATGGAGGGGGGGGGGGGGGTGCCTATACCCTTCGAAGTTTTTCCTTCTCTATCTCTGTCTTTGGAGAAAGTAGTTCCTTGCCTTCGACCACCTAAAAATTTGTGCCAAGAGGACAAAAATACTAGGCCAACATTTTCTTTATTCCAGACATTACCACGATATGGCAAAGCAGCATATCCAATGTAACATACATTTTTGTACACCCAAATTTTATGAAAAACTTTTGATTAGTATTGTTCCCTCTCTACCTAGGGATAAGAGCATCCCCAATATCCCCCCTATCCCACTCGCTAAAACACTGTTCGTGTCTTACGAATAGTGACATGAATAATGTTTTAGGGGGGTGGGATAGAGAGACTATTGAGGATGCTCGAAGGTGTTGCTACTAACTCCATCAAGACGTCAAGCCGGCTAGTGAGTGGCAGCCTCCCCTCCCTCAACTCTCATGGGCCGATAGCCAATACTATTGGGCATGTCCCCGAATGGACGAATCAACGCGACAACGCATCCACAAGGCACAATCTGGCGAGGTCGGTCGCAGCCGCAACAACGCGCAGTGGGCTCGTGCGTTCGCCACTCGGCCGCCTCGGCTCCTCCCTCCACCTTCAGTTCTCTTATCTGTGGCACTTCACCACTACACCAGTAGGCACATGTATGCGACATATCCCGGCCTAAACCCACTCGATTAGACAATTAATTGAACCCTAAGTTCCTAGTTCCAATCTTTGTAACCCTTAATTGTAACGGCCCGCTCTTTTGTTCAGCCTTGCAAGTTGACATCACGTTTGACTAGCGTATACCTTCTGTTAGCCCATATTATATCATCTCAGGATAGCCTTTTTGGACGAGCGAGTCCGAAGCTCAAGTAAGATGCTATGTATGTGTGGGTCAACCCCTAATGTTGGCGATTTTAAACGAATTTCGGGCCAATGTGTTACATTAATTTGAGACTTACAAATTTACGATCTTACTTTATTACAAATTCCTATATTACTTGAGATGATGTAATTTTTATAAAAAAAATTGTAATTTGATGTTGTCGTTTCAAATTTTTCATGATCTTTTTTAAATTAGCATGCACAGCTATTTTCAAAAACCTAGACCGCCACTGCCATCGAAATGGCATTAGGGCATAACCAATGCCATGTCTATATAGGCTCTATCCCATTACTACTCATCTACGTTACTCTACTTTTTTATAACTTTTTTCTTATATTTTAATCTAGAGCACATTGTTAGACGTGTCGTCATATCCACTATGAACCAGAGGCAGCGTTTAAAATCTCCAGCTATGGCATTTAGTGTTTGGCTTCTCTAAACCAGCTATAGCCGGCTATATGACACTATAGCCCCCGCTAATAGCCAGCTATAACCGACTTTTTTCAATAGCTGGACCCTTTTCAAACCGCTATAGCCAGAGATTTAAAACCTTGATCGCAAGACACCATTAGACATGCCGCCAAGTCAAATATGAACAGCCCAGGATCCCAAATGGAATTCCTTTTTCTACAAAGAATCTCTAGGGCCATCTGTCTGAATTCACTGAGGAAGATTATGAGTTCATGAGCCCTGTCATTAACGAGTAACGACATTATCGCCATATCCAAAAAGAAAAGAATCTCTTGAATTGACTAGGCTGGATTGAGCTTTCAGAGCTGCAACCTGCAACTAATATTAACAAGCACTGATCTCTCGAGACTCAAGAGCGAATGCAAATGAGCAGAGCTGAAGCAATGGTCTTCGCGAAGGAACGTTTTGCGTACCTCGATGATGCAGGTGCCGCACTCGCCGCCTCCCGAGCAGTTGAGCAGGAGCTTATCCTACAGCAGCAAGAGCAGCGGCGGCGTCACTAGCTCAAATCACTGACACGGCGGCCGGCGGCGCAAGAGGAGATCATAATCATCAGATCAGCAAGCGGCGGCGCATGCACTCACGTATGGCCCGTAGAGATCGATGTCGGCGTCGAGCATGATGTCCCGGAGCTTCTGCCCGCCGCATGCCGTCCGGTACTGCACGTCCGGCGTCCCGTCCGGCATCAACCGAGACTGCGGTACAAGAACAAAGAGCTCCGGTGATGCAACTGCTGAACTGCAATGCAATCAAGGGACGACGACGAAGCACGCGGCGGCGGCGGCAGCGGGCGGCGCGGCGAAGCCAAGCTGAAGGGCCAAGAGGATGAATGGACTCACGCTGACGAACGCGAAGTCGATGGACGGCGGCTCCTCCGGCTCAGCGGCGGCGGCGGCGTCCGGCTCGATGGCACGGGCGCAGAGCCGCCGCCGTCGCCTCTGCTGCGGCGGCATGTGGGCCGAGCAGCTCGGTTTCTTTCCTCCGCCGTTGGCGCGGTACGAAGGAGCCAAAGAGGGCGGGATACCCAGGAGGCCGATGAACTGCAGGGTTGGTGCCATTGCCGACGACGACGGCGCAGGCTGCAATGGCCGATTCCAGAACCGTGACGAGTGCTTCACTGCAAAGGGTTTGTGTATGCGTGTGTGTGATATTTTCGGCTTGTATTATCGTCTTATCCTGGGCTGCACACCGCGGCTGTGCGACGTGGGCACGTGGCCCGTAGTGAGGGGGCCGGCCGTGGGCGTTGTGGGCCCGCATGTGCAGGGACCGGCAATAGAATAGTAGAGTGAATCACTGATTCACTGGCAAGTCAGGGGATTACGAAACCACGGTTAACCCGTCGAAAACCGCAGTTAACCAGTGAACCGGTGAGGTCGGTTTATGGAAAACCGGCCGGTTAGATTTGAATTAAATTCAAATTTGGTTCAACTTTGAAAATCCGTGAAAAAATCTGAAAAAAATTCCATAAAATAGTAAAGGTTGTTATATGAGTATTGGATGAAACAGAATTTGAAAATTCAAAATTTTTATGCTTTTTCGTTTGATATGAATAAAAATAATTAAATAAATGAATGGAGAATATGCCAATATGCCATATATATGACCTGCGTGCCTCCTTCGGACTCCTACCGTGACCGACACTCCCTAGACCGAGCGCCCTGCCTCCCCACTTTCCCCAGTGCTCCTCCTCTGCTCATCTCCCCCCGAGCGCCCAGCCGCACGGCTAACCGGAGATTCCGAGCGACTAACCAGAGAAACCGAGCGGCTAGCCGGTGGATCCAGTGGCTAGACGGAGCGAATCGGCCGATTGTAGCGGCTAGTCGGAGATCTGGGCGGTTAACCGGGCGGCTTTGCGGTTAGCCGAGGTAGGCGACGCTGGCCGGGCCATGAGGCATGCTGGTTGGCGAGAAGCCATAAGCTAGCCGATGAGCGCCGCCAATGTTAGCCGAAGCTAGCCGTCTGTGGTGGCGTGGGTGGTGGCGCCCCACACATTTTTATCTTTTATTTGATAAATGCTTATATGCTTTTGAAGCTAGTGATCCGGTTTGGCTTGTATGCTTTATTTGATAATTGCTTGTATGTTTGTATGGGTTAGGTAAAGATTAGGATTTGACTTGTATGGATTAGGTAAAGATTAGCGATCCGGTTTGGCTTGTATGCTTTATTTGATAAATGCTTGTATGCTTGTATGGGTTAGGTAAAGATTAGGATTTTAGCTAATTTTTTATTTGTTATTACGAAGAGATTTTGTGTTGGCATGCAGTGAGGCGTTGAACAAATGGCGGATGAATCTAGCGATCCGGTTTGGGAGTATGGTCACAAAGTGAAAGCGGGATTCAAATGCAATTTCTGCAAAGAAACCAAAGCGGGAGGCGGCGCAAGCAGATTTAAGCACCACTTGGCTGGTCGTGGCAGCAATGTGAAATCTTGTAAATCAGTCCCTCTTGAGGTGAGGGACTTCTTTCGACGGTACCTGGATAGAACCGTCGAAAAAAAGACCAAAAAAGTAAGAGAGCGGCTTAGATTGGAAGAAGCCGCAGCATCGGCAGGGAGAGGTGGAGGGGCTTGGCAGGAGCAGGGGCACCACATGGGGGGTTATGGTAGTGGTGCAGATGGTTGGCAAGAGCAGGGGCACCACTACGGGGGTAGTGGTGCAGGCGGTTGGCAAGAGCAGTACACGGGGGGTTACAACGAGCGAGAGCAATATGAGCGGGCCATGGCTACGTCGAGGATGGAGTCAGACTTTAGGATGCGAGCAGGAGAAAGGTATGAGCATGGCGGTGGAAGTGGGGTTGGTGCTCCTGAACCTGAGCCTAAACAAGGGATGCAGCGGCGAATGTTATCGCGATCGAGCTCACAAAGGGAAACTCGACCTATCGATGCCGGTACCACGGTTAAGCCAAAAATTGACAGAGCTAGATTCTCAGTCTCACAAGAAGGCAAAAAGGCGAAACGTTTGCTTGACATGGGGTGGGCCAGATGGTTTCACGCGTCCGGCATTCCTGGGAGGAAACAAAGATTAGGTAAAAAAGTTAAAATTGTTTTTTCTTACTTTATGTACTACTTTGTTGCCAACTAATCATATTATGCCATATGCTGCTTTTGTAGGAGAAGCGGTGCAATCACCGTCTGGTCAGGATATTGATGGAATATACTTAGATGACGAGGAGACAGAGATCAAAAGAGAGATGGAGGCGTGGAAAAAAGATTGGAGTCACAATGGAGTGACTATAATGTGTGATTCTTGGATGGGGCCGACTGGTATGAGTATCATAAACTTCATGCTGTACTGCAATGGCACAACTTACTTCTACAAATCAGTAGATGCAACGAACCAGACGCAGAACACTAAATTCCTCGTCGAGGTGTACTTCGTCTTATTTGTTGTTGTTTTACGCTCTATTATCGTCTATTTGTTGTTGTTTTACGCTCTATTACCGTCTGTTTGTGGTGAACATTTTTCATACAGACAATACATAAGGTGGTGAAAGAGGTAGGGTGGAGAATGTTGTCCAGATTGTCATGGATAATGGTGCCAACTATAGGGCAGCGTGCTTGAAACTAAGTAAGAAATATATGTCTATCGTTTGGCAGCCCTGTTTGGCTCACACTATCAATCTGATGCTGAAGGATATTGGGGAATTCCTCAAAAATAAAGTAATCGTTGATAGCGCAAAGAGGATATGCCGATGGCTATATAACTCTAAAAAGCTTCATGCTATGATGAAACAAGCCATTGGCGGAGAGTTAGCGAAATGGAACGCAACTAGATTTGGCACCAACTACACTTTCTTAGCGAGCTTTTTGAAGCATAAGAGTGCCTTCATGAGGTGGATGGCAAATACAGAGTTCCAAGCTACCTCTTACTGCTAGTCTGCGGACGGATAATATACACATCAAAATTTGTCAGATCTACGTTGTTGGGCTAGGGTTAAAGAGTGTGTCGATTCAGTGGAATACTTGTATGCTTTTCTTCGTATGGCCGACCAAGATAAGATTCCAACCATATGCAACGTGCTACCAATGTACCATGATGTCCGTGGATGGATGTTCAGAGACATCCAAGAGCTCGATCGTACGCACTACTTAACGGTTCTTGATACCAGGTTTAGAGATGTTATTTTTATTGGAGCAGGTTAGTACTGAATTATTTTATTGATTTGTTTTATTAAATTATTTTTATTGAATTGTGTATTTTTCCATGCAGCTGCGGCTTTGAGCCCATCTCTCCACTATAGTAGAGGCACTACTGACACCATGCTAGCAGATCTGCGATGGGCATTTGATAGAATGACAGACAGTGTTACCGCTGCCCAAGCATTGGTGGAAGCAGATGTGTGGAGGAGAAAGGGTGGTTCCTTTGATGGGCAGACTGCGTATCAAATGGCAATACATGAAAAAATTAACCCAGGTAATTATGATTTGCGATCTACCATGATACAATAGTGGTAGAGCAGACTGTTTACCAACGTATGTTGTTACGTGTAAGTCAATGGTGGAGCATGTTTGGCACGGATACGCCAATGCTTCAAATGCTTGCCAAAAAGATTGTGAGCCAGTGCGCATCCTCTAGTGGATGTGAGAGAAATTTGAGCACCTTCGCCTTCATTCACACTAGGCCCCGCAATAAACTTGGATATAACAAGCTGCACAAACTTGTTTTCGTTTGTTACAACTCAAGACTTCGTCTTGAGCAGGTCAAAACTCAGAATATGACCCTGCAGACCAACTCTTACATCTTTCAATTACAGGCACGAGTAGCCTAATGTTCGATTGGTTGGAGAATAGAAGGTACGGACATATGTCAAATTATTCTAGTATAAATTCTAGCATATGCCAAACATGCCGTCTAAATTCTAGCATAGGTCATGAAAATCTAATTTGCATGATATTTTTGTTGTAGGTCAAATTCCACTCCAGTTTTAGATGAGGACAGCACTGACACTGACAACCCACTGCCATCAACATTTGTCGATAACCTAGAAGACCCCGGCACTATCCAAAAAAAGACCAAGGGCAAAAGCATAGACGAGTGGACTGAACAGAATGTGGGAGACACTCGCATTGGTAAGAGAAAGACTCGTTTGCCTCCTCCTATCAAGCGTTTATCGAAGAGGGCGAAGGGCAAGAGGTTGTCCACGAAAGATGATTATGAAGAGGATAGTGATGCAAGCGAGGAAGAAATTATAAAAAGTCCCACGTACAAAGAATCAAACGACAGTTCATCCTCAGATGATGGGGACGATGATGATGGGGATGATGACGAGGATGGCGGTGATGGTGAGGGTGGGGGTGGCGCTGATGACGGGGGTAATGATGAGGGTGGGGGTGGCTTGCAACCTGTGACCAAATTCTACCCACAAGGTTTACACCCTATCTCGCAGGGAGCCACTAGGCCCAGGTCATCCATGTCTAGAAGAGGCAAGCAAGACAACCCGCAAGACCAGGAGAGCTCAAGCTCTATGAGTGGTACTTATACGGGTTATAATTTTTGTCCTCCCCCATATCCTCAACCAATTAATCCACATATGAGGAAGGTATATAAATGAAAAATGTCAGACTATTATGCAACTCTATATCAAAGCTGGCAAGCCAATGCCTGGACCACAGGAATAAGTTGGGAAGAATTTAAAATAGACTTAATGAACAACCATGGTCTAATAGTCATGCCTATAGAGGAGTACTGCAAGGCATACCCTGAATCTGGACTTCAATATTATAGATATTAGATAGAACTTACAATGGTAATATTATGTTCCCGTTGTATGGTAATATTCTGTTCCCGTTGTATAGTTACATATATTCCTTTATAACATGCATGTGTAATTTTTTATGTCTCATTTGTAGGTGCCGGCGTGCCACTGCCTCCCTCCATTCATCGTTCCTGATTAATACGCTTAAGGTAAGATGGTGGATATATGTTATGAAATATGTAAATTATAGGTATGATATATGTTATGAAATAATAAGATGGTGTATATATGTTATGAAATATGTAAATTATGTTTCTTTGTCTGCTGAGTGGATGACCAAACTATAGGGGAGGTGCTGTCGAAATTTTGTAGAAATAAAGGACTTAGTAGCAATTCTTCTATTTTTCCTATAATTTTTGTATGTCCCTAGTGCCAAATTAGTGCTAAATTGACATTTGTATGTCCCTATAATTTTTCCGATAGTAAAATTAGTTCCAAATTATAGACAAATTGACATTTGTATGTTCCTATAATTTTTTCTATTTTAAAATTGATTTTTCTATTTTTTTCTCTAATTTTTCTATTTTCAGCTAAATTATAGGAAAAAACTGGTGGGTTAACCGGCTGGGCCGTTTTTTGAATATGAATTTGAATTTGACCGGTTTTCCAACGAAATTTCCGGTTAACAGCGAAAACCGGTCGGTTAGCCGAGTCGGACCTCCCCCGGTTTTTGCTATCAGCTCGGTTATGTAATCCCTGCTGGCAACAAACAAGCTCGTAAACAGCATATAGTCGTAGACAAACTCTTGTAGGTTTACTTTGTCTCTCAGATTAACATGGGTCTATGTGTAATAGGTAGGGAGCATATGCGCACTTTATAAGTTATTTGATTTGGTAACATTGGAGATTCCAAACAAGACGGTGGAGGATCTCCCTATGTCGTGGTTATGTTTCTATTGGTATTGGAGCCCTTGTACGGTACACAAATATAATATAATATTCTTGTTTTAGTAAGATATATTGAACTTTTTAAAAAAATATAAGGCGTATACGAGAATTAATTGATGTTTTTTCTTGTTTACCCTTATTTATTGAATAATTCCCTCTAATGCATCATGAATAACTCTCTTACACGATGTTCTCTATCACAGTTACAGAGCATTTATAACATGGCTAGCATGGTCATTTTCTCTTAACTTTCTCTTAATTTCACAACTTTCTCTCTGGTTTGTGGTTCGGTTGGGTTTTGTTTGATTAAACTAAAAATTTTAAAAAAATTAAAACAGGGATGGAATGGTAAAAAAATTCTTAGATTTTGTTAGTAAAATACTACGAAGCCTTTAAAAAGCTATTACAAAATGTTACACCACATGGCCTACACAAAATTAACAAATTTTAATCCCACCAAACAAACCAAACTCAACCGTGAATTTAATCTATGTGCCAATTAAAAATACATCTTATATTAAAAAAAAGGGAGTATGACACTAGTATATTTGACATCTAACCATTCATCTAAGAGAGAATATTAGGTACTATAAGTCTAAAACATAGATGTAGGAACAAACATAACGTTAAAATTAATTTATTTTTTGGTCCCAAAAATTACTTATGTACTATACCATCTAATCATCTACCTATAGAAAATGACAATTATGTGTTTCTCGTAGAAATATACAATTGTAGTACAAAACCACCTAGTAGTATAAATAAACCGTCTAAATTGTTATGATGAATGACTAAGGGAAGGGGATAAGAAATATTGTGTGTTTATTTATCGAAAATAAAACAAAAGAAGGAACTGGACAAAAAAATACGGTCGTAGAAAATAATTATAGCCTACATGGATATAAAAAGTTTAGAGCATCCCTAACAGCCCCTCTATAATGAATAGTGTTAGAGGGGGTGTAGAGGGGCTGTTGGAGATGCTCTTAGAGGCAAAAATGAAGAGACAATGCTTGCCTGCTAGGAAAAAAGAGAAAGATACAAGGGACATGATGAATCGAAACCAAGACCTTCTATGCTAGCCCTAAAGCTAGACTAGCCAAGGATCCAAATGCACCCTTGCTGCTAAATAATCATCCACAGTTGAAGAGGACACCAGATGAGGAGCCATGGCACCGAGCTATGGAGCAGCTGAGATCCATTGAAGAGAGCCATACATGGTGCCATTTGGCCTCAAGTGGGTTAAAGGCATGGTGCTTCAGTATGGCCCGCACTTGCAGCAGATCATGTCTCGGGTGGTGGACGTCAGAGTCTGGGTCGGTACCCCTGTGTAATTAGTTACGGCGACATAGTTGTATCGCAGGACGTGCAGGGTTCAGAGGCCGATATGTGACCGCGGTCCGGGTGTTCTGGTGTGCTTGTATTAATTGGGGAGGAGCATACATAGTTAGAGTCTCACAGACGTACATAGCGATGTCGAACTGTATTATCAAATGTCATGCTTCCTTTGACGTCTAGATCTTATGTGACTAAAAATCCTAACAGCCTGCGTATGCCATTGTTAGAGGAGTTACTAGAGTAAAGAAGGTTGTTCATGGAGTCGGAGGTAGAGTTTTAAAAGCTATTGTTTTTTTTTAAAAAAAAGCCAGATGAATTTGAAATCAAGATTTAAATGTTAGCCAAAGGAATCCGTGATAATTTTCATAGATTTCCTAGGCAGTTAGAGTCGGTTTTGTCGGCTAGCTGACCAGTTCGATAGAAAGGTAAAGAACAAATTGAAAAATGAAAAAATGCAAGTAAAAATTCTAAATTGTAAGCCAAATGGTCCCAAGAAATTTAGGCCACAATTTTAGACTTGAATTGTAATTTTAGTTTTGCCCCTAATTTTCTTGTGAAAAAACAAAACAACGGAAAATAAGTTTCAAATAAAAATTTTGCTTAAGTCAAAATGATGTACATGGTTTCTACTATTTTCAAAGATTTTTTGGATTTTTTTATTAATTAAAATTTGAATTTTGATTGGGTCTTTCAAAAACTTATATACTATAACTCCGAATGCAGTGGATTATATGGGTTTCGCACCTAACTGTTATTTTTTTTTTATCACTTTTGTGAACCCTTGTGACAGGAGGTGTTCTCTTGTTGGACCCACACATCCATTCTCCTGCCTCATCCGACAACCCATCTAACGGCTCATCGGCAACAGGCATACACCAAAGCATCAGAGGATGGGGGTGATGATGGGGCCACAAGCATTGCCACTTAGTTACCAGCTCCTCCTCATTGTCATCAGGTTCCTTGCTATAATTAATCAGGCTCATCGTCAACTGGCTCTACAAAGGGGTGGAGATGGTGGCTGCGAGATGGGCATGGCGACCATGGTGAGGCTGAGGGTAAAAACGCAGGTGGAGACTTTGGCCATGGCAATGGCGATCCGGGTGATTTGACCATGACGATATCATTCAATCCATATTGATATCCTTATTTTTTTACCGAATACAGATTCAAATACGAAAGTGTCGAATATGGATACAAATTCGAATATACTGGATAACATCGGTTATGAATACAGAGCGAATGCAGATCGGTTTAGACAAGGATATGGATATTGTTAGTCGAATAGTAAAAATTCAATTTAAAAAATCTTCTCCAAATTTTAACAAAAAAGGTCAAAATCTAAATTTAAAAGTGGGAATTATAACATTAGAAAAAAAGATTAGAAAGTCTATAAACAAATATTATTAAAGTAGTCTAGATTTAAAAATTTAAAAAATAAATTTAAAAGTTGGTAAACTATTAATAAAAAATCTAGAAATACATTAAAACAAATTACATAAATACATTCAGATGATATCCATATTTTATATTTGATTATTATCCGAATAAAAACTCACAAATTCCTTATCCACTGAATAATTAGCGCTCCGCATTCGTATCCATATCCACGTTAAATTATCCATATCCATTTCCTTATGCATAAATATAGTTGAATATCTGTAAAACTGTCCAAATCACTATCCGGTCAATTCGGTCGATCGGTTGGTCGGATAATATCCGTACCATTTCCACCCCTCTCTAGGAACATAGGGAATAGGGGATCAAGAGGAAGTTAAAGGAGTTATGCGAAGAGCGATAGGAGAGTTAGCACAGAAATAACATCGCCAGCACCAAAGACAAAAACTAAGTCTATGCAAATACATCTCTATACCACGGGATCAAACACCACAGAACCGGGAGCACTAGCTCGGTCGGAGCTCTACACCCTCTCCCCCCAAAAATAGCACGTGCTACTAATAGATGGTCCCGCTTGCCCGTACATTCAAATGTAAATGAGTTAGCGGGAAGATGCGAGGTGAGTGGTGACTCGGGCGAAATTTCAAACGTGTCGTTTGAATTCAAAATAAATTTGGTTGAAAATCGGTCACAAAAAAGGGGTTAAAATGGGCCAAATATTTTCAGATTGTATCAGTACGCACACAAAATGGCGTCTCCCTTAGAGGTGAGTGGTGACTCGGACGACTACTCAGGCGATCTTCTTCGGTTGGCTCTCAATATGATTTTCTCATCATGGCTCGCTCCGGAAGGGCTTTCGAGAAGGAGATTTGGCATCGGTTTCATCATCTTCTCGTTTTCCTTCTGGTGATCTCTTTTGGAAGATTTGATTTCCAGTCTTTCGAAGAAATCTGTGGCCGAAGCTTTAAATGCTTGCTTTCAAGTGGTTTATCTTTGTGATCAAGGCTTTCTTTTTTAAGTTTACTCCAAGCAAGTGGGTTTCTTTATTTACAATCTGAAGAACAATTCCACTTAAAATTACTCGATCTTGTTTCATCTCTGGCGAGATGGAGGTCCCAATTGGAGGTTCCGATATAAATCTTGGTTAGCAGATCAGGATCAAGAATGGACTTTATTTCTAAAGAAATCTTCTTCTTCGGTTCTAGTGATTCAAGTTTTTCAACGTATCCATACTGCTCTGAATTCGAATGGAACCTCTTCCTCGCATCAGGTTTTGGTTTTCGATCGCCTTGAGTTTCCCACTAGCTCAGATCGGCAAGGAAATTTTTCTAAAGATCCTATAAACCCGGGAAGAGTCCATCCAAATTTTAAGATTGCCAATAATATGTGCCGGATATCGAATCCATGCTCGCTCGGTCTTCCTGATCTTGCCCATAGCTTGGTTTCGAGATCTAGTTGCGGCCCGGAAAGAGGGGAGCGCTGGAAAGGAGCGTGGAAAGGCTCTTGTGAGAGAGAGTTAGGACATGAAAGCAGAGTAGGCAAGTGCCCTCCTTGTACCCCCTTTTGTAGCTTAGCCCCTATTTGTTTGAGTTTCTAGTCAGCTTCTATCCTCAAAAGACAGAAGCTTAAACAAACAGCCAACTTTTAGAACCCCCTTCAAAGAAGCCAAAAGCCTTTAAAAGCCCAAATTGTATTGTGATATGAGAAGCAAGTTTTTCATGCCTTTTCCCAAAATGAACTTTTAGAGAAGCTATAGCTCAAACAAACAGGGCCTTAAACGATGTGCAACGCTTCCTTTCACGCTAGTAATGATAACAAAACGGCTAGGAGCATGTTTTGTCGTAATGGGTGCGAGTTTGCCGCGTCCGCACACTCTTACAACGGCTAGGAGAAAATTGACTGTTACAGTAATCTGTCAATAGTAAAATCCTCGGAAGGACTGTCCGGGATGCGCCAGGCGAGTTTGTTGCCTGTTTAAGGTCAAAAGACCTTATTTTGTGCAATTGTTGCCGGATATGGGGCTGATTGCTTGGTCAAAGTGTTTCTTGCTTGGGTAAATTATTTCTTGTCCAGTCAAAAGAGTTTATTATTATGGTAAGGAGGTGGACCTGCCCTATCCATGTCAATCCCCTTGTCGAGTTACCAGAGACTCAAGGGAAAGGCTCTGACTAGGTAGTATTTCGCTTGAGCCTCAGAGGCTAGCTGTCCAAGGTTGAGTTTTGCCTTCTCCGGACAATAAAACACCTCTTGGTGTTCCCTGGGTGTCCTTCTATCCACTACCCGTAAACGTACAGATACCCCGAACGATAGGCGACACACGTTGGGCTAGGCATTGCCCCAGAGTGTTGATCAAGACACTAAAAGGCTTGGTGATTAAGTCTTCCACATTGCGACGGCCCGACCTGTGGTGAAGCGTGCTATGGTTCCAAGTCAGCATTGTCATGTCACGTAATTATAGAGATTAATTACCATGTATAGGGCTAGTGTAAATAGTGTCGAGGATAAAATCACGGCCTATTGCCATGGCCCACTCTCTGACGGCCCAATCGAACAGCCTAGCAGGGCCCAGCTTCCTAGAAGATTCTATCAGACCCATGTGCATCCTGCCGAACAGCTTCTTGGTCGGCACGGTACGTAACAGCCTAGGATTCGTGTTTGAGTCCGACTCGAACAGAGTTTTGCACGGCTATGTGAAGACCCGGATGTAGTTTCTCGGATTGAAATAGGAGTCGTGATCCCCAAGACTTAGAGTATGCCTTATCTATCTCGGGATGTATTTGACACGTCGAATTCGTTACGATCTCGTAATTGGCCCGGCCTGATTATCCCTTGATAGGTCGGTTTGCTCAACACTACATAAACAAGACCCCTACGGCGTGTTTGGGGGTCAAGCCATCATCTGATAGCGCACTTGATCTTCGCATCATAGCACATTGTTTTCTGTACATCCATAATCTCGTCGAGACTTGTTCGTCTCACCGAGCCACCTCTTGTAATCATCTTTGATATATAAGAAAGACTGGACGTAGGGCTATCACTACAGGAATACGTTTTAATTTCGTTGGCCAAAAACCGAAGAAATTAGGGGCTAAACCGACGAAATGACATAATTTCGCTTGCCATCCAATTTAAATGAAGTCGATTTAAATGTGCGATTTAAATTAACCGCCTTTTCATCGGTTGCCGATGAAATTACTATATTTCCGTTGGTTTTAGAGGCCGACGAAATTAAAAAACCGACGGTCCGCAGAGGCGATTTTAACGCCGACGTGACGTCGAAAAAATAACAAATACGCACGTTTGCTTTGCTCGATGACGTGGCTATTAATTTCATCGGCCAAAACCATTAATTTCGTCGGTTTTGTCCAACGAAATTACATATTTTTTATTTAAAAAAAGGTTATTCACAGAATAATCATAGAAAATCATAGAAAATTGACAGAAAATTCAGAAAATTCACAGATATTCATATCATCACAAACTTGTAACCAACATCACATGACCATCCAACAGATGCATAAGAGCACATAGAATTAATAAGGGAAATATTTCTGAGCTATGAACTAAGAGAAAACTAATAAAGTAGCTGACTACAATAGTATACATGAAAAATACTGATAAATTCTTTATAAGAAGCAACATTAAATTAAAAAGGATCAACCGGATGATGAAAATAGTAGGTCAGTACCTGACCTGAGTTGTGAAAGGAAAAGTCATTTACCAAAACTGAAGTATTAGTGAGGATGTTTTTACATAAATGTACAACTAAACCAACAACACATCATATGGCAAATCAGAAAGAAAAACTTAAAGAACCTTGAATAGTGACAAACAAAAGCCCACTACATTTAATACTCCACTGGTGCAATACAAAGCCAGAATTTATCTACAAAGCAGGAATTTTCAACAAACAGACAAAACACAATATACAAGCAGCAGTAAATGAAGCAACCCAGGTGATCATTAGTAGAAATAAATAAGGCTATTAATAACTAGTAGTCATATACAGGACCATAACAGAACAACGATTATGTATTTCAGAAGAAATAGCTGCAACTAAGTTTTTGGTGCATTGATCAGTGCTAGCAAGAGTTTGAACCACTTTATTTATAAGTAGTACAGGTATTCAACTGACACACAAACTGTATTGTTTAATCCACTTCTATGATACACACACAAAAGATTTTAGGGGAGAACAATCAGTCCCAAACAATCATGTCAATGAGAACAGGAATGTCAATCTGTAGGAATGTCACTAAAGTCCCAAACAAAGAAGCATCTCATAGTTAGGATAAGAATAATGGCTAAAGTAAATAACTGCAATAGAATAATCCTCTATCTGTTCCATACTTTCACAACCCAACAATTATTATTCTTTGAAATAATATTCATACAGATTCACATACGCAAACATCATATAAGCAGATATCACAACTGGACACAAATAAACTATGGTGTATGAATACAGGCAATCGTATTCAGAGCTATTACGATCAAAGGTACATACAAGCAAATATTGCATAGAACATAATAATAATAGTACAATACAATGAATAAGCCATCATAAACAAAGTATCTGTTTAGTATAAATTTGACAGTTTTATAAAATAATGACCTGCCAACAGTAGTTAGGAATAATCACAAGAATTATTAACAAACTAGCAAATTTGCCCGTGCGTTGCAACGGGAGAAACAAAAATCCAAATACAGTCTATCATCAGTGGTTAGTGAAGACTGAAGACTTTAAGAAACTGTATGAAAACAGTTTCATTCTATCATAAACTGATTTAGCTGATAAAATATATAACATGCACTATTTGCTCCTTCAGTTTTTCTAATGTTTCATGAAATTAAAACATAAAACATGAAATTTATATCAAGTAAATTTTGGTTTTAACATAAAACAGATGCACTATTATATGTGGATTTTATACAATGTGGAAAGTTTGGTATTTTTATACCTTTGAAGAGAACACCTAAATGTAAATGGCTTAAAGCCTGGAAGTAGAGATTCCTTTTACTTCAGATGTTTCAGAACTTTCAGTGAGTGGAAATCTAACAGGGGTCAGCAACTTGGGGAATTGAGTTATTGCCCGACTGGCACATTACATTTAGACACATCTAAACCAGAATTTGCCAAAGATGAAACAGCCTCCAGATCACCTCGAAAATCTGATGTTAAACACTCCACCAATATCCCAGGCTCGAGCTCCTGAACAATAGGGTCAGCAATAATTAGCAAGTGTGCTTTCACAAATCTAAATTTGTATCAAAGACATAACAAGACAATACCTTTCAAGCTCGCACTGTCTGCGCAAAATGGCCACTTCCACCATCAGGTAAGTCATCTCTATCAACACTGGTAAGCACAACATAGTCTACTCTGGAAAAAACGGCGTTTGTCAGATAAAGTTTGCAATCTTTAAATGCAAATTGTAAATAGGCGTATGCACAGTGATTTACAGCCAAACTTAATAAATTGCACGGTTGTCTCTTTTTTCGACAACTACCATTCAATCAACCATTCACTCAGAAAATTTAGAGGAACAGTGGCTAACAATCGCTATAACAGGCAGCCACATGTTTATAAAAACATGATATATGAATATCGTTAACCAATTAAGTCCATTTGTCAGCTCATGACATCATCAATCATTGATCATTTGGAAGTAAGATTTACTCTTGATCATTCAGAAAATTTTAAAATTAATTCCACCAATTTGACACAATTTGGCAGAGGAGCTCGCTGCTCAAGCAAAGCAGAGAACTCACATGGTTGGACACGAAGATCTGCACAGGCCCAGCCTCTGTGAAGAACCCCATCTGCAGAACCAAAAATTGAAGTCAGCAAACTAACCCTAGCGATCACCACCCCCACCAATATCAAATCAAAAGAAAGTCAGACCACATAGAGGGAGTAACGCAAAAACCACGGTGACGACGGCCTCGAGGATCTCGCCCTTGAATGGGCGGAACACGACGCAAAAACATACCTTGTTGACCATCGGAATGTGCACTGCAGAGGAGGAGGAGGCGTCATCGCTCTCCTCGTCGCCTGAGGGCGTGGGCTCGATCGAGGTGGTGGGGGGAGGCCGCTCCGGCTCGAGAGCTTCCGGCTCCGGCGGCGGCGAGCGGATTAGGGTTCGGTGCGGGCGGCGCGGCGGCGGGAGTCGCCATGGGGGAGGGAGAGGGAGGTTGCGGGAGTGGGAGGTTGCAGGCGTGAGCGGCGGAGCGGGTGGCGGCGTGAGCGGCGGCGTCGGCGTCGGCACCAGGGCTCGCGGGCGGCGGCGCAGGGGAGCAGGGCTGCGGCGTGGGAGGGAGCTGTGGGCGCCTGGGCGGCTAGGTCAGAGAGAGTAAGGGCTGTTTGGATCCCAGGAATTAAACTCAAACCGACTAAACCAGTGACTAAAAGTTTAAATTACCCTGTTTGGATCCACGACTAAACCAGTGACTAGGCGCTTTATCGCTTCGGAAAACGACTCAAGTGCCTCTGTTGGATACCCCCGGTGGAGGAGGGACCAGGGGTTGGGGTGGGAAAGGGAGTTTAGCACCGTTTAGCTCTCCAGGTCTTAGAAGTCTTAAACGATTTTAATTGCTTTCTAGTCTTGTGTTTGGTTTTCTAGCCCTAAAGTGACTAGAATCTAGTCATTGTTTCTAGCACATGAGATCCAAACAGCCCTAAACAACGGGTACGGCCGGGTCGTGTTTTAGTGGTTGTAATTTCGCTTACCAAACCGATTTAAATTACTACCATGTCATCCCGAATGCTCGTGACGATAATTTAATCGGGCCGAACCGACGAAATTGTTGGCTAATTTCGTCGGTCTTTCGAAACCGACGAAATTACTGACGTATTTTCGTCGGTTTAAGCGAACCGACGAAATTGTGTTCGTATTTTCATCGGTTTTTCTGGACCGACGGAATTAATTTCGGCCGACGAAAACACTTTGTTTTCCTGTAGTGTATTATCTCTCTTGAGAGGCCTGAACCAGGATAAAAACCCTTGTCTCCCTGTTCTTTGTTGTTCGTTCTGTTCGGCGTGTCTCCTATCTCCCTTTTTAAAGAACCTTAGTTGACTTGGGTCAATATCCCAACCGTCGACAAATAGCCTCCTTCTACGTGAGGGTAGGGCAAAGGATCATCGATACTAGCATCACGATCACGATGACTTCCACGTCGATAGCATTGTCTTCTTCCAGAAGCGGTGTTTCCTATCGCGCCTTCGCTGCCGTCCCTGAGCCCTCGGGCGCCGCCCGTTGACGCTGTATTGACCCTCTCTCCATTTCCCATCATCCGATTGCACCCCTTCGCTACAGGAGTAGCCTCGTCGCCGGCATCACCTTGGCCTTCACCGCCGACCCATAAACCCAAGGTAATCCCGCCTTCACCACCATCCTGGGGCTCCCTTCCTCCGTAGCTTTTCCCTCCTTTGCTGCCCTCGCCAGAGATGATGCCGCATAACTGGAGTCGTTGCTCCGACGTCGTGAGCATGCTCTGCGCCGTTGACAAACAGGACCCGCGTATCTGCCGCGTAGAGGCAGTAGCCCTGCGTCCCGCGGTCGGCTAGGCCACGGGTCGACATACGGACGTGTTAATGGGCCAGATCTATAGATGGCCAAACAGGCGGCCCGGCATGGCCCAGCATGGGCCCGTTTAGGCATGGCCCGTTTAAGCCGAGCCCAACACGGCCCGTTTACCAAATCGTGCTATGCCGTGCCAGCCCATGGGCCGAGGCTGAGGCCCTAGCATGGCACGAGGCACGTTTAACGCGTCGAGCCACCATTATACGACGACCGTTGGGCAAAAAAAAGCGAGTCTTGTTGCAGCGCATGAACAAAGCGGAGAGAGAAGAGCGAAAGCGCCAATGATCGCTGCCAGAGCGCAGAGGCGAGAGCCTACCGGCGCCGACTACTATGGGCAAAAATTTTGCGCTGGGTGGGATTCTACCCAACGCCCTCACGGTTAGTAGGCGGGGAGACTAGCTCCCTCGGCTAGCCACTAGAACGCTGGAGCTGTTGTGTTGTAATTCACTGAGAGTGAATAATACACATAGTTTTAAGGAACAAAACTATAAAATATATATAATTGTCTTTGTGCCGCCCACTGGCTCGGCCTTTGACCTGAACACGGACGCTTGCAAGACGGCCCGCTTATTTCAAATCTTGTGTGTCGTGCTCATGCCGGCCAAAATTATGGAAGCTGCTTTACCATTTGCCCATTCTTCTTACCCATCTGCCATCTATAGCCGATCAAGTCATTCTATGTGGCTCCTTTTCCCAATTAAAACAATTTTTAAAATTTTTCTAAACCTCTAGGAATTCATAACTAATTTAAATAAATCAGAAAAATGCAAAACAGGTTTATTTAAAACAATATTTACCACATGGCATGATATTGCATCCATATGATTTTTCTATAATAAATTGTTAACATAAAAGGGTTTATTATCACATGTGATATAAAACAAACGAATTCTTATAAATAAAATACTAGAAAAATGATTTTCTTTATTTATCTAAAACTGCAATTTTATAAAAATTATTTCTGTATTGATTGTGGGTTGTATGCTTGTGTATGTGATGTGTTGATCGAGGATAGGATTCGGTAGGTCTGTAGACCGCCCTGCTGCCGACGATCGCCCGTATCTTGAGTTCGACCAAGGTAAGTCCCTCTTAGACGCATATTGAATAAGATTTTGTTTATTTAAATATTTTAACAGAACCTTGAAATGTGCATGCTATTTATAAAATAATTTAATTAACTCAGAGAAATAGAATAATGTTTATACCATAATTGTCTAGGAGCTAGTATACAAGGTGCCTGTGGCAATTCCATGATTTAATATGATTTCCATGATTTGCTAAATATTTGTGAGAAATAATTGGAAACATGTGTTATGTAAATAAGGCATCAGGGTAAATGCCGTGGATGGTGTTATCTTTCTTCTCTCCCCTAAAACTACTTCGACTAGGAAGGAATCTTTCGCTGTTGGTGCAAGATGAGCACCAAGTTTTGCGATGAAGGCTAAAGAAAATATTTTGTTCCTTCCCTAGTGTAAGGTCTTTCTCCCTATGAGTCTACAAACTTAGCCTTTACAGTACATTCTCGAGTCTTGTTATGGGATGGGCCTAGTTGTTAGTTGAAGGCCACAACAGTGGCTAGCTGCCAGTCATTGTAAGAGTATCGCATAATGGCTTTTGTGGTTACATACCTCGATGTGAATCCTCTCAAGGGTAAATTGTACCCACTTTGTAGAGTTAAAAATATCATGATAGCTGTGCTCGCATGTAAGAGAATGTGAAGTGAGTATTCGTATGGTAGGTTTTGAGAATTGTTTTTGAGGATAACTTCCGATCTGAGTGGTGTGGATTGCTCTTGATGGAGAGCTCGTACAACTGTGTGTGCATAGAACAGCTGGGAACCAACCCTGATGAGGACATCATTGACCTGGTTGCCCAAGACAAGAGGACGTCGAACTCGCTGCCGGGTTCGGTTCGGACTTCCAGGACCAGCGCACCTTCAAACAGACGTCCAGATCACATACGACGTCCAAATGAGGCAAACAATGACTCTACGAAAAGCTTACGAGATAAGCTTTCCAACAGATCCAACCATGCCTCCAAATTCCAATCATGAAAATAAGTTGACAGACAGAAACTTTCCGGCGCTGCGTCGCCGTATTTTTGGGCCCAAAGCCCGTGTACCCCTAGAGTTAGGGTGGAGCACGTGTGGGCACCTGTTTGGACGCCCCTCCTCTGGCCGCTGCCCTATATAAGTCCCACGTCGTGCTTCGTCTTAATTGGATTTTGTTTAGTTGATTTCGTCACTGTCGTGTGAGATTTCACCTTGTTCTTCCTGTGTCGGCTAGACCAACAGGACCAAGTTTCTGAACACCATTATTGTCGACGGTTGGGATATTGACCCAAGTCAACTAAGGTTCTTCAAAAGGGAGATAGGAGACACGCCAACGTAATCTAACAAAGAATCAACGCATTTAACAGGAGACAGGGGTTTTTATCCTGGTTCAGGCCTCTCAGGAGAGATAATAGCCCTACGTCCAGCCTTTCTTATATATCAGAGATGAATACAAGAGGTGGCTCGGCGAGACGAACAAGTCTCGGCGAGATTATGGTATACAAGTGTGTAATGCGAGGATCAGGTGTCTACCAGATGCTAAGACGTAAAACTCGATGCCAGGGGTCCCCTCTAAACGCCATAAGGGCCCTGTTTATATAGTGTAGAGCAAACCGACCTGCCGAAGGAATATCGGGCCGGGCTAACTACGAGATCGTAACGAACTCGACATGCCAAATATATCCCGAGGCAGATGAGGTATACTCCTAGTCTTGCGGATCACGACGTCTGCTCCAATCCGGTAAACCAACGTCCGGGTCTTCACGTAGTCGTGCAGAACTCTGTTCGAGTCGGACTCAAACAGGAATTCTAGACCGTTACGCATCGTGCCGACCAAGAAGCTGTTCGGTAGGATGCACATGGGCCTGATAGAACCTTCCAGGGAGCTGGGCCCTGATAGGCTGTTCGACTGGGCCGTCAGGGAGTGGGCCATGGCAATGGGCCGTGATTTTATTCCCGACAGCTAGCCCCCGAGACTCAACTGGGCGGACTCACTAGAGTGGGGTCTTCCTCTTTGAGACTCAAAGTCAAGAAGAGGGTATTTTCCTGCTACAAAGACGTGCAACAGGCGACCGAACAGATTATGGTTCAACCGAACAAGACTTGTTCGGGACCGAACAAACCCTCCTGGCGCTGAGCAACTCTGTTGCGTCGAACAGGGAACGACATCTGTCAGAGCAGAGTACCCAGCCCTCGATACAGAAATCAGAAGAAGTGAGGTGTGTAAGCTCAAGCTCCCATGGGCTGAGTGATTTTGGTAATTG
Organism: Raddia guianensis; assembly: GCA_036346415.1. Classification (NCBI taxonomy): domain Eukaryota; kingdom Viridiplantae; phylum Streptophyta; class Magnoliopsida; order Poales; family Poaceae; genus Raddia; species Raddia guianensis. Next base: position 24,816,413 of record CM070540.1, read on the forward strand.
ATGGCAACTGGGTTTTTCAAGACAAGATCACGACAAGACAAGACAAGACTAGACACGACAAGACAAGACAAGATCACGACAAGACAAGACAAGACTAGACACGACAAGACAAGACAAGATCACGACAAGACAAGACAAGACTAGACACGACAAGACAAGACAAGATCACGACACGACAAGACAAGATCACGACAAGACAAGACAAGACTAGACAAGACAAGAGACAAGACTAGACAAGACAAGATAGACAAGACAAGAGACAAGACTAGACAAGACAAGATAGACAAGACAAGACTAGACAAGACAAGAGACAAGACTAGACAAGAATAGACAGACAAGACAAGAACAAGAACAAGACAAGACAAGACCAAGACAAGACAAGACTAGACTAGACTAGACTAGACTAGACAAGACAAGACAAGATTAAGACAAGACAAGCTACAAGATCAAGACAAGACAAGAACCTAGGTGCACCATATCATGACCGAGTGTCAAAGTCCCGAGAAGAACCCGGATGCACAGTCGCTGCCAGACGGCGTCCGATGGCGGTTAGGAAAGCGACCAAACACTTGGCGGGCACAGGAGGAGAGCACAGCGCACTCCATCAGACGGCGTCCGACGAACTGTCGGACGCGTCCGATCAAGGTGAAAATTTCACAGATTCGCCGCCGGACGGCGTCCGATGGGAACTGGACAACGTCCGACAGATCGAGCTAGATCTCGCGAAAATGATTCTGAGCCGTCCATCTTTAGGGTTTCACCTTGTGCCTATAAATAGGGGCTTAGAGTACGGGAGAAATTTGAGAGAGCCAAAAACTAGAAGCCACCCCTTGTCCTAGCCACCAAGAGAGCTCCTCCCATGGTTCCCATCTCCACCTAGGGTTCCATGTGCTTGAGAGATTGAGAGGGAGAAGAAGAGAGGAAGAGGAAGAAGAAGGTGTCCCCTACCTCCTCTCATCCATCCCCAAGGACTTCACCGCCGGAGAGATTGTCGTTACGCCACGGGCTACATCAACCGTTCGACTACATCACCGAAATCCTCCGTGTGTCGCGGGTCGGGCCTGTGTCGGAGGTGCGCCGCCTTCATCCGCTGAAGGTCGTGGTACAAACCTCCGTGTGTGTCGGAAATTGGTGCCGTGTGTCGACGCCGCGGGTGCGAGGAGCTTCCTCGTGTGGAAGAACTCGCCTTGTGTGAGGGTTTGGAGCTTGCCTACCATGTGTTGGTGAAGAAGCTACCACGAGTGGATTGAGGGCTAGGGACGAGAGAGTCCCGACTTCTCTGTGTGAGAAGTTTCTCAACGGAGACGTAGGTGTTCATGTGTTGAACACCGAACTTCGGTAAACAACTCGGTTTGCGTCTCCTCGTCTCGCTCATTTACTTTCGCATATTGAATTGATCACTTGCATGTGAGTGCTATCGAGCCTCCTAGTAGTCGCCAGTATTAGTGTGATCACTTCCGTAACTAGACCATAGATCAATCGATAGCTTGGGTTCTTAATTTGACTAACTAAGCAAGCTTAATCGAGAGAAATAAAATTTGAAAAGAGCCGATTCACCCCTCTCGGCCTAGGATCCTTACAAGTGGTATCGAGCTCGGGTCTCTAGTTGCTTATGACTTAGAGATGGCCGACGGGGTAGTGTAGCTGCCAATAGGATTCCTTTGTTTAGTGGCACTAATTTTAGCTTTTGGAAGTTGCGCATGAAAGTATTCCTTCAAGCCATGGGAATGGATATTTGGAAGGTCGTAGAGTCTCCTCATGGTGTCACACTCACTGCTAATATACCTCCCACACCCATACAAACTAAACTCCTAGAGACCGATGCTAAGGCTATGAATGCTTTGTTTTGTGGTTTGAGCATGGAGGTTTTCGATAGAGTTAGCAATCTCACTAGCGCATTACGAGATATGGATCACACTCATTGAGATTCACGAGGCACTTCATTTGATAAGGAGGGTAGACTTGTGGTTGTCAAGGAGCGTTATGATCGATTGTAATGCTTCCAAATGAAAATGTTAATGCTATGTTTACTCGGCTTAACCCCATCCTTAACGAGCTTAAGGGCTCGGTCACACTGTTGCAAATGATGAAGTGTGAGAAAAATGTCATGGATCCTCCCCAAGAAGGACTAGGGACATCATCACCTATCTCACCAACTGTGGTGATGTGGAGAAGTGGCTCCATGACTTTGCTTAGCAAGATCACCGCAAGATGAGATGATGCTCCTCAATGATCATGAGGATTCCCTGCCCAAAGAAAGAATCAAGTGATCGCTCTCAAAGCAAGTGGATCTAGGCAGAGTGGTCCCAAGTCAAGTCAAGCTGAGAATGAGGGTGAGATGTCATGGAGTGAGCTCGAGGATGGCTTCCAACACTTCGGCCTGTTCATGAAGCAAGCTGGCCAGTTCATGAGCAGAAATGGCTATGGAGGTAAGAAGAGGATGAGCAGAAGCACCCATGCATCATATCGATGCTATGAGTGTCAGGAGAAAGGACACATCGCTTCAATGTGTCCTCAGAAGGGCAATACCAAGTACAAGGATAAAGAAAAGGAGAAGGGCGATGGCGAGAAGCCAAGGCAGAATGACTACAAGAAGAAGAATCCTCACAAGTCAGGGTTTAAGGGTCGCTCCTCACAAGGCAAGAGGCTAGCCTTTGTGGGAGAATGGGTGACCGATGATAGCTCCAGTGAAACGTCAGCTTCAGGAGATGAGGAGGAGTTAGCTGATCAAGAGCTGGCCACCATGGCGATAGCCGAGTCCGTGCCGCCTCCTCCAGTCTTCACTCCAAGATGCTTCACGGCGGTTGCTGAGCCTCGAGAATGGTACTCTGATGATGATGAGGCTTCTTCCACTACTTCCTCTACATCGGCAAAGGTTTTACCAACTCCTGCTGGCACTTCCAAGTGCCTGATGGCTCGACCTAGTGGCGAGGTGAGCGACTCTGGTTCCGACTCAGATGTGGATGTTGAAGGCATGCGTGATTGTCTTAGGGAAACTTGTGAACGCTATAAGAATGAGACACTTAAGAATTTAGAGCTTGGTAAAACCTTGATTGCATTGCAAACTAAGTGCAAAAATCTTGCCATTAGATGTGATAGCTTAGAATCTGACCATGACACTTTGCTAGGCTATAACAAAAATCTGTCATCTAAGTGCAATGTATTAGAAGAAGAGCGCAATGCTTTGAATGAATCCCTAGATGATCTCATGATTACTTATCATACACTTAGGGAGAATCATGAGACACTCCTGGCTAAGAATGATGAGTTAGTTGCTTTGCCTCTTGCTCGACTAGTTGATACTACACCTATTAATTCTTTGGATGCTACTTGTGCTATGCCTGTTACTTCTGTTGCTGTTGCACCTGTTATTGACTTGACTCTTGCTAGTCCTGAGGTTGCTCATGATTGCACTGTGTTGGCTTCCACTTCTAGTGGTTCCTCTAGCAACGCACTAGTGTGTACACCTGACAATTGTAAATTTGCACTAGCTGCTAGGGAACTTGCAATTGAAAATGCCGAGTTAAGGTCTAAACTTGAGAAATTTGATAAGGGGCTTGGAAAGTGCTATGAGGGTAGCTTGGCCTTGGATAAGATGCTCAAGGAACAACGAAAACCCTCTCAAAAGAGTGGCTTGGGTTTCACCCCAGAGAAGCCAAAAGGGAGGAAGAAATCAAGTGTTCCTCGAGCGTCTACCAGTAGACAAGGTTACTATCATGCTCATCCCAAGAAGAGAAGCAACTCTGGGCCTAACAACTTGCACACTAGTAATTTGAACTCTAGGCAACATCTTGGACACTTTAACACTTGGCAAGGACCTTCTAGGCACTATAATTCCACGACATGGCAACCTAGAAACCAATATGCTTGGCAATATGCTTCTAGGTACAACAATTGGAATGGTCCTCCTCCTATGCCATACAACATTTGGCAAGCTCCTTCTCCTCCTAGCTTTTGGAATGGTCCTCCTAGGCAAAACTTTGCTAGGCAAACTCCACCTAGGAACCAAACTAGGAACACTCCCAAGCACGCCAAACCCAAGCTTCCAAGAGCTCAGGCTGAGTTGTATGATCACTACTTGCTTAAGGTGAATGACAAGGGTAAGGTAGTTGCTAGATATGCTGACTTGAGGGCTGAGAATGAGCACAAGGCAAATGTTTGGGTGTCTAAGTCATTGATTGATCGTTTTGCTTCTGTTGCTTCTAGTTTGAAGGCTAACCCTCGGGGACCTCCTGTGTGGGTCCCTGAGTCACATAAGTGATCTCTTCTCATGATAGGTGAACTACCGGAGTGGAGGGTGCCATTGGATCATCGACAGCGGGTGCACCCAACACATGATCGGCAACCCCCGGTTGTTCACCTTAATAGGGGAGGAAGGTAAGATTCCCCCCCAAGGTCACTTTTGGAGATGGAAGCAAGAGCAAGGTTCTTGGAGTTGGAAAGGTAGCAAGTTCATCAGATCTTTCAATCGTCAATGTGCTACTAGTGAAAACTTTGAGCTATAACCTCCTCTCTGTTGCCCAAATATGTGATTTGGGGTTTCATTGTAATTTCTCACCTGAGGGTTTGTTGGTTTTGGACAAAAATGAAAAACTTGTGTTCAAAGGTTTTCGGTTTGAAAACTTGTTTCTTGTGAACTTTAGTGAGCCTGCCGTATCCGTCTCGACTTGCCTTGTCGTCAAAGTCTCTCTTGGTTGGCTTTGGCATAGGCGTCTTGGGCATGTCGGCATATCAAATTTGAAGAAACTCTTTAAAAATGAGTTGATTCTTGGGATGCAAGATGTGACATTCGAGAAAGACAAGCTTTGCAGTGCCTGTCAGGCCGGCAAGCAAGTGGCAAGCTCACACCCTGCCAAGAATGTCATGTCTACATCTCGGCCTCTCGAGCTTTTACACATGGATCTTTTTGGGCCAACAACATATGTGAGTATCGGGGGAAATCTCTATTGCTTGCTCATTGTTGATGACTTCTCCCGATACACTTGGGTTTTCTTTCTACCTGACAAAACTCCAACTGGAGATGTTTTCAAAAAGTTTGTAAAGAAAGCCCAAAATGCTTTTAATTGTACCCTCAAGAAGGTGAGAAGTGACAATGGAACGGAGTTCACTAACACTTCTGTTGAGCTGTTCTGTGAGAGTTAGGGATTGATCATCAGTTCTCAGCCACCTACACTCCTCAGCAAAATGGGATGGTTGAGAGGAAGAACAAGACACTCATTGAGATGGCGAGGACAATGTTAGATGAATACAAGACTTCACATCCTGCTCGGATCAAGAATCAACACACTGTCCATCGCATCAACAGTCAGATCTTCACAAGCTCATCAAGAAGACATCATATGAGCCGCTTGTGGGAAGACGACCCAATGTCTCCTACTTCAGGGTATTTGGCTGCATGGTCTACATCAAGAAGAAGCGAGAGCACTTGGGCAAGTTCCAAAGCAGAGTGGACACAGGAATCTTCTTAGGGTACTCAGCCAGGGGGTCTTCATTCAGGGTGTACAATGAGGGCAGTGGTCAGATTGAGGAGACCTATGATGTGAAGTTCGATGAGTCAAATGGAAGTCAAGGGGAGCATGAGAACCTAGATGATGTGGATGGTGAGCAGTTGGCTAGAGCGGTGGAGGAGATGCCAACTGGTGATGTGAGGCCGGTAGAGGTTCAGAGGGAGATGGAGACTGTTTCACCACCTTCCACACCTGAACCAGTGCCAGAGTCAGGGGGAGTCTCACCTCAGGCGGATAGCTCAAGCCTTGATTAGGCTCTAGAGGCAGAGACAACATGTGAGCCAGATGCAGAATCAGATGAGCTACCACCTCAGTTGATCAAGACCCATCACACCATTGCTCGTGATCATCCAGCTGATCAAGTGATTGGGGACTTGACTCAAGGTGTGCAAACGAGATCTAGGACAGCAAGCTTCTGTGAGCACACGGCGTTTGTGTCTGAGCTTGAGCCAAAGAAAGTGGATGAGGCACTGAGTGACCCAGACTGGATAAATACGATGCACGAGGAGCTGAACAACTTTGAGAGGAACAAAGTCTGAATCTTGGTGAAAAGACCAAGCGATTGCAATGTGATTGGCACCAAATGGGTATTCAAGAACAAGCAAGATGAGCTTGGAGTGGTGGTGCGCAACAAGGCTAGACTTGTGGCTCAGGGCTTCACACAGATCGAGGGTATAGATTGTGGTGACACCTATGCTCCGGGTCTGTCTGGATGCTATCAGACTGCTTGTGGCATTCTCTACATGCCACAACATCGTTCTCAAGCAGATGGATGTGAAGAGTGCTTTCTTCAACGGGTACATTGGAGAGCTAGTGTATGTGGAGCGACCTCCGGGCTTTGAAGATTTTCAGACTCGACCATGTGTACAAACTGTCGAAGGCTTTGTATGGTCTCAAGCAAGCCCCCAGGGCATGGTATGAAAGGCTAAGGGATTTCTTCATCTCCAAGAGATTCACGGTTGGAAGGGTTGACACGACTGCTCACTAAGGTGGTAGATGGAGATCTGCTCTGCATGCAGTCTATGTGGATGACATCATCTTCGTAGCACAAATGAGTCCTTGGTCACAGAGTTCAGCGACATGATGATTAAGGAGTTCGAGATGTCGATGATGGGCGAATTGAACTTCTTTTTGGGATTTCAAATCAAGCAACTCAAGACCGGGACATTCATATGCCAGGAGAAGTATATCCATGATCTACTCAAGCGCTTCAACATGAATGACTGCAAGCCAATCCGGACACCAATGGGGACGAACTGCCACCTCGACCTCGACAAAGAAGGTAAATATGTTGACCAAAATCTTTACCGTTCCATGATTGGTGTTTTGCTCTACTTGACTGCATCTAGGCCGGATATCATGTTTAGTGTGTGCATGAGTGCTAGATTTCAAGCCTCCCCTAGAGAAATGCATATGACTGCTATGAAACGAATCCTTCGATACCTGAAACACACACCTAGCATAGGTCTTTGGTTCCCGAAGGGTGCGCGGTTTGAGCTCCTAGGCTATTCTGACTCAGATTATGCCGGGTGTAAGATTGATCGCAAGAGCACTTCCGGGGCGTGTCATTTCTTGGGTGGGTGTCTTGTATCATGGGCGTCAAAGAAACATAACTCCGTGGCACTATCTACTGCTGATGCTGAGTATATAGCGGCAGGGAGTTGCTGTGCACAACTGCTTTACTTGACACAATCACTGTTTGACTTTGGGCTTAAACTTGACCATATTCCTCTCCTATGCGACAACGAGAGCGCGGTGAAGATAGCGTGCAACCCGGTCCAACACTCACGGACCAAGCACATTGATGTTCGTCACTATTTCCTTCGGGATCATGTGGTGAAGGGCGACATGTGCTTGAGCACATACGGACAGAGGACCACCTTGCCGACATATTCACCAAGCCACTTGATGAGGCACAATTCTGCAAATTGAGAAATGAGTTGAACATTTTAGACAAGTCAAATATTGCTTGAGTCGGTCGTGTGGCTATATCATTCATTGCAAATCTTTTGAAGTCAGATTCAGCATTTAGGTGTTTTGCCTGTTATACTTGATGTCATTCATTGCCTAGATGTTTATCACATGATTCTGATAGCTATAGCATGTGTTAACCGTGTCACTAGCTCAACCTGTGCTTAACTAAATATATCAATGCAATTGAAAGCCAAGAGCATGTGTTAGGAGGACTATAGCTTCTAGTATCATTTGATTGCTCTAAACTCTTTGGTTGATCATGTGCTCCTAAGTCTAGATTGTGTCTTTCCATTTTGCACATGTCTTTACTTCGCTAAAATTGAGCAATTTTGAGAAATGTTGAGCCAAATTTGTAAAATGTGCTAAAACGTGAATAAGGCCACAATTGGTCATATATGTCTCCCCAATGTCTCCTCGATGAGATAGCTTGCCATTGCACTAGGCATGAACTTAGGGGGAGCTTTGGATGACCGAGACGCTCATCTTCAGTGTCATGCTGGGTGGCGTCGCCTATGGTTTGAGACATGGCAAAATTTGAGAAATTGCAAAGTGCAAAAATGTAAAAAAAAAAATTTAAAAAAATTGAGCTCAACCAAAAATGTTTTTAGTCTCAAATAGACACGGTGATAGCATGTGTAGCTTGGATTGCACCTTCTAGTGCTATGGAGCATCATGTGTCCCCTTTGAGTTTTGGAGCAACTTTTGATACTTCTAACTATAATTCATCTTATATTTGCTCTAGGTCATAATAACTTGAATTACACATCTATCAATTTTGCTCTAGTTGATCTTGTGACATTGTGACCTTGAGATGGCTAGATTTTGAGTGTAGTGGACTTATGGGCGTGTTTGCACTATTATAACCTCCAAAGCTCTTAATTTGTTGTTAATCCCATGTTTTGCTACTTTGTGGTCATTGATGCCAAAGGGGAAGAAATAATTGCAAATCCATGCATTGGAATTATTGTCATGTTTTAGATGCAAACGGGAGAGAATTGCTTTTGGGTTGTGAGGTTACAAGTGGTAGGATTAGGAGATGCTTTGCTCCTAGGACGAAAATTAGGATGGAGATGCTTTGCTCCATGTGTTTACAAGTGGTATGCATTGATTTAGGGGGAGCTCATGTCTACATGTACATTGCACTTTATTCTTTATGCATTGATTTGTGCTATGCTGGTATGCAATATTTCTGAGCTAACCCATTGCACCAGAGGTTGTACTTGTGCCTTGTCATATTGGATTTGCAGGTGTTGTCATCAATTACCAAAAAGGGGGAGATTGTAAGCTCAATCTCCCATGGGCTGAGTGATTTTGGTAATTGATGGCAACTGGGTTTTTCAAGACAAGATCACGACAAGACAAGACAAGATCACGACAAGACAAGACAAGACTAGACACGATAAGACAAGACAAGATCACGACAAGACAAGACAAGACTAGACACGATAAGACAAGACAAAATCACGACAAGACAAGACAAAACAAGACACGACAAGACAAGACAAGATCACGACAAGAGAAGACAAGATCACGACAAGACAAGACAAGACTAGACATGACAAGACAAGACAAGATCATGACACGACAAGACAAGATCACGACAAGACAAGACAAGACTAGACAAGACAAGAGACAAGACTAGACAAGACAAGATAGACAAGACAAGACAAGACAAGACAAGACTAGACAAGACAAGAGACAAGACTAGACAAGACAAGATAGACAAGACAAGACTAGACAAGACAAGAGACAAGACTAGACAAGACAAGACAGACAAGACAAGACAAGAACAAGACAAGACAAGACAAGACCAAGACAAGACAAGACAAGACTAGACTAGACTAGACTAGACAAGACAAGACAAGATTAAGACAAGACAAGCTACAAGATCAAGACAAGACAAGAACCTAGGTGCACCATATCATGACCGAGTGTCAAAGTCCCGAGAAGAACTCGGATGCACAGTCGCTGCCAGACGGCGTCCGATGGCGGTTAGGAAAGCGACCAAACACTTGGCGGGCACGGAGGAGAGCACAACAGACTCCATCGACGGCGGCGTCGACGAAGCTGTGGACGCGTCCGATCAAGGTGAAAATTTCACCAGATTCGTCCTTCGGACGGCGTCCGATGGGAACTGGACAACGTCCGACAGATCGAGCTAGATCTCGCGAAAATGAATCTGAGCCGTCCGTCTTTAGGGTTTCACCTTGTGCCTATAAATAGGGGCTTAGAGCACGGGAGAAATTTGAGAGAGCCAAAAACTAGAAGCCACCCCTTGTCCTAGCCACCAAGAGAGCTCCTCCCATGGTTCCCATCTCCACCTAGGGTTCCATGTGCTTGAGAGATTGAGAGGGAGAAGAAGAGAGGAAGAGGAAGAAGAAGGTGTCCCCTACCTCCTCTCATCCATCCCCAAGGACTTCACCGCCGGAGAGATTGTCGTCACGCCATGGGCTACATCAACCGTTCGACTACATCACCGAAATCCTCCGTGTGTGGGGTCACCTGTGTGTCTGAGGTGCGCCGCCTTCATCCGCTGAAGGTCGTGGTACAAACCCTCCGTGTGTGTCGGGGTCGGTGCTGCAGTGTGTCGGCGCCCTGGTGCGAGGAGCTTCCGCGTGTGAAAAAACTCGCCTTGTCTGAGGGTTTGGAGCTTGCCTACCATGTGTTGGTGAAGAAGCTACCACGAGTTGATTGAGGGCTAGGGACGAGAGAGTCCCGACTTATCTGTGTGAGAAGTTTCCTCAACGGAGACGTAGGTGTTCATGTGTTGAACACCGAACTTCGGTAAACAACTCGGTTTGCGTCTCCTCGTCTCGCTCATTTACTTTCGCATATTGGATTGATCGCTTGCATGTGAGTGCTATCGAGCCTCCTAGTAGTCGCTTGTGTATTAGTGTGATCACTTCCGTAACTAGACCATAGATCAATCGATAGCTTGGGTTCTTAATTTGACTAACTAAGCAAGCGAATCGAGAGAAATAAAATTTGAAAAGAGCCGATTCACCCCCCTCTCGGCTTAGGATCCTTACAAGGTGAATCATCTCCTTGAGGCTGAACATCATCAAGGAGGGATTGGATTCTTAATAGTGAGGAGCGTACCACCGCATCCGGTAAGATTAGATCTTCCGGAAGAATGAACATAGCAAGTCGCGAGACGGACTCGTGCTGCTGCATCCAGGCATTCAGATGTCTAGGAAAAGATAGGGGAACCACCTCTCGGGTTAGAGCTTGCCCGAGAAAAGAGAGATTGCGCTCTCGAGCGAATGTCGCACTCAGGAGCGAAGGTGATGTGCCCCCAGACGTAGATTGTGTGCTAGGAGCAAACAATGCATACGAGTGGGAAAAGTGACCCAGTCCCCAAGCGTAGACCTCGTCAAAGGAACCAGGTAAAGAGATCCAGTCCCCGAGCACGGAGCTCGTTAAAGGGACCAGAAAGCGTGACCAGGTGAAGACGTACCCATTCAAAGACCATCCAGTCCCCGAGCACGGAGCTCGTCGCGGGGACCAGACGCGCGCTCTGGGCGAAGAGCTGCCCGGCGCGAAGTGATCCAGTCCCCGAGCACGGAGCTCGTCGCGGGGACCAGACGCGCGCTCCGAGCGAAGAGCTGCCCAGTGCGAGGTGAATCACAACCCGATGCAGTCAGAGCCACAAGAGAACGTGTGAAATCTACGCTTTACCCGTGACGTATTCCTTGCGACAGTGTAAGCGTTGTCTTGGCAAGTGCAGAACCGACGCTTGGAGTGCCCGTTGCGATGAGAATCGGCTTACGATGGGCAGGACTCCGTTGGTGGCGCACTAACTTGACTTAGCCGAACTGTGAAGGTCAGTGCCGGGCAAAGGCAAGAAATCATACGCGGGTGAAGTGAATCAGTCCCCGAGCATGCGCGGAGCAAACCCGGGAAGAGAGGGATGCAGACATAGGTTTTGGTGGGAAGCCTGGAACCTCGCCACGACCATCACCGGAGTCTGACGTTCCCCGCTCCTGCATTTCCTGCAGAAGACAAACAAGAAACGAGCCAGCAACAGGAAAAAAAGAGCAAGAACGGGCTCTAAGAAGAGCAAAGTGAGTTTTGAAAACATGACAAGGACGACCTACCCGGACAAAACATATTTTTTTCTGGGTACGTCCCCCGATAGCGTTAGTGTCACCTCGGCGAATGCGGAACCGACGCCAGGAGTGCCCGTTGCGATGAGAATCGGCTTACGGTGGGCAAGACTCCGTTGGTGGTGCATTGCTTCGGATTACCATGACAGGAAGGACGTAGCATGGATAAAGAAGACGTGTGCGGGCAAGTGCAGCCCCGCTGTGGTTAAGACCGCTAACCAGGAAAGGCGATCGGGACCTTAGCCGCAGGCAAGACGTGCGAGGCGAAAACTTATCCTGGCATGGACCCGTGCAGCGTTGGTGTCGCCTTGGCGGGTGCGGAACCAACGCCAGGAGTGCCCGTTGCGATGAGAATCGGCTTACGGTGGGCATACCCGTTGCGATGAGAATCGACTACGATGGGCGTAACTCCATTAGTGGTGCACCGCCGTTAACCGAGCCGCATGCAGTCGTTGCGGATAAAAGACATGCTCAGACGCGGGAGCGCCACGAGCGAAGACCAACGAGGTTTTGGAAAACCAACGCTAAGGAAAGGAACTGGAAAACTGAAAACGTACCGGGGTTGCCGAAATTCAGCTCAAGTCCCAACTGACCGAGAAGAGACAGTCCACCGAGGTTCTTCGGGAAGAAGCCGAGTAGCTTCGCGCGCTGTCCGCGAGGACTAGCATCGCGAAAGAAAGGGTCGAGGAGCTGGCCGAGCAGCTCAAGACCGCCGAGCAGCGCCTGAATCAGAGCGAAAGTCTGACCGAATAGATTTTCCCTGTAAAAAAGAGCAGCAAAAGACAAGGATGAACAGAAAACCAAGAGTAAGGCGAAGAGCACTAGAAAGTTTTAAGAAAAACCGGTAGAACGCTTAGCCTAACTCCCAGCCCCCGTTGTGCATCTGATCGAAAACCTGAGTTTGCGAACTCGAACAGGTGCACAAGCAAAAGAGCGACACCCTAGCCCCTGGCACGGACGATGCATGAAGACCTGAGTTTGCGAATTCAAGCACGTGCGTAGAGAGATAGAGCGACACCCGTATCCTGATCGACTCGTTCCAGGAACTGCTCGTTAACGTAATGAAAGTGCATCTAGGCGCTTATGTGATTTTGGTGATTAATGAGTAACAATTATAGAGCTAATATTTCTATTGGAGAATTGTGCACAGATGTTATACAGGTTAAAATTCATGAGGTACATGTTTACATGCGTTGGTGTACTCCTCAAAATTGGATATATTGCAAGAAGGCATCAAGACTAGTATTTATTTGTAAATCTTAATTTATTGAGTCCTAGGGATGCCGTACTATAAAGAGGGATGCAATGGAGAAGCTTATAAAGGTTTCTAAGTGCTCAAAATAGGTATCTCGAAGTTCGTGTGAGTTTTCCACTCAAAATACACCTCATACAGAACCTATGCCATCAGAACATCCGACGAGAGTCGGAACATCCAATGGTGAGCCAGCCTGCCAGTTTTCAGAGCTATCCAGTAAAGGGTCCATCGGAACTTCCATCGGAACATCCGACGCGGGTCGGAACATCCGACGCGGATCAGAACATCCGATGCGGGATTAACTGCAGCAATGGCTACTTTCGAGAATCCCTATTTAAAGCCGTCTCTAATACCTTCCAAAAGTTGCTGACACTGTTTACATCTTGATTTGAACCTAATACTTCTTGTTCATCTCCTCTCAAAGTTTTAGCCTTTGTCTTTCTCTCTTGTTCATCTTGTGAGATCTAGATCTAGAGAGATCAAGGCAACCCAAGTGCTCCGTGAATTAGAGATTCAAGTTTTGAGTATTTAGCGATTCCTAATTTCTTCATCGTATTTGTTACTCTTGGAGGCTTGAAGGGCTCCTAAACGGCTAGGTGTCGCCGGTGAGTCGCCGATCTTTGTGTGGCGTGCCTCCGAAGTTTGTGAAGGTGCGAATCTACCTCCGCAAGGAAAAGGATTCAACGAGTGATCGCCGATGAGTGCTTTGTGCTTCGCTGGTAAGGGGGATTAGGGTCTTGGTGATCCGGGCTTTGTGCCTTTCCTAACGGTGAGTAGGATCTCCCTTCAAAGATCCGAACATCGGTAAACAAAAATCACCGTGTTTTTGTCTTGATCTTGTTTTGGTGTCTTTATTACTTGTGTTGGCCTGTTCTGAGTATTCTTGAATAGATCTAACCTTGGTTTTGCGAGAAATCAGTTTTTCTACAGGTTTTCGACAAATTCCAGAACACCCCGGATCAGAACATCCGACGACCATCGGAACATCCGACCCAGGATCAGAACATCCGACGGAGGGTGTATTGTACCACATCGGAACATCCGATCCCCATCGGAACATCCGACCGACTGGTTACTGTTCAAGTTTATTTATTCCGCAATTTCATTTTATCCGTCTATTCACCCCCTCTAGGCGGCATAGTGATCCTTTTAATTGGTATCAGAGCCTAACCTCCTGTTTTGAGCTTAACAGCTTGGAGAATCATGCCTAATAACAAAGACGAGATCGAGACATCAAGTGAAGGTAACAAAAAGGCCACTATTCCTTATGTTTATCCTGATTCAACATCCTCATCTCATGTCTCTGTTTCCACTGGGCGTGCACCACACTTTGATGGCACATACTACCCACAATGGAGACATAAGATGAAGATGTATCTAATGTCTATTCATCCTTCTATTTGGAGAATTGTAGAAACAGGTTTCAAGCCTAAAGAACCGGAGAACCTCACTGCCGATGAGGAAAGAGACTCCTTCCGTAACTATCAAGCTGTCAATGCATTATTTGGTGCCTTGAGCCCAAGTGAGTTCAATCGGGTTGACGGACTTGAAGAAGCCAAAACAATTTGAGATACCCTCAAGGTTGTTCACGAAGGCACATTAAGTGTGAGGAAAACTAAGATTGAGCTTATCAATGGCAAGCTAGGTAGGTTCATCCTAGAAGAAGAAGAAGACTACAAGGCAATGTTTGATCAACTCATGGTGTTGGTTAATGAGGCAAAGAGGCTTGGTTGCAAGTCTCTCACTAATCATGAGGTTGTCAAGATTCTACTCCGAGCTATCACTCCAACCAATCGCCACTTAGTGCAAATGATTCGAGATAGAGACAACTATCACTCAATCACACCGCATGAAGTGCTTGGAAGAATTCTCAGTGATGAGTTGATGGACCAAGGGGCCTCGAACATTAAAGAGATGGCTCAATCAAGCAAGAAGAAGAGCATTGCATTGAAGGCGAGCAAAGTATCAAAGACAAAAGATGATAGCTCAAGCAGCGATGAAGACAATGGGCAAATGAACATAGAAGAGATGGCGTTCTTTGTGAGAAGATTCAACAAATTTCTCAAAAAGAATGGCTACAATAGCAAAGGCAAGAAGGATTCCGGCAAATCCAACTTTTCAAGAAGTTCAAGAAGAAAGTGCTATGAATGAGGTGAAACCGGACATTTCATTGCCGATTGTCCACATAAGAAGGATAAGGATAAGGAAGACAAGAAGAAAGAAAAGAGTTACAAGAAGGACAAAGAAAAGAGTAAGAGACACAAGAGAAGTTCAAGAGGTGAAGCTCACATTGGTGAGGAGTGGGATTCCGAATCCAACTCCGAATCCGACTCCGAGTCCGATGATGAGAGCATTGCATGCATTGGAATGGCAATTCTAAAAAGGACCTCATCTCTATTTGGCGAATTGACTGATGATGATGATGAACCATCTATGTGCTTCATGGCTAAGGGCCCTAAGGTATCATCAAGATCCTCTAAATCTCTAGTCAATTCTTATACTAATAACTCTAGTGATGATGAGGATGATATGAGTCATGCTAGCTTGGTCAAGATGATAAGAAATTTTGATATGGGTAAGTTAACTGAGCTCATGAAGAGAGTTGAGCAACAAGAGGACCTTCTTGAGAAAGGAGAAGACTTGCTCATCCTTGAAAAGAAGAGAAACCTCCAACTTGAGAAGGAACTAGCATTGGAAAAGAAGAGGGTTGAGGAGATGACCAAAGAATTCTCTAAGGTCACATCTAAAGCAAGCTCTCTTGAGACCAACAATGCTTCACTTAAAGAAGAACTCATCATAGCAAAGGAAGCACATGAGACTCTTAGGGTGAAGTTTGATGATCTCGTGAAGAGCACCTCTACTCTTTCAAATGCAACTTATGACTCACCTCCCTACACGAGCAATGGTTGTGCAAGGTGCTACAATATGGATGTGAATGCTTGTGCAACAAATTTCGCAACTTTACAAGATCTTGCTAGTGAGAATGAGAAATTGAAGGGTCTACTTGAGGACGGTATTCAAATATCTTACAAGTCGAGTATGGGACTTGATGAGATACTAGACAAGAGAAGAGGAAACTTCAAGAAGGCCGGACTTGGCTATGTTCCACCGAAGGACAAGAAAGCATATGTTGTGGTGACTCCGGTCACTAAGCCAATTCATTTTGTGAGAGAGCAAAGCTCAAAGGTTCACGTTTCTCACTCTACTTTTAATGCCTCTTACATTCTTAAAAAGAATAATTGTGGTAGAGTGCTTGCTTATCATGTTGGACCGAAACGTACTAATGCACCTTTGGTGAGATCCATTTGGGTCCCGAAGGCTCTTGTGACTAACCTCAAAGGACCCAATCAAATTTGGGTACCTAAGACCAAAGCTTGAACTTTGTAGAAATATCTCTCCGGTGGCCCTAGTTGGATACTTGACAGCGGTTGCACTCATCATATGACCGGGAAGAAGGAAATGTTCTATCAAATTAATTGCTACAATCAACCTAGTGAGAGCATTACTTTTGGGGATGACAGTAAAGGTGATATACTAGGTCTTGGTAAGATTGCAATTTCTGAAAATCTTTTTCTTACAAATGTCTTACTTGTCGATTCATTGAAATACAATCTATTATCGGTACAACAATTTTTTGTTACCGGTTACGATTGTATCTTTTCATGTGATGGTGTGAATGTCGTTCGAAGGAGTGATGGTTTAATAGCCTTTAAAGGTCATCGAAAGGGAAAGCTCTATCTCGTGGATTTCTCTACGGATAGACCTAGCCCTGGAATATGCCTACTGGCTAAATCTAGCATGGGTTGCTTTGGCATCGCCGACTAGCCCATGTTGGTATGAGAAACCTTCACAAACTCTCGAAAGGGAATCACATCATTGGACTAACAAATGTGAAGTTTGAGAAAGACAGGCCTTGTAGTGCATGTCATGCGGGAAAACAAGTTGGAGCATCCCATCCTTCGAAGAACGTAATGACTACGACAAGACCTCTACAACTACTACATATGGACCTCTTTGGACCTATTGCATACATAAGTATAGGAGGTAACAAATACGGTCTTGTTATTTTTGATGACTTTTCACGCTTCACGTGGGTATTCTTTTTGCATGATAAGACAGAAGCGAAAGAAATATTAAAGAAGTTTATGAGAAGATCTCAAAACGAGTTTGAAGTGAAGATTAAGAAAATTCGAAGTGATAATGGAAAGGAATTCAAAAACACCGATGTTGAAGAATATCTTGATGAGGAAGGCATTAAGCACGAGTTCTCGGCCCCCTACTCCCCTCAACAAAACGGGGTGGTCGAGAGGAAGAATCGAACCCTCATCGAGATGGCGAGAACCATGTTGAATGAATACAAGGTGTCGGACATTTATTGGGCGGAAGCTGTGAACACTGCATGTCACGCCATCAACCGACTTTATCTACACAAGTTATTGAAGAAAACTTCGTATGAGCTACTTACCGGTAACAAGCCAAATATTTTGTACTTCAGAGTTTTTGGCAGTAAGTGCTATATCTTGAATAAGAAATCTAAAAGTTCTAAGTTTGCTCCTAAGGTTGATGAAGGTTTTATACTTGGTTATGGATCAAATGCCTATGCGTATCGAGTTTTCAACAATACCTCCGGTGTGGTTGAAATCTCGCAAGACGTGACATTTGATGAGACTAACGGCTCTCAAGTAGAGCAAGTTGATCAATGTGTGTTAGATAAAGAAGAGCCACCTTGTGAAGCGACCAAGAAAATGGCTATCGGTGATGTCAAACCTCAAAAAGGCGTAGAATATGAAGATTCGCTACCTTTGTCAACTCAAGTTGAACCTCCAACGACTATTCAAGAAGAGGAGGATGATAAGTCAAATGAAGGTGATGATGAAGATCCTAACCCACCAAATGCATATCCAAGAGTTCGTCAAAGTGTTCAACGAGATCATCCCGTCGAAAGTATCATTGGTGATATAAACAAGGGAGTAACTACTAGATCTCGTCTTTCAAACTTTTGTGTATTTTACTCGTTTGTCTCCTCTCTTGAGCCATTAAATATAGATCAGGCAATCAAGGATCCTGATTGGATTATTGCAATGCAAGAGGAGTTGAACAACTTCACTAGAAATAAAGTGTGGGAGTTGGTGGAAAGACCGAAACAAAATATTATTGGTACAAAATGGGTCTTCCGCAACAAACAAGACGAACATGGTATAGTGACAAGAAATAAAGCACGGTTGGTTATACAAGGCTTCACGCAAATCGAAGGTTTGGATTGTGGTGAGACTTACGCTCCCGTAGCAAGAGTAGATGCTATTAGAATTTTAATTGCTTTTACTACTCACCAAGACTTTAAGTTGTGGCAAATGGATGTCAAGAGCGCTTTTCTTAACGGTCCGCTTTCTGAGCTTGTCTACGTTGAGCAACCACCGGATTTCGAAGACACAAAGTATCCAAATCATGTCTACAAACTCAATAAGGCGCTTTACGGGTTGACGCAAGCACCTCGTGCATGGTATGAGTGTCTGAAGGATTTTTTGGTGAGAAAAGGTTTTGAAATGGGTAAATCTGATCCTACACTCTTTACTAAGCTAGGTGATATCTTTGTATGTCAAGTTTATGTTGATGATATCATATTTGGATCTACTAATGAGTGTTTTTGCGAGAAATTTAGTAGTTTAATAACTAAAAGGTTTGAGATGTCGATGATGGGAGAGTTGAAGTTCTTCCTTGGACTACAAGTGAAACAAATAAAGGAAGAAACTTTTATTAGCCAATCAAAGTATGTGAAGGATATGCTTAAGAAGTTCGATATGAGCGACGCCAAACCAATCAAGACTCCTATGCCAACAAATGGTCACCTTGATTTAAATGTAAATGGTAAAGACGTCGATCAAAAGGTATATCGTTCTATCATTGGCTCTCTGCTTTACCTTTGTACATCTAGGCCTGATATTATGCTTAGTGTGTGCATGCATGCAAGATTTCAAGCTGCACCCAAGGATTGTCACTTAGTGGCAGTCAAGAGAATCTTGATATATTTGATACACATTCCCAACTTTGGCCTTTGGTATCCTAGAGGGTCAAACTTTGACCTAATCGGCTATTCGGATGCGGATTATGCCGGTTGTAAAGTGGATAGGAAGAGTACCTCCGGTACTTGCCAATTCCTTGGAAGGTCACTCGTTTCGTGGGCGTCCAAGAAACAACATTCTGTAGCCCTATCCATAGCCGAAGCTAAATATATTGCCGTAGGACATTGTTGTGCCCAACTACTTTGGATGAGGCAAACACTGAGATATTATGGCCTTAACCTCAACCACATTCCACTTTTGTGTGACAATGAGGGTGCCATAAAAATAGCCAACAATCCTATTCAGCACTCCCGAACCAAACATATTGATATTCGCCACCACTTTTTAAGAGACCATTCAACCAAAGGTGATATCGATATTACCCATGTGAGAACCGAAAACCAACTAGCTGACCTTTTCACCAAACCACTTGATGAGAGAAAATTCTGTGAGTTGCGAAGTGAATTGAATATCCTTGACTCTCGGAATGTCATTTGACTTTTTGCACACATTGTTTGGTGATTGAAAAAGTTTTTCTTTATCTTGTTATCTATTTTACTATAGCTATATAGGTCTATATAAATAATTGATTGATTTGGCTCTTTGGATATTCCTATCCTATTTATTCACGGATGACCTTAGTTTAATTGATTGATATGCTTACGGGTCATTCATGGGTAAATTCATCTCTTAGAACTCCCCTCTATCCTCCCGGAGCAATCTTATCTACTCTCGAGGTGTCTGGAGTCCAAAATATTTCAAATCCAGCAAGAGGGGGTCGGATCTTCCGCTCGATATCGGAACTTCCGATGGCATCCAGTAAGGGTCCCGTCGGACGTTCCGACCTGCGTCGGAACTTCCGATGCTGTCCAGCAGGGGGTCCGTCGGATGTTCCGACGCGACCCAGCCTGTATCTTCTTTTAACCGCGTGGGTCCTGCTCCTTTTACCCCATGAGTTTCACCCAAGCTTTTACCTCTCCTTCTCTCTCCTCTTGAGCGGCGACTGCACAGGGAGCTCGGATCTTCCGGCGGCGGCGGACCTTCCGGCAGCGGCGGATCTTCCGGCGGCGGTGCTCTGTACGGCGGCGGTTCTTGCGTCCCGCACGCCTCTCCACCGCCTCGCCTCCTCCCTGCTCGTCTCCCTCTTCCTCCATTGAAGGTAAAAGCCCCAAACCTTAAAATCCTCTAGAACGTGCAATGTGCGTCGTTTTGATTCGAGTTTGAGGCTAAATATCCGTCTATATTGTTCATAGAAGCATTCTCTACCTTTTGCTGGCTCAGATTCGTCGTTTGGATGCGAGATGTGAAAAATCCCTTTTAGGGCACGTGCTGTACACCGTCGGATGTTCCGACACCCCGGTCGGATGTTCCAATGGGGTACTCACTGACCTTGTTGGATTTTGCATATTCTCGTTCAATTCTCTCAATTCTTGATTCCATCTTGTGTGTCATGCAGATGTCTTCTTCTCAGCGTGACCCCAAAGGCAAGGGTGTTGCTAATCCCTCGAAGCGGCAACGAACTTCCAGTTCAACTGTCGTTCCTCCTTCAGCTGAGCCAAATGAGGATCCTACAATATTTCATGAGAGGTTGGCTTAGTGGAAGCGGGCCGATATTCATGATCCCATTGGTCCCTTGATGATCAAGAAGACATCAAGGACATTTCCTCCTAATGTCACTCCGAAGATCCTCGGCTATTATGTAGCAGATATCAAGGAGATTCAACTCCACAGGCTTGACGATCCCTTGCAGTATGAGAAGGAAGAAGGGACTGATGAAAGATTTTGAAATTTCTTTAATCAAGATTTCTATGATGTTGCTTTTGTGAAGAAGAAGAATCCTGTGATGCGCATGCAATTCATTGATTGGGAAGGCATGGCTCTGTCAAACAATCCAGTCATCAATGAGGTCATTGCTGCTTGTGACACCATGGGATTGACTGACATTTTGAGCTTCCAGCATGATTGGAACGATGAAGTCATTTGCCAATTCTATGCTTCATTGTACTTTGCTGGGGGTGCTCCTGGCGACTTCTTCTGGTTCATGTGCGACGGAGTCTGGTACAACTTCTCGAAGAGGGAGTTTGGTCAGCATCTGAAGCTGTCCACTAGAGGCAACATGGAAGAGCTCCATGATGTGGATGCCCTGAAGAATCAAGACTTGAAGTTCTCGTATGATGGGCCTATTCCCACTAAGGTAAGAGCTACTGAATCCATGAAGCCCTTCTATCAAGTGCTCAACCGCATCCTTCGCAAGACTCTCTGTCCCAAAGAAGGTGACGCTTCTCGTGTTCTCTCCTATTCTCGCAACCTTCTGATGAAGATTGGTCTGCGTGAGCGTCCCTTTGATATCTTGGATTTCATCTGGTGTGAGATCAAGATCAGTGCTAATGATCCAAAGAGGAGCTGTCCTTATGCTCCTTATCTGATGAGCATGATCATGCATGTGACTGGTCTCAAGTTTGTGCTGGATGTGAAGCACACTCCATACCTGGTGACCACCCGTGGACTGGCTTCTCCTAGTGGGACTTCTGCGACACCACCCAGGAGGGGTTCGGCTACTCGTGATAGCGTGGGGCCGTCTTCGGCTCCTCGTGATAGCGCGGGCCCATCGTCAGCTCGGTCCAGCCCATTATCTTCTGGAGGCTCTATCAAAAAGATGCTAAAATCTATCTTCTGCATGTGCCGCAAGACAAACGATCGGGTTCAAGAATCCATTGTGCGTCTTCGCGACAATCGAAAGCAGATTCAAGACATCAAGAAGCATCTTGGTATGCCTCTTTCTTCTGATGATTCCGCGTCCTCCTACTCCACCATTGACACATATACTCGAGGACTGTTTGGGCTTCCTCTTTCCGGTGGCGGCAACAACAACAACGACGACGATGATGAGGTCACCGGTGGTGCTGGTGGTGGTGCTGGTGCTGGTGGTCAAGGTGGCAGCAGCAGCAGCGATCCAGAGTGGATTGAGTGATCCAGTTTGTTTTTCTCTTTTTGGCGTCTGGATGCCAAAGGGGGAGAAATGTTCTGAATTCTGGGGAAGAAATTGGAGAAATGTTATCTCATTCCTCTTTTAGTTTCCTTTGTTTGAAACTTGATTGTCTAAGTGCAAAACTATGTTTTAAACTTGATGTTTATGTGGTACGCTGTGTGGCTGTAAGACTTTATTTATTCTGTGATGATGATGTAATGGTGAATTGCTAGTAATTTCTGTTTTTTTGTATTGTGTGATATATCCTGTCATATTGCATCTAGATTCAAATTGTGCCAAGGATATAGGGGGAGCTCCTGTTGTTATACTTGCCATAGTTTCAGGGGGAGCTTTCGACTATGTTCTTATTTATTAATGTCTTTGTGAGCTATAATTGTTGTCATCAATACAACAAAAGGGGGAGATTGAAAGTGCATCTAGTCCCTTATGTGATTTTGGTGATTAATGAGTAACAATTATAGAGCTAATATTTCTATTGGAGAATTGTGCACAGATGTTATACAGGTTAAAATTCATGAGGTACATGTTTACATGCGTTGGTGTACTCCTCAAAATTGGATATATTGCAAGAAGGCATCAAGACTAGTATTTATTTGTAAATCTTAATTTATTGAGTCCTGGAGATGTCGTACTATAAAGAGAGATGCAATGGAGAAGCTTATAAAGGTTCCTAAGTGCTCAAAATAGGTATCTCGAAGTTCGTGTGAGTTTTCCACTCAAAATACACCTCATACAGAACCTATGCCATCAGACCATCCGACGAGAGTCGGAACATCCGATGGTGAACCAGCCTGCCAGTTTTCAGAGCTATCCAGTAAAGGGTCCATCGGAACTTCCATCGGAACATCCGACGCGGGTCCGAACATCCGACGGGGGATCAGAACATCCGATGTGGGATTAACTGCAGCAACGGCTACTTTCGAGAATCCCTATTTAAAACCGTCTCTAATACCTTCCAAAGGTTGCTGACACTGTTTACATCTTGATTTGAACCTAATACTTCCTGTTCATCTTCTCTCAAAGTTTTAGCCTTTGTCTCTCTTTTGTTCATCTTGTGAGATCTAGATCTAGAGAGATCAAGGCAACCCAAGTGCTCCGTGAATTAGAGATTCAAGTTTTGAGCACTTAGCGATTCCTAATTTCATCATCGCATTTGTTACTCTTGGAGGCTTGAAGGGCTCCTAGACGGCTAGGTGTCGCCGGTGAGTCGCCGATCTTTGTGTGGCGTGCCTTCGGAGTTTGTGAAGGAAAAGGATTCAACGAGTGATCGCCGGTGAGTGCTTTGTGCTTCGCTGGTAAGGGGGATTAGGGTCTTGGTGATCCGGGCTTTGTGCCTTCCCTAACGGTGAGTAGGATCTACCTTCAAAGATCCGAACATTGGTAAACAAAAATCACCGTGTTTTTGTCTTTGACGGCGTGTTCTCCGCTCAACCACTGCGGATCACACCCCTGGTCAGATTTTTAGTCTGCTAGCCAACTCGATCAAGCTCGATTCGATTTGAGCATCGGGCACAACAAGGAGCGACTCGCAAATTTACCCAGGTTCGGACCCCCTCGCGGGTAATAGTCCTACTCCTGCTGAGCCTTTGCTCTTTCTCGATTGTGGTTGAATGGGAATGTGTTTACAGAGTGTTTGAATGCACGAATGCTCCTCTCCCTCTCCTCTCTCTCCTTTCCTTTTATACAAGCTTTGAAATTTGGCGGAGAGAGCCGGGGGTAGACGGTCTGATGCTCTCAAGTACATCGACAAGACACGACAGAAGAGACAAAACGTGTTGCTTGCCACGCCGCACAAGGCCGCCTCGCGTGCCATAAGTGGCCTCGACCAAGACAATCACACCGGTGAGTCTGCGGCCGGGCCCCGCCGCCTCCCGACACGGCGGCCTCCTCAAGCAAACCTTCTCTCTGCAGGTCAATTTTTTGCGCCACGGTGGATGTACCGCCGACACTGCAAGGTCATCAGAAGGTAATCATTTCTTCCGCTGTCTATCCGCGTGATGTCTCATTAAATGCGCTGATGTCTCATTAAATGCGCCGCCCTTCGCAGTAGGGGAGCCTTCGTCCCAAAGACTCATTCGCAATGCTCTCCCGCTGGCCCCCCCGGCGTGGGGCCCTCGCCTCACCGTCGGAGGGGCTCGCCACGCACTCCGCCGGCGCGGGGCCCTCGCCTTGCCTTCGAGGGGCTCGCCCACGCACCCGCTTTGCGCGTGGGGCCCTCTTGGCCTTCGAGGGCTCGCCCACGGCTGAGGCCTTGTTCGCCCGGCCGACGCGCGTGGGGCCCTCCGGCCTTCGAGGGGCTCGCCCACGCCTGGCTGGGCCTTGCTCGCCCGCCGCGCGTGGGGCCCTCTGCCCTTCGAGGGGCTCGCCCACGCATTGGGCCTTGCTCGCCCACCGACGCGTGGGGCCCTCTCGACCTTCCTAGGGCTCTTTGTACCCAGTATTTACTACACCGACAAGAGCCGGGTCCACCATGATCTGTGAACCGTCACAGATATTTTTTCCGCTTTCTTGCGGCGGGAGACAGATAATCGGGGGGCCCACCACCGCGCGGCAGACGCCGATTCTCCACCGCACACGATCTTCCTTGGGGAATTACGCCTTTTATTTGAAACCAAAACGCGCAGGGCAACAGCGATGGCGCTGCAGCGTGTGGCGGAATCAAACCGCCGCGCCGCGCTTCACGCCTATATAAATTCTCAACGCCGCTGCCAATCCTTCCGCGACGCTAAGTCTTCGTTGCCCATCGCTTCTTCGCCGCTACTACAGCCTCTCGCCAATTGCCACCAAGTTTTCACCAGCGCCACCGCTAAATTTTCCATGGCTCCCAAGCAAAGAAGGGCCGCCGGGACGCCGCACCACCTTCGGAGTCGTCGCCGCTTCCACCGCCGATGAGGATCGTGGCGCGGCTTCGAGTCTTCGTGCCACCGCCGCCGCCTGTTCCGCGCCGCACCATCATGCTAAGTCCTCGCTTTGGGGAGATCGTGACCTTCTCTCGGGCGTCTTTGGCGGGCCTTGTCTCGCCGTACTCAAATTCTTCTTGGGGTGCTCGCTTTCTACGGATCCAGCGCGACCTTCCCCAACTCGATCATGGTCCTGGTCATCTTCGCCCACCTCTGCGAGATGTTCGTGGGGACGATGCCAAACCTCCCGCTCTGGCGCCGACTCTTCATCTCGCGACACGGCTCGCGCCGAAGCGCTTGGTTGGGAGTCGCCAGCGCTCGCGACGCCGCCGCCTTTATCCCTGCCGCGGTCAAGTCCAACTGGAAGGACTAGCACCGGCAGTGGCTATACGTGGAGGACTCCAGCTGCTGCGACGATCTTGTTCTTCCCGACGATCGCTGGAGCCCATCGCCGGCCCGGGGCCCGGCCTGACGATCTAGCGAGTACGGAGGCGATGGCGGCCAGATTGCCGAACTCGCCGCCACGGGGCTCACCGAACCCGTGGTGGCGGACTTTTCTGGCGCCGTCTTTGCCCGCTTCACTTGAGGGCGCGCCTACCTGGGCGTATTACGGCGACGACGACGGTACCCAGACCGCTCTTGGAGGTGAATACTCGCGTTCTTTTGGATTTCGTACCTTCTTTCTTTCCATTTTGGCTAATAGCCAACTCGGCCGCTTCTTCTTTGGGTGTTGGTGATGGGAACGTGCGGGCGACGTGCTTCGGATCGGCTGGCGGGCTTCGACCACGCCGACCGGGCGACATCGCCGCCGACGGCATCCGCCCCTCTGCGACTGGGATCCACGGGAGCGCAACCCTTACTTGCAGGCGCTGCCCCCCATGGAGGTCTCTGGTCCTGCGGTCCAAGTGGCCCGGGGACCACTGCAGATCCGCGAGCGCCTCGGCGATCGCCTAAGCTTCATGACGGCTGCCTCTGCTGTGGCGGCCGACTCCGCCAGCCTGGAAGCGCCGCCTCATCCTCGCCGACGACGACGAGGAGGAGGGAGGGCGAGCTTAGAAGAGCGCGCTTCAAGTCCCGAAGCTTCGCCGCCTTCGCCGCCCCATCAGCTGGGGCCTGTTGCTCGCCGCCGCTCCGCCACGGGCAAGAGCGCGGCGACGCTTCAGAACTGGCGCCGCCGCGCGTTTTTCCGCCTCCCACGCTAACGCCTCGCGCTGCGCTTCTTGCCTTGTTGGCGCTTCTGCACCGCAAGACCGCTCGAGCAGCGGCTGTCTGTTGACGGCGGGATCGCGATCCAGCGCCGCCACCGCCGCCGCAAACAAGCGATTTGAGCTCCCCTTCAGCTTCGCCAGGCGCACCGCTTCAGTTGGCTTTCCTGCGCCACGCGACACTTCGATTAGGGTTAGCATGCTACACGGTTTTGCATACCAACCTGTTTGTCCTTCTTGGAACAGGCGGACGCTGGGCATCGAGCTCGCTCCACGCGACTTCGCCAGCCCTCACCGCCCGCCGCTCCTTCGACGGAGGTCGCCTGCGGGCCGAGAGTTCGCCGTGGCGGCCGGAGAACCTTCGCCACCTCGCTCCGGGCGCCGCCGCTTATCTCGGCCGTGACCGCCGACGGGGCGCCTTTGAGGCGCTGCACCTCTCCCGCACTGGGCGACGGGAGGAAGCCCTTGCCTTGGCGGAGCGATCTGCCGGGCGAAGTGCGGCGGGCCCTGGCCAAGAAACCGCCGCAAGGAGGCGATGACCGCGAGGTGCGGCGCAGCCAAGCCGCCACGCTGCCGCCAAGCAGATCAAGACCTCCGCCGAGCACTTCGAGCGCCCGACTCGCCGACATGTCTGCGCGACCGCCATCGCGGCTTCCGGACGCATCTGCATCCACTGGTGTTTTTGCTTCCCTGAGGAGACGGTTGGCCAAGAAGATGCAAGGCCAGGACGAGCCGCCAAGCCCGCGCGCGTCCTTCCGGCGCCGCTGGACGCGGGCGATCAAGACGGTCGCCAAGGCGCTCGGCAAGCATGTTCATCTTGGGCAATCGTTTTGCTCGAGACGCTGCTTGATCTCGACGCCGCCACCGGGACCTTCAAGCGCCACTTGACCGGTTTGAGCGGCGCTGGTTGACACCGCCACCGATCAAGCGGTCCATGATGGGGGCGCCGCCCAAAGAAGATTTAAGACCAGAGGAGAAGCGAGACTCCCGCCTTTTTTGCCTTGTAAATGTTGCCTATCAATGCAAACAAACTTTTGCTCTTTTGTTGTGAGTCTCACTTGAACTTCGCACAACTTTAACTTGCGGAAATGAATTGGGGCACCGCCGCCAAAGGTTTTGGATCGAACGCTACGCTAGTGAGCGCTGCTTCCTTAGGCATCTGGTTACTTCAACCCTTATGGCCTCTCGCAACCCGACTTAAACATTACGTGGCGAAGCGCTTAGCTTCCGAAGTGGTCTAGTCACTGGTGCCGTTAGCGCATTGCCTAGACCGAGCCGACACACCGAGCTAGAGCCCGCCTTCCGTCGCCGCCGCACCAACAGAAGTTATAAGCGCTTGTTTTGCAACTAAGGGCCATCACCATAAGTACTTTCGCTACCGACTTTCAAGAGAATGTTTTCAACAGACCTTTCTAAGGCTGCCACCGATCGCCAAAAGCTTTAGATGTAGCTTTCGCTGAAAGTGAGCTTTTTCCTCGTGCATCCGTTACTTCAACCCTTATGGCCTCTTTATGAACCGACCCTAGACATCGCGTGGCGAGAACTTAGCTTCCTAAGTGGTCTAGTCGCCGGTGTCATTGTTATGCTGCTCAGACCGAGCCGACACACTGTGCTAGAACCCCGCGTCATTCGCTTTCGCCGCGCCAATCATGAGTCGAGGCGTTCATTCTCAGAACTAACAACATCTCGCTTGAGTACTTTTTTCACGACAATTTTCAACGGAATGCTTTCTAACAGACTTGAGGCTAAAAAGAAACAGATGCCCACAAGGAGACAGTAACTTATCTCTTATTGAAGATGGCTTTGTACAACGCAGCCTCGAGGCGAAGCGGTGAAGGAAGAAGACTCGCCGCTCGGCTCCAAAGGAAGGCCAAAAAAGCTCTTGGACTGCTACCTACGGGTAGAACTTCTCACCGCCGACGCTCCAAGTGTTCGCCAATTCACACCGCCCTTGAATGCGAGCTCGACCGAGCTCAAGGGAGATCGAGACCACCTTGAAGGGGCCTCCCATGTGGGAGACATGAGTTGCGCCTTACCGCGCTTGGATTTTGCGCAGAATCCAGGTCGCCCATCGCCAGTTCTCACACACACCCGCCTTGCTTGATAACGGCGCGCAGCTGCCGATACTTGGCGGTCCGGATCGCGCTCTGTCTCGGATCTCCTCCAGAGATTTACTTCATCCGACGACGTCGTGGTCTTGGTCTTCGCTGAACGCCGCCACTTTGGGGAGCCGAAGGAGAGCTCGATGGGAGTACCGCCCGAGTCATACACCGTGAAGAAGGGGTCTCACCGTGGCTCTGCTGGGAGTTGTCCGCAGCTACCATAATACGGTGGGAACTTCTTCCGCCCAGCGCTTGCAGCGCTTCTCCAGCGGTCGAACGCCTTGTCTTGAGCCCTTGAGTACTTTCGTCGCCGCTCCACTTGCCCATTGCTCTTCGGATGCGCTAACGTAGGCAAAGCACACTTGGTACCCAACTCTTCGCACCAAGATTGGAAATCGGCGCTTTTGAACCGAGCGCCGTTGTCGTGATGATTCATTGGCGACATCAACCGACGAAGATGCTCTTCATAAACTTGATAGCCGCCGCGGATGTGATCGCCGACCGGCGAGGCTTCAACCCACTTAGTGAACTTGTCGATGGCATTTAACAGATGAGTATATCCTCCGGCCGCCCATGGAACGGGCCTGAATATCGGCCCAGACCGCGAACGCCGAGAAGCGGAATGGTTTGCGCGCTGGCCGGTCGGTGGATCTGCTTAGCATGAAATTGGCACGCTTCGCATCTCCTCACCCTACCAAGGCATCCGGAGGGCGAGGCCAATAGAAACCGGTGGAAAGCTTTCCCAACCAACGCCCGGCCTCAATGGCTCCCGCACATGCCTCCATGGATCTCAGAGAGAATTTCACTCCCGCTTCCCGAAAGTGACGACTTCAAGAGAACTCCATTTGCGCCCGGCGTCTGTGTCCCCACTCTACCAGTATGTAGCGCTTGGCCTGCGCTGCTATCTTCTCACCGAGCGTCATCGTCGGGGATCACTCCATCCCCTGGTAGGCTAGGATCGGATCCATCCATCGACCTTCCGGACGAGTGTGACGACGCTCAGACATTGCCGCCGACGACTCGGCTTTGGCCCGGGCGTTTCCGCCTCAACCGCCTCAAAGCAGTCCTTCCGCCTCCTCCCTCTAACCGGAGCTGCAGCAGATCGGTGATGTCTCCTCCGAGGTGGAGCTGCGTGGGGAAAGCGTCGCCCCGCCAGAATTGGGGTCATGACGACGGTCACAGAAGTCTTTTCTTCAAAGACCCCGGCGGAACAGTGCCCTCGACGAGGCAACTGGGACGATTCATCCGCCATGTAGTTGTCGCGCGAGGATATGCACGAAGCCCAAACCTCAAAGTGCCGCCCAACCGGGCGCACCTCCGCCAGTAGGCCGCCATGACGGGATCGGAGCAGAGAAATCCTTCCTCGCTGGTTGATGACCGAGAGAGTCGCTTTTTACTTGTAGCCGCGGATGCCAAGGGTCGGCCACCCGAGCCGGCGACGATCCTTCATACTCCGCGACGCTGTTAGGGCGCGGAAGTCCAGCATCACCAGTGCCGGATGACATCGCCGGTGGGAGACACCAGACGACGCCAGCCTCATTTCCCCTCCGCCGGAATGAGCCGTCAAGAAGAGAGTCCACGGCGAGGAGGTTGGGATATCTTCACTTACAGGTCCGCCGGAGTCCACTCACGATGAACTCCGCCAGAGCTTGCCCTTTGATGGCCATTCGGGAGCGAATTTGAGATCAATTCGTCCGCTCCATGGCCCATTTGGCGATGCGACCCGTCGTCATGGGTTGAAGAGGATCTCCGCAAGGGATACTTGGTCAACACCGGACTTCGCCCGGAAGTAGTGGCGTAGCTGATGCCACAAGACGGCGTAGAGCATCTTCGTGCCGTGAATACCTTGTTTCAAGGCCGTGGAGGACCTTGCGACGTAGTAAATGGGCGCTGAACGCCCTCTCTTTCCGCCACCAAGACTGCTGACCGATCACTGGGGTTTGCCACGACGTAGAGGATCAACGGCTCACCGGGTCTGGGCGACCAGACGGGCGGGAGGTAAGATACTTCTTCTGACCGCCGAACGCCTCCTGCGCCTCCGCCGCCCACTCAACTGGTTGGTCTTCTTTAGGAGCTTGAGCGGTGGGAGACTTTTATCCCCAGGCGAGCTATAAAGCGGCTGTGGAGGTCAAGACCCACAAGCTTTGCGTGATCCGCCAAGTCGCTCGGGGCTTCATGTTCTCGATCGCTGCGATCTTGTCGTGGTTCGCCTCAATCCTCCGGGAGACGAGGAATCCCAGCAGCTGTCTGACGGAACGCGAACACGCATTTCTCCGGATTAAGCGATGCGGTGCTTCCTCGGGTTG